>CM032233.1:100952500-101472500 GCA_019009955.1 Riptortus pedestris
GTAATAAACCACATCATTGAAAGCTTAAATACCAAATATTGTTTTCAAGAGATATTTATTATACGAGATACAAACAAATATGTCCCGCCCCCCCCCTTCATTACTACTACTAACTTTGACTACTTAAATTTGATTGATTGAGATAAAAACTATTTTGATTCATTATAAATTACAGTACTAGAAATAGTAAATAGTTTTCAATAAAATTAATACGTTATATTCAGATATATTACAGTAATTGTTTTTCTTTCTGGTAAGAAGTTGGCAGAGCTGCTTGTTTACATTTCAGAAGCTTTCTGTCGTGAGATTTCTTATTATAGTTTGTATTTATTCTCTTAATATTCACTGTGGTGTTGTGTTACCGGAATGTAGATTTATCTATTGTTAAACTCCACGCGGGAAATCTGCTTAGTTACGCAGATCCCCTGCGTGACGGACTTTTTAATTTATGCGGGAGCGAAAATTGGACTCTCAATAAAAAGGGAATATAATATGTTGGAAGCAATTGAAATGTGGGTCTGTCGCGGAATCACGACAAGTTCGATTCAAAAGAAAATCCAACGTGGTAGTTCTAAATGAGGTAAGTAAAAGTCTTAACAAGGCCATGGAAAAAAGGAGGGTGAAACTTCTTGGCCATATTACATGGCACAACGATTCCATCACAAAATTTGAATGTAAGGTCCTTCGGCCCAGGGGAAGAGTTTGTCCTGGAAAACCCTTTTTTGAAGACATCAAACATCTTATAGACTTCTGAAAGAACACAACAGTTGCAACTACAAGCATTAGCCTCTAGATCATGCTGATGATTTTTAATTATGAAGTTGTTGTAGAACTTAACTTTAATTATGAAAATTGTAGAAGTAAGAGTGGTGGTTAACTGACGACTGAAAGCAATAAGTACTAATGACTCCCTTAATTTTTGACATCGAGAAGAAGTTGTGGAACATCAATTTTCTGCACATTACTTTCCAAATCATTTGAGGTATATAACATTTTCCGATATGAAGCATTATAACGTTGATGATGGAACTTTTTTTTGCATGATTTTTTGTTTCAAAAAGCGAAACATGAATAGCTGATTTCCCTCTTGGGAAGATTTATAAAATTTCATAGCATCTCCACCAAATTGAAGCTCATAACTTCAATGCGGCTAGGTGGTGGAATTTTCTTTTAACGAGTGCTAATGGAATACTAGGCTGCCGAATAAACAATTTTCTGGAAGAGCTCAGCATTTCATTCAGTCATTAAACCTCATAAACTAGACAATATCTAAAATATAGTCAATTCTATTAAATACATCGCCATTAATGATAATATCTATTTTTTCAAGATGTTACTACCACACAATTATTAAAAGTGCGTCCCGCAGGGGCTGCTTAAACTAAGGAGATTTCCTATGTGAATTTTTACAATAGATAAATCTACGTACTGCTAACACTAAACACCAACGTGAATATTAAGCGAATAAATACAGATGGCAAAGAGAAATCTTTCAGTCAATTATAATAACCACCAAACTGAAAGCGTCTGAACTGTAAACAAACAGGTAAGCCAACTTCAGACATGATCAGATAGACAGAAATATTCTTTACCGGAAAGAAAATCAATTACTGAAATATATCTGAAAATAACAATTTAATTTTATTCAAAACTATTTACTACATATAGTACTGTAATTTATAATGAATCAGAATAATATTTATCTCAATCACTCAAATTTTAATAAATCAAAAACTAAAGACCGGGAGGATCAACACCAACGTATTTGCATGTATCTCTTAATGAAGGGGGCTCAGTTTAGCCATGTGAGTTAAAGCGTTGACCTTTATCTCACATGGTAAACCTAGAGTGGCGAGTTCGATTCCCGCCTGGGCAAAGGAATTTATTTAGTGAAGGATACATTAAATAAAATCCTAAGTCCTACCCTGGCTAGAAAAAGGTGGTAACCTGTAGATAACCCCTCCCAATTAGCATTAGTTGCAAAAAGTGATCGTTAATAAATAAATTATCGTAATGAAGGTCTCTTGGAAACAATATTTGGTATTTAAGCTTCAAATAGAGTGATTTATTATATAATAGAGTATTGTTTATGTCATATGAGGTTAATATTCATGATAGAGAATAAATGTATTTAATAATATTTATATTACATTTAATTTGGAATAAGATTGGTTCCATAAAACTTTTCAATCCAACATATAATAACGGAGATATTTTGAAATTTCGAAATTCCCCCCTCTAAACCACCCTCCTACTGGCCGATTTCAGCCATTAACACAAAAAAATTGTATAGAACCAATCTTATTGCAAATGTAATGTTCAATAAATGTAGTTATGTACATTTGTTCATTATCGTGATTATTAACCGAGATATTGGCCTTTTTTTAGTTTTCGGCCTTTACTAAACTCCCACTCCTACTCATGTCACATTAACAATTCTCTGTTATATAATGAAACACTTTATATGCAACTTAAATGCCAAATATTGTTCTCATTGAAATTTTACGTTTTGAGGTAAATGCAAATTTTGTGGTGACTCACGTGGGGAAATCTGCTTAGTTAGCGCAGCCCCTGCGTGATGGGCTTTTTTTTCCCATAAGTTTGTGATATCCAGTTTGGTAACGATGAAACAAAAATTACGATTCCTAGAGTGTTAACAGATAAATTTTATATATATATATATATATATATATATATATATATATATATATATATATATATATATATATATATATATAAATCGGACTTCATTTTCGTCATCTCCTGTGTAGGACCGATGGACATTTGTGAACAATTTCAAAAATTGCGTCATGAATACGACCTCAATAGCTGATTTCCCCTAAGTGAAATCTGCTAAATTCGAGGTAGTCGACTTTCTTCAATTCGTATGATGACTGCATTAGGATTTTATCCCAAAGAGCCTTACCACGGGGAGTAGGGAGTATGGGAGACGAGGAGAGGGTGAGGGTAAAGAGAGAATTGGGCGTGCCTGCATAAATTTTTGATATTGAAGCGAAGGGTGGCCGATGGGTCTGGAGGAAGGGAGGGATTGTCTGGGGGTTAAATGTTATTTAAAAGGGAACTGTGGTGGGCCGGGTTAGCTGGCCGGAGGGAAGGGGACAGTGTTAGGACAAAGAGCGGGACATTGTGTTCAGTGTCAGGAGCATCGGCCCATCTTTTACAGGGACACTATGCAGCTCAATGCCCCCCGATTTATGGGCCCCCGCAGCCAACACTCCCCTGCCCTCTCTCTCCTCTCATACCGCCAGCCTCGTAAACATATTCATTATCTCCTAATATCACCCTAAGCCACACAACACACTACATCACATTAGCCACGACTAGTCCTCACCCTCCAACTTCCGACACGATCCTACACCAGCGACCAAGGAATGATCTACCTTAGACAAACAATGAGGTTTCAAAATAAGTCCCCAGGGGCTGCGTAAACTAAGCAGATTTCCCAAGTGTTGGTATGATACACTATTGATATCTTCTCACCATATAATTTCTATTTCTAAGTAAAATTCCAACTAGTAGAAGTGGGGGTCTACTGAAGACTGAAAACAAGAAAGTACACGAATAACTCGCATAAAATTTGAACTACGAAAAAATGTGACGAACAATAGTTGTAGAGCATCAATAGTTTAACAATATTTCGAATGACATCAATCGGGAATTTAGATAAACATAAGAATTGCTTTGAACAAACATCCAGTGATATGGTAAAGCCCCTACAATACTTTTCTATACTAGCACTAATTTGTCAATATACCTATTACATTTATTGAATGATATCCTTCAGAGAATCATAATTAGATTCACTCAATCTATCCCTATATCACCATGTCACTCATCACTATTAGCAGATTTCCCTTAAGAAAAATCAGCTATTGAGGTTGTACTCATGACGGGATTTTCGAAAAATTTCCTCAAACGACTAGAACAATGTCCATTGATCCTATCTAGGAGATAGCGACAATGAGGTCCGTTAAATCTATATATATATAAAATTGTAACCTCTGTCTGTACATTGATTTTTTTCGCGAAATTTCACGATAACTTTTCGTTTCACATGTCATAGACACCATAACTGCATTTTGTTTCTTTCGTGTATGTTTGTTTGTTTGTTTGTTTGTTTGTTTGTTTGTTTGTTTGTTTGTTTGTTTGTTACCTTTTCACGCATAAACGGCTGAACCGAATTTTATGAAACTTGGTATGTATATTACTACTAACCCAACTTAGACTTTAGGCTATATTAATTTTCTCTGAGACGAACAGGAGTGGGGGTTATAAGGGAGGCCTGAAATTAAAAATAGCGATATTTCGTTTTCTATTGGTTTTTCGGCAAATATGCACATAACAAAAGTTGTTTATTTTGTTATTTAGAGTAACTTTTGTTATATACCTTTTTGTCGTATACCGAAGTTTAAATGCGTTATACGCTAAAAATTATAGCGGGAGTCAACAATATTATTTGTCAAAAAAGACTCAACCGAACTAAATAAAACTCGGTATGTGTATTAGCAGTGAGGCCTTAATTATAATAAGCCATACCAACATTTCTATGGACGGGTAGGAGTAGGGGTTATAAGGGAAGCCTGAAATTAAAAATGGCGATATTTCGTTTCCTATTGGGTTTTCCGCAAATATAAACATAACAAAAGTTGTTTATTTTGTTATTTGGAGTAACTTTTGTTATATACACTTTTGTCGTATACCTAAGTATAAATGAGTTATACGTTAAAACTTTAGCGGGCACTAACGGCTGAACCGAAGTTAAAAAAACTCGGTATGTCAATTAGCATTAATTCTTCCATGATTATAAGTTATATTAAAATTTTTAGGTTCGAACGGGAGGGGGGTTATAAGGGAGGCCTGAAATAAAAATTCACCATATTTACATGTATAAGAGACGGGAAATATAAAAATATCGAAGACTGTGAAGCCTTATCGAACAAATAATTCTATTATTAGCAAATCCACGGGAAAGACGGGTATCAATCCTAAACACTGGGACGGGTAAATGTCAAAATATTGTGCAATGTAATGCCTGCTAAAAAATACCATCACCATTCAGCCTCAAATGAATTCCCGGGCGAAGCCGGGTATCTGAGCTAGTATATATATATAAAATGTGCTTGTGTGTGTGTGTGTTTGTCAATGCTATAGTAGTCGCCATTTATGTCTTATCGTCACAAAACTTGATATACTAGCTTCGTAATAAAAACTAAAGATCAAGTTCGTTAACTACTGAAATCTGACACGAGTAGAGGGGATTTCAGGGAAAAAATACAAATATCTCGGTTAATAATCAAGATAGTTAAAAAAAGTACATATTTTATATACATATAAAAGTACATTTATAGAACATTGCACTTGCAATAAGAATTGTTTTGTTTTCACCATAATAATGAAGATATTACGAATTTACAAAATTCGCCTCCTCTAATCTACCCCCCCCCCTCCCTTCCACTGGTCGGACTTATATATTTGATATTAACAAACTTGGTCTCTTTTTACCAGATTTCCCCAAAGGGAAATCAACTATTGAGATCGTACCCATGACGCGATTTTCGAAATTATTCTTCAAATGTCCATCTACCCTACCCAGGAGATGACAAAAATGAGGTCCGTTCAAGACAATATATATATATATATATATATATATATATATATATATTATATGTCTGTTACCACTATAGCCGTTGCAATTTTTGTTTAATCGTTACCAAACTCGATACTTAGTCGTTTTATGTAAGAAGAAAGATTGAGATCGTTAACGGCTAACATCGGACCAGGGAGGGGGGGGGGGTTAGAGGGAAGGAATTTCGAAAATTCGAAATATCTCCGTTCTTATGCGTTAGATCGAAAACTTATATAGAACCAATCTTATTGAAAATGTAATGTTCTATAAATGTTGCTATGCACATTTGTTCACTATCTTGATTATTAACCGAGATATTTGCCTTTTTTTAGTTTTCGGCCTTTACTAAACTCCCACTCCTACTCATGTCACATTAACAATTCTCTGTTATATAATGAAACGCTTTATATGCAACTTAAAGGCCAAATATTGTTCTCATTGAAATTTTACGTTTTGAGGTAAGTGCACATTTTGTGGTGACTCACGTGGGGAAATCTGCTTAGTTAGCGCAGCCCCTGCGTGACGGACTTTTTTTTACATGAAACGTTTAAATATCTAATTTGGTAACGATCAAACAAAAATTACGATTGCTAGAGTGTTAACAGACAAATTTTATTTATATAATGCGGACTTCATTGTCGTCATTCTGTGTAGGATCGATGGGCATTTGAGGAACTGTTTGGAAAATCGCATCATGAGTACGACCTCAATAGCTGATTTACCTTCAGGGAAATCTGCTAAAACTCAGAATATGAACTGTTTCAAAGTCCGTTCTTGGTAAAGCTCTTGTCGATGATATATTACTGTGCTTCCGTACTAATGAATATTTCGAATAAATTAATTAAATTAAAAAATTTGTTATACTTTCTTATCTTAGTGTTATAATGGCAAATTTCAATTGTGGTGATATAAATGGAAGAGCGGGATATAATAAATAGTTAGAGAGAGCTGTTAGGAATGGTTGGTAGGTATATAGAATTATTAAAGAGGAGTTAGGTAGAGGGAACTAAGCTGATGAAAGATATTGGTGATTAGATGACAATCTAGAGAGCCCTGTTTAATTTGAGGAGGTATTCCCCCAGGCAGCACCTACACCACTAATGGCCGACTGGCATCCCAGCTATCTCCTCACCAACACCTTCAGATATCTAAGAATTGAACACTTTATTTCATTCATTTAATTCGATTGCCACTCATGATTTTTCCATCTATCGAACATTCAATGTAAATCATTTTTTGCAAGTTATAACAAAAAATTTCGTCGCTTGCGTGTTTTGAAATTCTTAGTTTTCCGCAGGAAATCAGCTATTGAGGTCTTACTAGTGGTGCGATTTTTGAAAAATTTCCTCAGATGTCCATCGATCCTATCCAGGAGATGACGAAAATGAGGTTCGTTCATTAATATATATATATATATATATATATATATATATATATATATATATATATATATATATTTGCCTGTTAACGCTCTAGCGGTCGCAATTTTTGTTTGATCGTTACGAAACTCCATATTTAATCGTTTTATGTAAAAAGGAAGATCAAGTTCGTTAATGGCTGAAATCGGACCAGGGGAGGGGGGGGGGTTTAGAGAGGGGAATTATGAAAATTTGTAATATGTCCGTTACGTCGGATCGAAAAATTGTAAAGAACCCATCTTATTACAAATGATAAATATTGTTCTATACATATTTTCTGTATCATGAATATTAACCGAGATATTTGGATTTTATAGTTTTTCGCTTTCAGTAAACACTCACTCCTACTCATGTTATATTTATAATAAGCTGTTATATCATGAACCTCTTCATTACAAGGTCAAATAAGGAATATTGTTTTCATTGAACTTTTACTTAGTGAAATACATATATGCAAATACGTTCTGCTGATCCCCCCTCTCTTTTTTGTTCTCAGTTTACTAAAATTTAAGTAATTGAGATTAAAATTATCTCAGCTTAGTTTCCGCAGCCCCTGCGTGACGGACTTCTTTAGTTCCTAATAATAGTTATTTGATTGCTGTTTATCTGAAAGCTAACAGAAATTCTATATAGGTTGTTGTCTGGGTTAAAACGGTATGCCGAATATCAAAGAAAATTGAATATGAATCATTCATAATAAATTAGAAGTGTCATAAAGTAAAGGTTCGTCACGCAGGAGCTGCGTAAACTAAGCGGATTTCCCAAGTGTGCCACGTACTTGCAATTTGAATAGTAAAAGTTCAATGAGAACAATAGGCTATTTAGGCCTCAAAAATGTGCTTCATAATATAACACCTTACTGTCAATATGACATGAGTAGGAGTGGGGGTATACTGAAGACCGAAAGCTAAAAAATGTCTCGGATAATAATCAAGATAGACCGAAAATGTTCATAAAACATTTATCGAGCATTACATTTTCAATAAGATTGGTTCTTTACAATTTTTCGATCCGACGTATAGTAACGGAGATATTTCAAATTTTCGAAATTACCCCCACTCTAAACCCCCCTCCCACTGGTCCGATTTAAGCCATTAACGAACTTGATCTTAAAACGAATTTGACATAAAACGATTAAATACCGAGTTTGGTAACAATTAATCAAAAATTTCTATATACAGTTTTGAATGCACCTCATTTTCGTCATCTCCTGGGTAGGATCGATGGACATTTGAAGAAATGTTTCGAAAATCGCGTCATGAGTTCGGGGAAATCAGCTAAAATGTATACTACACGCATCTATAATTACATATATTAGCAGCTGACAGGTAATGTATAAAATGCGGAGCAGTTGCAAGGGCATCCTCTAGTAGCTGACATGATTACGTTTAAAAATTCACTGAAAAGGCATAATATAGCAATTATAAAAAATTCCTTCACTAACTAAGCAGATTTCCTACGTGCTAATATAAGACGCTAGTAATCTCATCGGAGAACATATTCTCTATTGATATGTAAATAACCGATGAGTAGAACGAGGAGGGGTTACTGAAGGTAGAATACGAATAAATCGCTTAACATTTGAGTTACGAAGTAATGCATAGAAAAGCAATTGTAGAACATCTATAGTATAAATTACGAAGATATTTTGAATTTTTGAATCCCCACCCTCTCAAACCCCCACTATTCCAGGTACGATTTCCGCCAATACCAATTATGACCTATGGTGTAGACTGATACGGTTAAATATCGAGTATGGTATAGATCAAATAAACATTTTCGAGTAAAGAACGAAAAATCTCAAACTTTTGCCTCACAAAGTAATAGTTCAATGAAAACCATATTTGGTATTTAGCCTTGAAATAAAGTGGTACATGATATAACAGCTCATGTGACATGAGTAGAAGAGGGGGTTTACTAATGGCTGAAAACTAAGATATGGAAATATCTCTGTCAATATTCAATATATAGATAATATGTATATAACTACATTTATAGAACATTACATTTTCAATAAGATTGATTATATACAATTTTCCGCTTCGACACATAACAATGAAGACATTTTGAATTTTCTTCCCCTCTAATCCCCCTCCCCCACTGGTCCAATTTTAGCCTTCAGCAAACTCGATCTTCATTTTTTCATAAAACGTTTGAATGTCGAGTTTGGTAACGATCAGACAAAAATTGCGCCCGCTAGAGTCTCAACTGACACATATATATATAATAGTTTTGAACGGACCACATTTTCTTCATTTCCTAGGTAGGATCGATGGGCATTTGTGGAAATTTTTCGATAATTGCGTCATGAGTACAACCTGTATAGCTGATTTCCCATAAGGGAAGTGAACTCTTGAAAAACATTTGGCTTCTTTTTAATAAAAACAATAAACAAATTTCGATATATAAAAAAGAATTTAACTCTTGCCAGAAAATATCTTCCACTGATTTATTTTTCCTCTATGACGCCTCTTCAGGAGAGTAGTACACATATAAAAAAATAGACAACCTTACCGCCGAAGGGCTCATGTGAAGAAGACTAGGCGACCAGTCTTGACGTGACCGCCTCGCTAGTATTCTAAACAAAAGTATATTAATCCATATTTGATTTTAAACAGGATCATTAAACAATTAAAATGCAGTTAGTTACACTATCAATAACTATTACCAGCTCCAGTGACATCTATTGGTAAGAGAATTAAAATCTGGCATTCCCCCGAACATGGTACGTATTAAAAATTTAATCATTTTAATGGGTGAAGAAACTTTTTTTTTCTATTCAACAATTATTCGATTATTATTGAAATGGTACTAAACAATTGTAAGAGTGTACTAATGTTCACCTTATTTAAGTATATTTGAGTCTTTTTTCATTAGAAAATATTAGTATTTTAAATGAAGGTATCAAAATTATCAAATGAAATATATTTATTTCCATTAAATGTTACCATAAAATAATAGGGTATGTCATATTTTTTTGTTTTCTATAAAAAAAAAAAAAGAATAATATTATGTCAATTAATTTCTTTAAATATTATTAATTCATACTTATATAATATATTCGATAGAAAACTACATCGAATTCCATGAATACAATTTATAAAATCTATAAATTTAATAACAATTGTATGTTTAATAGCTTTAAGGGGGCAAAAGTATATGTTTAGAGGAGATCAAACGTTTGTGTGCCATCAAGCTAGTGGGAAAACAGCTTAGTTTACACATCCCCTGCGGGAGAGAGGTTTTCTTGTTGCCTTTATTGTTAGAGTCTCACGCATAAGCAATGGCGAAAACAGTACACGTCCTCATTACCATTTTCCTTCCCATTGCAGTATTCATTTAATTAAGATATTTTTTTACCACCAGATATAGCTTGTAGAAAACAGTTTGAAACGCAGGTGCTGTGCCAATGAAACAGATATACCTCTACTTCTCATGTAATTAGGCTATTTTTAAACAGGACTTGAAACTTAAATTGGACATGTGCTTTTTGGTGATGATTAATAAGTGTTTTGTATGGAGTGTACTGCTTTACGGGAGCGAAAATTTGGCTTTCCACAAAAAGGGAATGTAATAGGTTGGAAGCAATGGAAATGTGAATCTAGCGTAGAATCAGAAGAACAAGTTAGACTCAAAAAAATTCCATCATGGAAGCTCTAAATGTGGTGAGAGCAAAAGTATTATCAATGCCATGGAAAAAAGTAAAACTTCTTGGCCATATTATATGGCCAACGATTCCATCACAAATATATTTGAATGTAAGGTCCTTGGGCCCAGAGGAAGAGTGAGGCCTAAAAAATACTTTTTTGAAGACATCAAGGATCTTATGGAATCGGCGAGTATAGTAATATGAAAAGGTCAGTATCCGATAGAACACATGGTTGCAACTACAAAGCCTTTAGATGATGTATGTTTAATAGCCAGTCTAGCTCCAAGAGCCGTCAGGTCAACATCAAGCATCTTCGGGCACTGCATCGAAAGCGCTATGCCGTTCTAATAAATTGTTATAGTCGAAGCTTAGCCAATTCATTCATCCTACCTACATTTAATAAGTGAATTGCGTTATGAATCTTTATATTACTTCAAATAAAACACATATATTTTTAATTTATTGACATGATTTGTTATTAGTCTTGCATTTACTAAAGGATGACATGCTTTATAAATGATGAGAAACATATGCCCAACTGAATGAAACAATCTACCTGACCAAAAATCATTTTTTAACCTATCTTTGTAAAGCATATTTTTAGTTTAATTTAATAATTGAACATTTTTAATAGTAATCATCTGTGTGTATAAATACATCGTTCAGATTTCAATTACTGGATATAATTTTAAACAAAGAATAGTTCGTAATAGATTTAACACATTCGGGCAGTGCGTAAAAGTGTTTTACTCCTGAATATAATACGCTTTTCTCGAAATATTTGTTTGTGATTAGGGGTTTGAAGCATTCATTCTTGTACCTTGTTTTATTATCTTGTTATTTGTTATTTATTTATTTACGTCCACTTTATGCTGCTGTGGCTAATTGGGACAGCTAATTATTATCTTGTGTTATGCTATTCCTGTAAAAAGAAATCATGTTTCGTTTCACAAGCAGTGGGGTCATTCCATCTCAAATCATCCAGGCCATGTCACCCATGGTTTCAGATTTCAATGAAAATTTTTTTAACAACACTTTTTACCTTCCTTATGAAGAATATAAAATTTTACTTTGATATCTCCAGTAGTTTTTGTGAAAAAAAATGCTGAAATATTGAGAAATTTTGTGTAACTGACATTTTTAAGGTTGCTTATTTGGACACATTGTATTAGAAGAAAAATCATAACTTTAGTGATTTTCAATATATCAAGATAAAATTTTCACTAAAGTGTTCACAAAAGCATGGAGATACAGGTAAAAATAAATTGATGATCATATTAATATATAAGCCCCTCCAAAATTTCACTAACTGCATCCTTATTAAATTTTTTTTTTAAGAAACCCCAATTTTTCAAATATGCTTTTGCACATGAGGCAGAATACTTAAGCAAGCAAACTTTTTTTTAAATTATGCGTTAATGTCCATACTAAAAGACTATGAAAGAAAAACAATGGCTTTTTGAGTGCTTATGCATTTTTTTGGAGATAAACCAAAATAATTTGGAATTTTCTCAAAAAAT
Organism: Riptortus pedestris; assembly: GCA_019009955.1. Taxonomy (NCBI): domain Eukaryota; kingdom Metazoa; phylum Arthropoda; class Insecta; order Hemiptera; family Alydidae; genus Riptortus; species Riptortus pedestris. Next base: position 100,964,735 of record CM032233.1, read on the forward strand.
TCTATTCTATGCACAAATATGAAAAATAATAACAAAAAAAAAATAAGTAATGGTTAGTTTAGGTGTATGACCTTTTAAAAAGACTTACGAATTTAAAAAAAATTTCCTTGGTTTAATTAAAATGTAATATTTATTTACAGAATTGATAAATAGGGAAGGATGCACATATAAGATTAAAAAAATTAAATCTCTATTAAATGACAAATTATCATTTGAGAAACTGGAAGAACTGGATTATCTTAAATGTATTATAAATCTTTAAATATATTACCATTTAGTGATGCCTTTTTTTTCAAATCAAGAGGCATTGTTCTTGAATGTCAGTTAAGTCCTTTTCGGGGACATTTTACACTCTACCAGAGTCTTGTTGTTGGTGCAGCGTTAGGTTAGCAACTTATTAGAAATGAAAATGGTAATTTTTCATTTATTCCATAAAAGTACAATATATATATATATATATATATATATATATATATATATATATAAATTTAATTCACTTAAGAAATAAAATACATTAAATAATCAGTAAATATTTTAATATAATTATTTTATTTGACATATTGCATAGCACATGATTATTTTTTATATTCTCCTCTAATACTGAATTTTACTTTATAAGTACTAATAATTTGTTTTCAGATTTCAGACATAAATAGAATTAATACTTTATAGAAAGTGGTTTTAATTTTAAATTTGTCCCAGCATATAAATGCATTAAACAAACAACAATAGTAATAAATCATAAATATTATTTTGATAATAATTATAAAAAAGGCCATATTTCTTTTATGTGTGTGTATGGGTAGACAGTTTTTTTTTGTTTTTTGTTAATTTATAAAAAGTTAATAAAAAGGGAAGGAAATGTAATTAAGATCTTTTATTTGGTACATACTTGCATAAGCAGATTAAAAAATGACTCCTTTTTTTCCCATGAATATAAAAATACAGGGATTTAGATTTACTAAAAAATGGAAAGTAAACTTTTTCATTATTATAATTTAATGTCATGCAGTAAAAATGTTATATATCATTTATTAATTTACATAGTTTTCACGAATTTCAAACTGCACTGCGCTATATAAATAAATGATCTGCAATATGTAAATAAAATAATTATATTAAAATATTTACTGATTATTTAATGTATTAATGTAAAATGTGCCCGAAAAGGACTTAACTGACATTCAAGAACAATGCCTCTTGATTTGAAAAAAAAGGCATCACTAAATGGTAATATATTTAAAGATTTATAATACATTTAAGATAATCCAGTTCTTCCAGTTTCTCAAATGATAATTTGTCATTTAATAGAGATTTAATTTTTTTAATCTTATATGTGCATCCTTCCCTATTTATCAATTCTGTAAATAAATATTACATTTTAATTAAACCAAGGAAATTTTTTTTTAAATTCGTAAGTCTTTTTAAAAGGTCATACACCTAAACTAACCATTACTTATTTTTTTTTGTTATTATTTTTCATATTTGTTCATAGAATAGAATTTTTTGAGAAAATTCCAAATTATTTTGGTTTATCTCCAAAAAAATGCATAAGCACTCAAAAAGCCATTGTTTTTCTTTCATAGTCTTTTAGTTTGCACATTAACGCATAATTTAAAAAAAAGTTTGCTTGCTTAAGTATTCTGCCTCATGTGCAAAAGCATATTTGAAAAATTGGGGTTTCTTAAAAAAAAAATTTAATAAGGATGCAGTTAGTGAAATTTTGGAGGGGCTTATATATTAATATGATCATCAATTTATTTTTTCCTGTATCTCCATGCTTTTGTGAACACTTTAGTGAAAATTTTATCTTGATATATTGAAAATCACTAAAGTTATGATTTTTCTTCTAATACAATGTGTCCAAATAAGCAACCTTAAAAATGTCAGTTACACAAAATTTCTCAATATTTCAGCATTTTTTTTCACAAAAACTACTGGAGATATCAAAGTAAAATTTTATATTCTTTATATTAGAGTCCTTCGTCTTTCGGTTGAATATAAATTTTATTGTTTTCTTCTTCAATTTAAGGTCATGTGTTAGCATTCATGTGTGTCATACTTTTGAATGTAGATGCTTCGTTCGTCTACTTAAGAATTGTTTATACAACTATGTTATAACTGACAAGTGTTGTCCTTGTGTACAATTTACAAGTTCCTTAAGCAGAAGCTGGGTTGTAAGATTTGGTACCTGCTAGTCATAAGGGAAGGTCCATGTCTTACTCTTTTGTCATTCCCATGACCTCTCATCAGGTCATGTGCCCAGCAACCCTCGGAGAGACTAACTAAGGTTTTTTTTTTCTTGCCTGAGTATTCTATTGTGAAGTAGGTTTATGACTTCTACAGTGAGGGCGATTAGAACCTTCCAGGAACTCCCCAGAAATGCAATTACCCCCTCATACTCATTTCTACCCTGCCCAATAATAGTGTTTACTAGCCCTAACCTTTTAAGGAATGACACTTGTTCCATTCAAGAGCTTTCCTTGACTTATGGGCCTTCAAATAGACAATACTGTCATGACCCCAATACCTCCTCCTTTCACCCGCCCCCTTATCCCCAACCCCTCATTCTTACTATTACAAGAAGCTTTAGAACAATTTTTAACATTTTCCTATATTTGTTGTTCACACAGTATGTCTATAATTGTTAAGAAAAATGAAAGAAGGACACAGAGATTCATCTTGCCCTATAAATTAGAAAGTCCGTCATGCAGGAGCCTCATAAAATAAGCAGATTTCCCACGCGCTGGTATGACATACTACTATTGTCATCTCACCATATAGTCTCTATTTCTAATTTCAAATTCGAGTAGTGCCGACTTCACACAAAATGGTAGGTGCTAGAGGCCGAAATGTTTCAACATTCTGGGGCTGACCTCAGGGGAAACAACTCAAAACTGATAAATCGATTGAAATCTGAAAACCGATATTACTCGATTATAATACATCCAACACACCTTGAATTGAAAATGGAGAATAGATTATGCCAGATCAGCAGCGTGCTCAGCACACGGGCTGAGTTCAAGCATCTTTTTTTTAATAATTTTAGCAGATTTCCCTTAAGGGAAATCAGCTATTGATGTACTCTTGACGCGATTTTCAAATTTTTTCTTCAAATGTCCATCGATCCTACCTAGGAGATGACGAAAATGAGGTTCGTTCAAAACTGTATATATATATATATATATATATATATATATATATATATATATATATATATATATATAAAATTGTAACCTCTGTCTGTACATTGATTTTTTTCGCGAAATTTCACGATAACTTTTCGTTTCACATGTCATAGACACCATCTCTGCATTTTGTTTCTTTCGTGTATGTTTGTGTGTGTGTTTGTTTGTTGTTACCTTTTCAAGCATTAAACGGCTAAACCGAATTTTATGAAACTTGGTATGTATATTACTACTAGCCCAACTTAGACTTTAGGCTATATTAATATTCTCAAAGACAAATAGGAGTGGGGGTTATAAGGGAGGCCTGAAATTAAAAATAGCGATATTTCGTTTCATATTGCTTTTTCAGCAAATATGCTCATAACAAAAGTTATTTATTTTGTAATTTAGAGTAACTTTTGTTATATGCACTTTTGTCGTATACGGAAGTATAAATGAGTTATACGCTAAAAACTACTGCGGAAGTCAACAATTTTATTTGGCACAAAAGACTCAACCGAACTAAACCAAACTCGGTATGTGAATTAGCACTAACGCCTTCCTTATAATAATCTATTCTAACATTTCTAGGGACGGGCAGGAGTGGGGGTTATAAGGGAGGCCTGAAATTAAAAATAGTGATATTTCGTTTCCTATTTGGGTTTCGGCAAATATGCACATTTCAAAAGTTGTTTATTCTGTTATTTAGAGAAAATTTTGTCATATACACTTTTGTCGTATACCTAATTATAAAGGCTTTATACGCCTAAAAGTGATAGCAGAAGTCAACAATTTTATTTGGCACAAAAGACTCAACCGAACTAAACCAAACTTGGTATGTGAATTAGCACTAACGTCTTCCTTATAATAAGCCATACTAACATTTCTAGGGACGGGCAGGAGTGGGGGTTATAAGGGAGGCCTGAAATTAAAAATAGTGATATTTCGTTTCCTATTGGGGTTTCTGCAAATATGCACATAACAAAGTTGTTTATTTTATTATTTAGAGAAATTTACTCAACAATTCTTTGGAGCTACAAGGTACCTCACCGGGAAAAATTAATTCAAATGTATGTAAATATTTTGTGCTTAATAATTCAAATCTATGCATAATGCACAGGACACGGGAAAGATGACACTATGGGGAACAGTGAAGTCTTAGATAAAAAAATAATTTTATTATTAACAAATCCACAGAAACGACGGGTATTAGACTAAACACTGGGACGGGTAAATGTCAAAATATTGTGCAAAGTAAAGCCTTGCCAGAAAAATACCATCTCCATTCAGCCTCAAATGAATTCCCGAGCGAAGCCGGGTATCTGAGCTAGTATATATATATATATATATATATATATATATATATATATCCATCTATTTATATATTTGTCTGTTACCGCTCTAGCTGTCGCAATTATTGTTTAGTCGTTATGAAACTCGATATTTAGTCGTTTTATGTAAAAAGAAAGATCAAGTTCGTTAACGGTTGAAATCGGATAAGGAGGAGGAGGGGGGGGGGGTTTAGAGGGGAGGATTTTCGAAAATTCGAAATATCTCCGATACTATACGTCGGATCGAAAAAATGGATAGAACCAGTCATATTGAAAATTAAATGAACTATAATTACTGTTATATGCATTTATTATCTTGAATAGCAACCGAGATATTTGCATTTCTCAGTTTTCAGCATTCAGCAAACCGCCGCTTCTACTCATGTTACATAAACAATACTCTGCTACATAATAAATCACATTATTCGAAGCTTAAATATCAAATATTGTATTCAAGAAACCTTTATTATACAAGATACATGAAAATAAGTCATGGTGACCCCCCCCCCGGTCTTAAAGTCTTGGGTTACTAAAATTTGATTGATTGAGATAACAATTATTCTGACTCATTATTAATTACAGTACTAGATATAGTAAATAGTTCTCAATAAAATTAATATGTTATATTCTGATATAATTCAGTAATTGTTTTCCTTTCCGGAGTGAGGCTGGCAGATCTGTTTGTTTACATTCCAAACGCTTCCTTTTGGCAGGTTATTGAAATTGACTGAAATATTTCTTTTTTCCCTTTGTATATATTCACTTAATATTTACGGTGGTGTTGTGTTAGCAGTATGTAGTTTTATCTATTACTAAACTTCAGGAGGGAAATCTGCTTATTGCATGTACCCGTACTTGTAAATATGTTGTGATGACGTCGTCAATTAAGACTTTTCGACCTTTCTACACCATACTCGATATTTAACCGATTCATTCAACACTAAAGATCATACTTGTCATTGGCTGAAATGAGAGATGGAATAGTTAAGGTTTAGAGAGGAGGGAGTTCAATTATTTCCGTCGTATCGTAAAATGTTTTAAAACCAATCTTGATAAACTATTGATGCTCTACAGTTGCTGTTCTATGCATTTTTTTGTAACTCAACTATTAAGGGAGTATTCGTAGTTTCTTGTTCTCTGCCTTCTGTAACACCCCACCATCCCTTCTACTTATCGGATTTTTTTACATATAAATACAGAATATGTGGTGAGATGAGCTAACAAGCGTGTTATACCAGCACTTGAGAAATCTGCTTAACTTACGCAGCCCTTACGTGACGGAGTTATGAGCGTTCTCTCACCGGGCGGACTTCTCAGTCACGAACAACTGCGATCGATCCTTTCATGAGACCAGCTCACAGGCATCATCCTTACGAATCTGGTATCGTCAGACTCCCAGCGAGTCATCACTGGTCTTTGACTTCAAACATTCCGACGAAGGTGAATCAAGCTACGAAAACAGGCCGACCTGCTCCGATATATCCGGTATTGTATAAAACCAATATTATTGCAAATGTGATGCTCTATAAACATTGTTATATACATTTCTTCTCGAACATCAATATTAAATAAGATATTTGCATTTTTTGTTTTTTGCCTTCAGTAAGCCCCTACTCACGGCATATTAACAATACGCTGTTATATTATGAAGCACATTATTTGAAGTCTAAATACCGAATATTGTTCTCATTAAACAGTTACGTTTTGAGGTTAATGCAAATACGTGACTCACTTGGAAAATCTTCTTAGTTAACGCAGCCCCTTCGTGACCGAGTTTTGTTCATATCACTTTATTTATTTTATTTTTAATGTTTGACTAAGAAGACCAGCCAGTATACGTATGGTACCAGATTTAGTAACTGGCTGTAGTGAAATAGTGTGGAAGTCTTTTTTTTTATGTCCCACACAGAAAAATTAAATGAGATATAGTGTGTGTTGTTGCCTGTGGTGGAATAAATGTATATCTTTGTTTGAGAATGTTAGTATTTCGTAAATACTATATTTGTACTGTCTCAGCGTATAGGTATCGAACTTAAAGATCGAACATGATTCCTTATTTGATCATATAGACGATTATACATACTATTTATTGTATCGGAAATGTAAGAGGAATTTGATTTTTATTTGGTTTTATGATATTACTTTGTAAAAAAGAAATTTCTTCTGTAGTCTAATGAAGGCTTTCCTTTTTCAACATATTAGCTGTCAGCAGGGCTTGAACGAAATGCTCCAATTGCAATGCATAAATCAGTATTATGCATTATGTTGGGCATTTATGTGGCATAAGGAGAGATCCGTAACCCAGAATAGACCAGTTACAGCTACGATAGACTTGTATCATTCATTGTATTTTAATTGTCATCCTAAAGACATGTAAGGATTTTTACAAAGAGGAGGGAGACTCAGTTTACATGATTGTCGAAAACAATTCCTAAGAACTTTAAAATGTTAGTGTATGAAATTTCTATGTTATTTACACATACCCTCATATATACATATATATATATATATATATATATATATATATATATAACTATATATATATATATTTATATATATATAATTGTAATCTCTGTCTGTACATTGAGTTTTAGCGTATATTCCGTGTTTACTTCATTTTACGACAAAAGTGAGAGCAACAAATGTTAGTCTAAATAAAAAAGTAAACAGCTTTTGCTATGTGCACGATTGCCGAAAAACAAATAGAAAATGAAATATCGCGAATTTTTATTTCGGTCCTTCCTTATAAACCCCACTCCCGTTTGAACCGAAACATTTTAATATAGCTTATAATCTTGGAAGAATTAATGCTAATTCACATACCGAGTTTTGTAAACTTCGGTTCAACCGTTAGTGCCGAATAAAATAGTTGGCTTTAGTTTTTAATGTATATCTCGTTTATACTTTGTTATAATACAAAAGTTACTCTAAATAACAGAATAAACAACTTTTCCATGTGCAAATCTGCCAAAACCAATAGAAAACGAAATCTCGCTATTTTTAATTTCAGGCTTTCCTTACAACCCCCACTTCTGCCCGTCCCTAGAAATGTTGGTAGCTCATTATCATGGAGGCTTTAGTGCTAATACACATACCGAGTTATGTTTAGTTCGGTTGAGTCTTTTTTGCCAAATGAAATTGTTGACACTCCCTAGAGATCTTAGCGTACAACGCATTTACACATCGGTATACGACTAAAGTGAGGAAATAGAAGTGTCATCCATATATATATATATATATATATATATATATATATATATATATATATATATATATATATATAAGAGAGAGAGAGAGAGAGAGTGAGTGAGTGAGTGAGAGAGAGAGTGAGTGAGTGAGTGAGAGAGAGAGAGAGAGTGAGAGAGAGAGAGAGAGTGAGAGAGAGAGAGAGAGAGAGAGAGAGAGAGAGAGAGAGAGAGAGAGAGAGAGTGAGAGAGAGAGAGAGAGAGAGAGTGGGTGGAGGGGGGGGAGAGAGAGAGAGAGAGAGAGAGAGAGAGAGAGAGAGAGAGAGAGAGAGAGAGAGAGAGAGAGAGAGAGAGAGAGAGAGAGAGAGAGAGAGAGAGAGAGAGAGAGGGAGAGAAAGAGATAGAGAGAGAGTGAGATAGAGAGAGAGAGAGAGAGAGAGAGAGAGAGAGAGAGAGAGAGAGAGTGAGAGAGAGAGAGAGAGAGAGAGAGAGAGAGAGAGAGAGAGAGAGAGAGAGAGAGAGAGAGAGAGAGAGAGAGAGAGAGAGAAGGAAATAATCAACCGATAGGAAATAATAGAGATAAACATATTGATAAATATATAGGTAGATACAAAATTAATATGTCCCTCCTTATATATGATTGTATATGATTTTTCATATCCTCCAGCATCCAGTAGATGCCAAAAACACACATTTAGAAAAATACGTGTAGTAAATATAATAGGAGTGAGAAGAGGTTGATGTTAGCGAGAGTTCATTGCACTATCAAATCGAAGAGAGAAATACGCGGGCAACTTTTATTTGCTCACATAAAGCCGTATTAATTCTCCGTGAAGTTGTTTCAACGGGAGCATCGGGGTTAGATGGGGTTGTAGAGAAATAGTTTTGGGAAGCTCGAGAGGAATTGGCGGTAGGAGTAGAGTATTGAGCATTCCGCCGAGATGCAAATGAGCCATTTTCATTAGAACCAGGAGGAGTGAGTCCCCGAGTTCCAGTGATCCTGTCCCTACTTGCTAGTTGCTTAGCAGATCCGTAGCACCATACCAACCTCCTGGCTCATTCAGCCAGCCCTATTGTTCCCTTGCTCGCAATCACTCCTCCCATATATTGGATGAACTTGTCGATCTCTGTCCTCCCTTCCCTACCCTCTTCCTACCAACCCACTTCCTACAACCTAACAGCCATTATTACATTATTCAACTCTCCATCCCAAAACTCACTGAAAAAAGTACGTTACTCAAGGGCTGCGTTAAGTAAGCAGATATTCCACGTGTGTCACGTATTTGCATTTACCTCAAAACGTAAATCCTCAATGAGAACAATACTTGGTACTTAGGTTTGAAATAGTGTACTTCATAATATAACAGCTTATTGTTAATATGACATGTGTAGGATTGAGGGTTTACTGAAGGACGAAAAATAAAAAATGCAAATATATCGGTTAATAATCGGGATAATGAAAACTTATACATGAGACAGTTTATATAACATTACATTTGCAATGAGATTGATTATATACAATTTTTCCATCCATAACAACAGAGATATTACGAAGTTTCGAAATCCACCCCTCCTCCTACTGGTAGGATTTCAGCCATTAACGAACTTGATCTTTAGTTTTAAATTAAACGTTTAAATATAGAGTTTGGTATCGATCAAACGAAACTTGCAACCGATTGAGCGTTACCAGATATATATAGTTTTCAACGGACGTCATTTTCGTCATCTCCTGTGTAGGATCAATGAACATTTGAGGACATTTTTCGGAAATCGTGTCATGAGTACGTCTTCAATAGCTGATTTCCCCTCAAGGAAAATCTGTTTATAAAGCCAGTGGTGAAGCAGGGGCTGGGTAAACTAAGCGCATTTCCCACACGCTGGCACGAAAACTACTGATCTCATCTCACCATATATTCTCTATATCGAAATAAAAGTCCCTAGCGTAGCAGTGAGAGTTGACTGAATACTGAAAATTAAAAAAAATACGACTAACTTGTTTAAAATTAAAGTTAAATGTAAAGAAGACAAATTGTAGAGCAACATTAGTTTAACAAGATTAGACAATTCTGACAAGGGGTAGTACTGCATGACAGTATTATGCACAACAAATTTAATTTTGTAGTTTTGACCGCAAACTGAGATATAAGAAAGTAAATGTGGTAAAAAAACGCTTTCCAGAAGGCGTAGATAAATTGTAATTGTGAAGTTTTCCAGTTTATAATTGCATACATTTAAAACAAGAGGCAAGCTATAATAGTTTAAACATTAAAAATGGAGTTATTAAAATATTATCAACAAATTTAAGATTTTGGAAAATTAAGCAGTAGTAAGATATCAGGCCAGAAGTTTAGCCTATTTGACAAGAAGGTATTAAAATATTGTATTCAATAAAAATGTAGTAAAATAGAAACAAATATTAAAATAACTTCACTAAATGCTAATAAATAATTAAAGTTGTTGTTCCATATGAAGGCGAGGTATTTCTTCAAATAATTTGGAGTGATATTGTGGATACGACTGCCACGTACGATTTACAACTTCCAACATATAGAATAGGTGTGGTCAACCTTTGACATGTTCTGGGCCAAACTTTAGTGTACAAATACGTCCGTGGACCACTTTTAAAAGTATTGCATTTTAAAGTAGTGTTCATAACGATTGATATCTGACATGAAATTATAACGACAATGTAATTATAATACAATTTATTAAAATAACAAAATGAAATGAAAAAAAATAGTTACAACATGGTACAATCAATGATTTTTTAATTGGGAAACTAATACATCGATGTGTGGATTAATTCCACTGATACAAAGGCGAAAAGAATTTTCCAAATTATCGTCAGTCAGCCTTGTACGATGTCTTTATTTATTAACTTTCATCAATGAAAAGAACTTTTCGCATTTATAAGTACTGCCAAACGCACAACTCTCTCATCATCTTCCTCATTTGGAGTTAGTAGTGTAATATTTTCGTTTGATTGGGTTTTTCAAAATGTCTCGCGGGCAGGTATATAGAGCAGGGATGAGCAACATGCGGTCCTTTAAACATGTTTATGCGGCCAGCCAAGCATTTCTAAAATTGAATTTATTTTATCGAGTTTCTCCACTGAATATATTGTTATAAAGTATATATGTATATGTAAATATCTTTCTGTTCGGCCCGCCAAAAAATTTTAAAATTTAAATTGAGCCGTTGATTAAAAAGGTTGCTCACCCCTGATATTTTCTGACTGCTTGACAGTATTGGTGGAGATGTGAAAAACGCTTTGTAAAATAGCGTCATAAAGACAACTTCAATAGTTAGTTTCATTAGTGGGAAATCTGCTAAAAATGAAACGCTTATATCTGACTCATGTAGATAACAATGCAGAGAGAGTTTTTATAAGATAGAATTTGGAGAGGCTACGATAGGGTGGGGGTGGGGGTATTTGCAGCTGGCATAGGACACCTGCTCTAATTAATCTAGTCTAATCCTGTTATTCTCTGAGAGAGATGAACCGAGCTGGAGACGGAAGCAATATCAGCCAGATCCCCTTCAATTACACTTTCAGCCCCTGATCCTCCGGAATTCAGCTCGCAGGGCTAGTCATTGTCCGCTCTGACGCCTTTGCCCCTTCCTAGTCCATCCGATAAGCCAAACTTAATTGTCACATTACATACTAGGGTGATCCTTCTGCCTGACACCCTTCTCCTCTTCAACACCCTAAACACTCTCTTTCAATTAATTAATTTTCATTATTGTTGCCAACAGGGGCTATAGGTCGCAAGAAGAGGAAGCGGAATAAAATTGCTCCTAAACAAGGAGCTTGGATGAAAATCTATAAGTATTTTTATATTAAAAAATCCTTTCGTCCTTAGTAATCCATTGAAGTGGAAATCCGGTATAAGAAAGATTCACTCTTCCTGCATCTATTTACATATTAGTGCCCGGTTTCATAGCATTATTCATGGAATCCTCAGGTGAAAAAAGTCGGCCACGCAGTAGCTGCGTAAACTAACCAGATTTCCCACGTGTTGGTATGATATACTAATGATCTAATCTCACTAACAATCAAGAATATTCGAATAACTCGCTTAATACTTGAGTTACGAAAAAAAATCATGGAACAACTACTGTAGAACATTAATAGTTTCACAAGAATGGTTCTATAACATTTCAAGAAGCGATTCATTATAATGCAGATATTTTGATTTTTTTAATCCCCCTCTAAACCCCTCCTATTCCAGGTCCAATTTCAGCCAATAACAAATATGATATTTTGTATCGACTGAAACGGCTAAATACTGGTATAGATAAAATAAACATTTAAGAGTTAAGAAGGTAAAATCATAAACGATGACGTCATCACATAACGTATTTGGATGCATATAACACAGTATAAGTAAGGGAACCATATTAAGTATTTACACTTAGAATAATATAGCTCACGATATAACAGCTAATTGTTAATATGACATGAGCAGGAGTGGAGGTCGAAAGGAATCGTGTTCACAGACATACAAAAGCACACATGTTTGTGGGCGTGTATGCACTGTATAGTGTTTTGGCATCCCGAGGCATCAAAATGAAAAATTATCTTGGTCCCGAGAATAGGACTCGGTGGCCTACAGCAACAGAATATTTTCCAATGGCAAGCTCATAAAAACATAAAAAAAACCTTAAAGTAAATAACCCGAAATTTTTCTTCAGTATTAAAAATATCGTATACGCTTCGATAAGTGTCCGTGGATTATTATCGCTTCGTCTTAATAGTAAAGAAGAGGGAACCTGTAAAACAAAAGGTTTAAATGCTGGGGAGAGTGATTAAAGTGAGGTGGTGAAGTCTTCTTGAGTCTTTCCATAGCATGTAGTTATTAGTGTTTTTGAACGCGTGCCTCTCTTTTTTTTTCTTCTCCTTTTTTTCAGTTTTTTCCCCTACCTTAATCAATCCAAGTTAACCTGCTCTGAAAGGCGAGCTCGTTATTTCCTATATTGGAGTCGCCGTTTTGAATGGGCGGCCGCGGCTGGTGCACTTGTGGCTTGCTGGAGCAGACAATTTGTGGCGCCCGGAGCTAAGGGCCCATTCACCCCAAGCTCGAATAAACGCAGTCAACAGTTGAACTCCATTCTTAGATAATTGTCGAGAGAGCGGTATCGAGCCAGGGCATGAATGCACCACTTACCCCCCTATCGGCACCCCCCTCTCCCGCCCCCTCCGCCACCAGCACCCTGGCCGAGCACATTGTCGTCTTTTCTGCATTGCTACCTTCGTTAAATCTTCGCCCGCTCCTTGTTTCAGGGCCTCTAGCCCCTTCAACCCCTCTCAAAACTCCTTACAACTCAAGCGTGTAAAAGAAGAAGGGATCAGAACACACTTCTTTGAAATCCGTTCATCTCCTTATTTGTATTCCCATCTCATAAACAACAAACAACAGTGAAAGCATTTTTCATTTATTATAAAAAAATATTTAAAAAAACCTTTAGTAATAATCTGCCCATCATTAGTTAGTCCGTTGGTTATTGAATGACAATCAACGATAGTTGGGTATCGGCTACCAATAAGTACTCAATCCGTCAAATACGTGAGTGTATTTTAAATGCTGACCGTTTCGGACGCCGATGGTATCCTTCTTCAGTGCAATAACATCGCAGAGGAGGAGCAGGGGGGAAACCTAAAACACAGTGTGGATGCCATTTGGCGGCGAGGCAATTTCCCATGGTGAGACTATCAGTTCGGTGAGACAGTCAATTAGTTTTGGAAAGTGTATTCAAAAATATATTCCGTTTTTGCCACGAAGGGAGAGTGATTCGAAGGAGACAAAAGACGATGTATTGTAATGTTCAATGGTGTGCCAGTTTTAGCAGATTCCCCTTAAAGGAAATGAGCTATTGAGGTTCCATTCATAACGCGATTTTCGAAAATTTTCTTAAAAAGTACATCGATCCTTCCTAGTAGACGATGAAAATGAGGTCCGTTCAAAATATGTACATATACCGCGTGGTCAGTTACCGCTCTAGCGGTCGCAATTTTTATCATATCGTTACCAAACTCGATATATTAGCGTTTTATGTAAAAAAAAAAAAAGATCAAGTTTGTTAACGGCTGAAATCGAACCGGTAGAGGAACCAGCTGAAGTTATCACTGAAAAGGAAGTACACATTAAACATTAGTAATAAAATTAGATTCATTAAAAATATAACTTCACTATGTAATTAACAATGATAACTAGAAAAGCTTTAGAGTCTTTTTTACTTTACCCCCACATGTTACTTATTTCTGAAAGAGTTATTTATCTTATTATTAAATTAATGCAAGTGAAGAACAGATGATTAAATTAGTGTATTTAACAAGCTTCAAATGTATACAAAAATGATAGTTTAATATACAATTCATTGAATGATTCAATATGCTTTTAATGATTTTAAAATACAATCAAATATATCCTCGTTCTCGTATCTTCTTCTGTAAACAAACTCACATAGGAATGAGTCTCGAAGGGATCTTCTGGTTCCACATTCAAGTTTCTTCTTTCTTTGGGTATGGGATCTTATATTAGGATCAACAAAATTTTGTGAATGGTTGATTGTATAAAGCTTGAAACGCGTTCCCGGATTTTTTCTGAGATCTTGGTATGATTTCCGTAGATCAGAAAATATCGTTGTTCCTGGGCGTACAGAATATTTAATACATTTAGTTATTGAAGCCGCTGTTCTGTCTGACACAGCATACAAAAAAAAAAAAAACTTGCTTTCTCTACACACGCTTCCAAATACCCATTGATTTCGGTACATTCTTCCAACCTGATATTTCTTTTTGGAAAAAAAAACTTTCATTAATTTCTATATGAAGGTCCTCACCTCCAATTACCATCGGTTTCATTAAAATGTCACTGACACACTTCTCTTAGAATATTCTTCCAGTTATGGTTCTTGAAGAAATGTTCAACTCTTTCTTGCAAAATGTCGTGATTTCAAAGTCATTCGCCCAGGCATAAATAAACGAAATACACTTCCTCAATGATAACTTATAACGGTTGAACAGGTACCTTTATAACCACTGATTTCCTCTCGGCAACTTCTGCATCAATATGCTGGGAGACCTTCTTTGGTAAAAAAACAAGCTTCGTAAAGTGTATACTTCTACATTTCCGTGTTTTATGCAATTTCTGAACCTTTGTAGTGTCTTAAATGCCACTTCTTCTGATTTAAGAACACGACTCATTTGTACCAGATTCATTATTGACAAAAACTACTTCAACTGGGAGGTAGGTAACCTTCATGTATACTTTTTATTTCTTTTAAAATAGACGTATGTTATTAAATAACGGCATGATAAATCACTAATAATATCAAAAAGTAACTGGTGTGGCTAAAGTAAAAAATATCCAAGCTCTATACTCTCTTTCGAAAACTAATACTCTGCAGTGCCCAATATCCAAATAGGCTGAAAAAGTTTCATGATATACTCTAACCACTTAAATGAAGCAGCCTTAGTATTTGGTAAATCCCTATTACCGTATACCAACAATGTTTTGACTCTTTGTGCTGGCTATATCATAAGGATTAGGCATGAATTCTTTTATAAATTTCATCTGGAATATGCACTGTTCTATCAGGTTATATGACTAAGATCCTTAATACATCCTTAAAGTCTTTGCTTATCATTGTAAATGAGCTCTAAAAACATAATTAGTCTCTAGTAGTTATTGACAGCGAAATTTATATCGTGGCTTATAACAAAAAAGAAAAGATAAGGGTTTTAATTGTCAGAATTTGGTGGCCCATGGTGATAAGAGTCCGCCACTCAGGGGCTGCGTTAGCTAAGCAGCTTTCCCACGTTCGTCGTAGTTGCATTTATCTCAAAACGTAAAAGTTCAATAAAAACCATATTTGGTATTTAAGCTTCAAATAAAGAGTTTCATAATATAACAGATTTTTGTTAATATGACATGAGTAGGAGTAGGGGTTTACCGGTGGAAGAAAAAAACAAAACAAAAAAAAATTATATATATATATATATATATATATACATATATCAATCTTCCTCCTCTTCCTTATTCACCACAATCTCCGTCCAAACAACTTTAGAAATCAGTAGAAAAACGTCCGTCACCCAGGGGCTGCGTAAGCTAAGCAGATTTCCCACGTGCGTTAACGGAGGGGTCACTGAAGATTGAAAACAAGAAAGTGCTAATAGCTCGCTTAATATTTCAGTTAATAAAAACAAGAGAGGACAATATTTTATATTTAAACTTCAAATAAAATACTTCATAATATAACAGCTTTTTGTTAATACGACATGAGCAGGAGTGAGGGTTTACCGATGGACGAATATATATATATATATATATATATATATATATATTTAGGACCGATGGACGAAAAATTGTATAGGACATATTTTATTGTAAATTGAATTTCCTATCAACGTTATCATATACGTATATTCTCTAATTCATGAATATTAACAGAGATATTTAGAAGAAGCTGTATCATAAACCACTTTAACGGAAGCTTAAATACCAAATATTGTTCTCATTGATCTTCTATTGTTTGAGGTACTTGCAAATACTTGAGTGATGATGTCACCATTTAACTGTTTCATTCAACACTAAAGATCATATTAGTTAATGGCTGAAATCGGATCCGGAATGGGGGGGGCGGTTAAAGAGGGGTAATTCCAAAATCAAAAATATCTCCGTTATTATAAGTCGGATCGAAAAATGATATAGAACTAATATTGTTAAACTATTGATGCTTTATAATTATTTTTCTAAACATTTTTTATTACCTCAAATATTAAGCGAGCTATTAGCACTTTCTTTTTTTCCGTCTTCAGTGAACCCATCATTAACGCAAGTGGGAAATCTTCTTTGTTTACGCAACCCCTGCTTGACAGGCTTTTTTTTATTGTATTAACACGTTATGTACGGCCGGGGTCACGTGACCCCGTACGTAACTGTCTCCCAGTACGGGTCGGGTTTGAAGATACTAGGGCGTATTGAAAAGTAAGGTCTCCTATTTTTTTTTCATAGAAAATTTAATTTATTCACAACTTTGGTTACATCGTTGGAAGGGTTGAATATTTACCTATTTTTCTACATATTCGCCTTGACGATCAATAACTTTTTGCATTCTGTTTACCAGCTTTTTAATGCCGGTGCCGTACCACTCTCCCGCCACGTCACGAAGCCAACTGACGACTGCTTCTTGAACTTCCTCATCAGACTTGAATTTCTGTCCCCCAAGGTGTTTCTTGAGAGCGGGAAACAAGTGGTAGTCGCTGGGGGCAAGGTCCGGGCTGTAAGGAGGGTGGTCGATGATATCCCAGCCGAATCCATTGAGTAGGGTGGTCGTTTGATGTAACACATGTGGACGCGCATTGTCATGAAGCAAACACACTCCTTTGGTGAGCCTACCCCTTCTTTTGTTTTGAATGGCTCGCCGAAGTTTCTTGAGAGTCTCGCAGTAGCTTTCTGAGTTGATTGTTGTTCCTTTTGGCATGAAATCAACCAACAGAACCCCGTTCCAGCAGTCGTCAGTTGGCTTCGTGACGCGGCGGGAGAGTGGTACGGCACCGGCATTAAAAAGCTGGTAAACAGAATGGAAAAAGTTATTGATCGTCAAGGCGAATATGTAGAAAAATAGGTAAATATTCAACCCTTCCAACGATGTAACCAAAGTTGTAAATAAATTAAATTTTCTATGAAAAAAAAATAGGAGACCTTACTTTTCAATACGCCCTCGTAAATGTTCAAAAAATACTTGGGCGGTTTTTGCTTTGTACTAGTAAATATAATAAGAAATAGTAAGTTTATGTATTTCAAATCCAAAAAATATGTCTTATATCATTGAAAAATGGACGGGGATTTATGTCCCCGTGCCAGTCTGGAGAGTGGTATTTGGGCTCTAGTCCGGCACGGGGTCATATGATTGTAATGTGTCGTAATTTAAAGTTAATTCATATTCACCCATTTTTATGTACAACACAAATTAAAATCCTTCGTTGATCACCAACATTATCACATAAAGGAGAAAAAAAGTTCCCGACAATGTGAGAAATGTGTAAGGTAAATATTCATTTCTAAGTCACGTAACAAAAAATTAATGAAAACACGACCTGCGACTGCCATATATTTTTTGATGTCCTAAGAGTAAAAAAATGTTTGAAAATAGCAATTTAGTTCAGTTTACGAGTGGTAGTAGCGCCAGTGGCGGCTCGTGTATAGGCACTGTGGAACTGCAGCACCCCCAATTTCCACTTGATATTATCTATAACATTTACTATAATTAAAAGAGGACATAAGTACGGGGTCAATTGACCCCGTGTCGCACTTGTGGATAGACCACTTTTTTGAAGTCCGCACTGAACGAGTTAATAAAAATTCATTATTTCACAGGAGCTCACAAGATTATTGTACACTGAATCAGGCTCAACTGCCATACTATAAATTGAGATAATAAATAAAATATACCAAAACCTAACCTTCTAAATTTCTCGATTAGTGATCGAAGCATTTATGGTACATAAACAATTAGAAATTGAGTTTACAACAACGTTTGCCATATGTCATTCTCTAATACGATTAATGGTTAAAGATATACGGAAGTCAGAATCACTTATGGGCAAATTTTAGCCAATTCCCTTGAGAACAAAATGGTGGATAGGAATAAAGGAGCGGGTATATAAAGGGAGGGGCGGGACGGAGTTGATACAATGTATCTACCCTGCGCAACACCGTCACGACTCCCTCCCCTTCGATTCACCCCCCACTTCATCAGCCCTTCCTTTCTCCTCATCCACCCACCAACCCTTTCAGATACAAAATTAAGTCCGCCACGCAGGAGATGCGTTAACTAAGCAGATTTCCCACGAAGAAAGTTCAATGAGAAAAATATTTGGTATTTAGGTTTCAAATAAAATGGTTCATGATATAACTGCTTAATGTTAATGTGGCATGAGTAGGAGTGGTGGTTTACTGAAGATCGAAAATCAAAAATGCAAATATCTCGGTTAAATAATCAAGATATTGAAACAAACGTACATAAAAACATTTATACAACATTACATTTGCAATAAGATCGATTCAATACAATTTTTCTATCCCGCACATAACAAAGGAGATATTTTGAATTTTCCAGGAAGTGTGGTGGGATTGTGATACTTTATATTTTAGTGGTGTATTATTTTAATTATGTATTATGTTTTTTGTTTTGTTTTTTTGGCATGCGGACGGGCAGAACTCGTTCTCAGGGTGCTTGCACCTTTCTTAATGATGTCCCATTGGGACAATTTGGGGTTAGGAAGCCCCAGCTCATGTATGGAGTGGTGTGCACCTCAAATTATTAATTGTGTAGAGGAATTCATTATTATGTATATTATGTATTTATTTTTATAGTTGTATCAAAACCCAAATAAATAGTTAAATGTTAGAAATCAAGATTTTGAAACAAACTTACATAACAACATTTATAGAACATTACATTTGCAATAAGATTGATTCAATACAATTTTTCTATCCAACTCATAACAACGGAGATATTTTGAATTTTCGAAATTCTCCCCCACTAAAACCCCACCCCCAAATGGTCCGATTTTAGCCATTAACACGTTAACTGCTGTTGTTATTTGCCAATACTAGCCCTATATGCGGTACATGCTCCCGGGGGCATTCAACCTTTTTTTTGTAATCTGATTTTTAACAATACCTAATAGTCGAAGGAAAAGAGATAATTTTATGTTTTGTTGCTGAATCATTGCAACTAACATCAGTAAACTGACAGTAAAAGCAGGAAGAGGATCAAGATATTATATCATAAAAAAACTGTATAATTAAAAAAAAAGTAATTTGACATATGTTATCAAAATTTAAATCTGAATAAGTAAAGAACTTATAAAATACAACAAATAAAAACATAATAATATAAAAAAGAGTTCAGTATTAAAAATATATATATATAGTTCAAATTCTTCGATCATGAATTTTTCTTGAATAACATAATAAGAAGTCTAATTATTATGATGTCTATTGGAACATTCCAAGCAAAACCCTGGATTATTGGTGCATGTGTCTCAAAAACTAATAACACGGCGAACTTTTTTCGTGGCCTCCTTGCTGGACGTGCATTTTCGTAATTTTTGATAGCACCCAATGCAAACTCTTCTTTTTTTCCTTCCAGGCCCATCCGGTTTAGTAAATGAATGATGCCTTCTTCGGGGGTAAATTGATGTAGGTACAGGTATGTCTTCAACACTACTGTAATTAAATTTTCAGCTAAGGTTCGCTTAAATTCTGTAATTCCCAATTTATTGGAGGACCGTAAATTATATATTATCCAAGAATTGACCACACTTGTGCCAAACAGCACCTCAAACATTACCTTGCGATACCATTTTATAGACTTTCGTACTGGCGTATGGTATGAAGCCATCTGATCACTGAATCAGGCATGTATGAAAAAATACGTAATTTCTTTATCATATTACACAAATCAAACAACCTAATGGCTCCTTTAGTCATCTGAATCATTATTATTCATAAAAACAAAAAAAATATCCGCCGCACTGAGGTAATGATGTTTTAAAACTGAAACCGCACACACGTTGGGAGCAGTGCATGCCCCCGGGGGCATATACAGCATCTAACGTGTTAACGAACTTGATCTTCATTTTCACATAAAACATTTAAATATCGAGTTTGATAATGATCAGACAAACATTGCGACCGCTAGATCGTTAACAGATATATATATATATATATATATATATATATATATATATATATATATATATATATATATATACAATTTTGAACGGACCTCATTTTCGTTATCTCCTGGTTAGGATCGATGAACATTTGAAAAAATGTTGCGAAAATTCCATCATGAGTACAACTTCAATATCTGATTTCCCCCCTAAGGCAAATCTACCAAAATGAACATTAAAAAAGTACGCAGGGGCTGCGTAAACTATGCAGATTTCCCACGTGAAGTTATGCAATAGAGAAATCTCCATAAGAGAGCCGAACAGTGACGGAAACTAGCTTTTGGCGGGAAACTCACTCGTGTGTTAACCGCCCACATTTAATAAAAATGCAAATATCTCGGCTAATATTCAAGATAGAGAATAAATGTATAGAACAATATTTATAGTACATTTAACTTGCAATAAGATTGGTTCTATACACTTTTTTGATCCGACGAATGGTAACGGAGATATTTCGAATTATCGAAAATCCCCCCATTAAACCCCTCCTCCCACTGGTCCGAGTTCAGCCATTAACGAACTTGATCTGTCTTTTTGCATAAAACGTTTAAATATCGAGTTTGGTAACGATATGTTAAAAATTGCGACCGCTAGAGCGGTAACTGACAAATATATATACATATTGTTACGTTTTATTACCAAAACCAGTAATAAACGTTTTTAACAAGAGTTCTTTTGGATTGCAAAATTAAATACTCTGGCTCCTCCTGAGCTTCCTCGGCTTTTGTACAATCCTTGTACTCTGCGTTGCATGGCCGCCTTGAGAGGACTAGAGCGTCATCGTGTTTTCTCCCTTTCCTATGAACAATAGAACAGGTTTCTGCTCGACTTGACAATTTCTGGTGTCCGTCGGTACGTAGCTCCCTTGTGGTCTTGCTCTCATGTCCGACATTTAAAGGTATTTCTGTGTTTCGCCAGATCATAACTTGCTAACCCATCATGAAGTCCACACCGATGATCACTTATCATTATGTCAGCGACAACAAAGACATGTTCAGTGCTGATGTTGGCGATAGTCACTCTCATCTTGGCCCTCCTCCCACTGGTCCGAGTTCAGCCATTAACGAACTTGATCTGTCTGCATAAAACGTTTAAATATCGAGTTTGGTAACTATCAAACAAAAATTGCGACTGCTAGAGCGTATGTATATATATATATATATATATATATATATATATATATATATATAAAATTTTGATCGGACCTCATTTTCGTCTTCTCTCGGGTAGGATCGATGGACATATGAAAAAATATGTCGAAACTCGCGTCATGAGTACGACCTCAATGGCTGATTTCCCTTCAGGGAAATCTGCTAAAAGTTTAAACTAGGTGAACTAAAGTAAGTTTTCTTTTCAAAACTTCCCTTTAAAAAATAGGGGGAAAAACTAATACCAATAATTGGGTGAAACCCCTCGATTCGCCACTCAGAACTTTTAATTTGGCACTAATCCCTTGAAGGATCTCATCCAATCACCGTTAAAGTTCACATATACATTCCACAGCTACTTGCTAATTTTCAGCGATAGATGTCCGTAGCACGGAATTTGAAATATGATTTTTTCCGGTTTCCTTGAAGATCACCCGGAGTTCCAACTTTAAATAGCCATAGAACTTTTTGTCTGTGGTCGTAATTGCACAAAATAGCTTTTGTTATGTTATTTAACGAATTTTTATTCTAAATAAATCATTGTTCGACAGAATTGATTAAAAAAATAAACGCACGTTTTCAACGACATAAAAATGTATATAAAAAGTGTAAATTTATTAATTCAGAATAAGAAAAAAACTAAAACTAAAAGCTGATTAGAATTTAGTTCATTTTAAAAAATGTTCGTAAAGTTTATATTCTTTCTGACGTTACGCTTCATGAAAATGGAAATCATTTATTAATAATCAAATTAAAAGATAGTTTGGTATGCTCTAGTTTATACTTTTTTAATTTCAGGCAAAAAAAAAAAACGGATCTTAAGTTTTCAACTCAGCTACCTTTATGATCTTTTTTCCAATAGCAGACGTTTCACCCTCCTGGGTATTAATAATGCTTCAAAATTATTTCTCTAAGTGAGTACAACCTTAATTCTCTACAGGAGAGTAAAAAAATCATATAATACACTGTATTAAACCCAATGGTAATTTGTCAACAATATCTTATAGATAAGGTTGTACTGACTTAGAGGAATAATTTTGAAACATTGTTAATACCCAGAAGAAGAAGAAGTCTGCTATTGGAAAAATGGTAATAAAGATAGCTGAGTTGAAATCTTAAGATTCGTTTCTTTTTTATGCCTGAAATACTTTAATCGGTCTCAGAAAGGATCAGATGCAATTATACTTTTTTAATGCTATGACACTTTTATTGAACTGTTGTAACATTTGTTCAAACTTACAACCTCTACACATTCAGCATGACGAGGCCTTCTCTTATTAAAGTGTGTGTGAATGGACACAATGATTTAACAATAACAAGATTAAAAAGTCCGTCACGCAGGAGCTACTTATGGCCGAAAACTAAAAAATGCAAATATTTCGGTTAGTAATCAAGATAGTAAAATAGTCCATATCACAAAATTTATAGAACATTACATTTTCTATATCTATATATATATATATATATATATATATATATATATATATATATATATATATATATATTGTTACGTTTTTATTACCAAAACCAGTAATAAATGTTTTAATAAGAGTTCTTTTGGATTGCAAAATTAAATACTCGCAAGTTTCACAGTTTTTATCACTGCACAATTTATTTCACAATGCACAATACACTTGGTAATTATTCTTAATTACTACTCACAGTATACACTGATAGCGTCACTGTTCTTCAGATTACACAGTCCTATAATTCGCTCACGGTCACTAAAATTCACAGAAAGACGGCACTGCACTGTCCTTTACTTCGCGGCACTGCACTGTACTTTACTTTGCGCCACTGCACTATCCTTTACTTCGCGGCACTGCACTGTTACTTACAGTAACGGCACAACACTGTTCTTCTTCTAAAAACACTTTACCGCACTGCACTAAGTCGCACTGCAGCACCGAACACACATATGAGAAGAAAACTGACTCGCTCGTCCCTGGCCGGTTCTTTATATAGGGCGTCGGCATACATCAAAGGGGAATTGGCTGGCCCTTCGACGTCTGGACTCGCCGGGTCTATTAGGTGCTCGACCCTCTGTCGGTTTCTTTGATCTACATCACACTTTCCAAATACCCGACTCTCTCTCTGAAGGATTATTCAAGTATTTCGTCCCGAATAGGCTCAATATTACCGTTGCCATACTTGGCTAGTCGCTCTAGGTGTACCACTTTCCTTCCAGACCTCGGATTGTGGTATCTCTGTATCCTGCAGATAACGTCGCCCAATCTCTCGATCACCCTGCAGGGTCCGCAATTTAGGCGATAGTCCCCTCTTGCGTTGTGGGTTGAATATTATACCCATTCGTCCTTCCGTAAATTCCTCCGTATTTACTCCTCGATCATACACGCCATTCATCTGGTTACTGGTCACTCCAATGCGGTCCAACACTTCATGATGGGTCAACCCTCCATTGTCCTCCCTAGCCAGAATAGTGTCACCCTTCTGCGCCGTCGACCTGGCTCCTCCTGAGCTAACATGGCTAAGTCGTACATCAATGACGCACTCCTCTTCCTCTCAGCATTTAGATGGAGTTTGAGAAGTTGCCGAGAGGAAATCAATGGTTATAAAGGTACCTGGTTCAACCGTTATAAGTTATCATTGAGGAAGTGTATTTCATTTATTTATGCCTGGGCGAATGACTATGCAATCAAGAAATTTTGCAAGAAAGAGTTGAAAATTTCTTCAAGAAACATAACTGGAAGAATATTCTAAGAGAGGTGTGTGCCAGTTACATTTTAATGAAACTGATGGTAATTGGAGGTGAGGGCCTTCATGTATAAATTGATGAGAGTTGCTTATCAAAAAGAAATATCAGGTTGGAAGAATGTATCGAAATCAATGGGTATTTGGAAGCGTGTGTAGAGAAAGCAATTTTTTTATTTATTTTTTTGTATGCTGTGTCAGACCGAAAAGCGGCTTCAATAACTAAATGTATTAAATATTCTGTACGCCCAGGAACAACGATATGTTTTGATCTACGGAAATCATACCAAGATCTCAGAAAAAATCCGGGAACGCGTTTCAAGCATTATACAATCAACCATTCACAAAATTTTGTTGATCCTAATACAAGATCCCATACCCAAAGAAAGAACAAAATAGAATGTGGAACCAGAAGGTCCCTTCTAGACTCATTCCTATGTGAGTTTGTTTACAGAAGAAGATACGAGAACGAGGAGATATTTGATTGTATTTTAAAATCATTAAAAGCATATTGAATCATTCAACGAATTGTATATTAAACTATCATTTTTGTTTACATTTGAAGCTTTTTAAATACATTAATTTAATCATCTGTTCTTCACTTGCATTAATTTAATAATAAGATAAATAACTCTTTCAGAAATAAGTAACTGGTGTGGGTAAAGTAAAAAAGACACTAAAGCTTTTCTAGTTATCATTGTTAATTACATAGTGAAGTTATATTTTTAATTAAACTAATTTTATTACTAATGTTTAATGTGTACTTCCTTTTCCGTGATAACTTCAGCTGGTTCCTCTACCGGTTCGATTTCAGCCGTTAACGAACTTGATCTTTCTTTTTACATAAAACGCTAATATATCGAGTTTGGTAACGATATGATAAAAAATGCGACCGCTAGAGCGGTAACTGACAAATATATATACATATTGTTACGTTTTATTACCAAAACCAGTAATAAACGTTTTTAATAAGAGTTCTTTTGGATTGCAAAATTAAATACTCGCAAGTTTCACAGTTTTTATCACTGCACAATTTATTTCACAATGCACAATACACTTGGTAATTATTCTTAATTACTACTCAAAGTATATACTGATAGCGTCACTGTTCTTCAGGTTACACAGTCTAACACTTCACTCACGGTCACTGAAATTCGCAGAAAGACGGCACTGCAATGTCCTTGACTTCGCGGCACTTCACTATCCTTTACTTCACGGCACTGCACTGTCCTTTACTTCGCGGCACTGCACTGTCTTAATCACGGCACTAAACTGTTACTTACATTCACGGCACAACACTGTTCTTCTTCTAAAAACACTTTACCGCACTACACTAAGTCGCACTGTAGCACTGATGTGGCCATCAAGATCGCTGAGCATAAAACTGACTCGCTCGCGGCTGGCCGGTTCTTTATATAGGGCGTCGGCATACATCAAAGGGTAATTGTCTGGACTCTTCGACGTCTGGCTGGAAGGTACTGGTAGGACCTAGAACATTCTTTCGGTTTCTTTCATCTACATCACACTTTCCAAATACGCGACTCTCTCTCTGAAGGATTATTCAAGTATTTAATTTTCGCAACACTGCCGCCCACTTAAGCCTTTTCGTCCCGAATAGGCTCAATATTGCCGTTGCCATACTTGGCTAGTCGCTCTAGGTGTACCACTTTCCTTCCAGACCTCGGATTGTGGTATCTCTGTATCCTGCAGACAACGTCGCCCAATCTCTCGATCACCCTGCAGGGTCCGCAATTTAGGCGATAGTCCCCTCTTGCGTTGTGGGTTGAATAGTAGACCCATTCGTCCTTCCGTAAATTCCTCCGTATTTACTGCTCGATCATACACGCCATTCATCTGGTTACTGGTCACTCCAATGCGGTCCAACAATTCAGGACGGGTCAACCCTCCATTGTCCTCCCTAGCCAGAATAGAATCACCCTTCTGCGCCATCGACCTGGTCCTCCTGAGCTAACATGGCTAAGTCGTACATCAATGACGCACTCCTCTTCCTCGGCTTTTGTACAATCCTTGTACTCTGCGTTGCATGGCCGCCTTGAGAGGACTAGAGCGTCATCGTGTTTTCTCCCTTTCCTATGAACAATAGAACAGGTTTCTGCTCGACCTTTACAATTTCTGGCGTCCATCGGTACGTAGCTCCCTTGTGGTCTTGCTCTCATGACCGACATTAAAAGGTATTTCTGTGTTTCGCCAGATCATAACTTGCTAACCCATCATGAAGTCCACACCGATGATCACTTCACCCATTATGTCAGCAACAACAAAGACATGTTCAGTGCTGATGTTGGCGATAGTCACTCTCATCTTGGCTCTTCCATAGACTGTGGCTGACTCCCCTGTAGCAGTTCGCAGTCGTACGTTCTCCAACGGTTCCACTGTCCCTTTTACCAAATCGGGCCGAATGATGGAGTGTGTCGCTCCCGTGTCCATGGTGAGGACCTGCTTCCTCCCGTTGATGAGCCCACGAGCAGTAAGGTTGCTGTTCTTCTGTCGTATAATGGAATTGGAGATGGTGGAGCCATCGGTTTTAGGAGCTAGTTCTTGCCCCTCAGTGCAAGCTCGTTCTAGTTTAACATTGGCTCTTGAGATTTCGACGTCAGTCGCCCGTTTTTTGTTGTCCCTCCATGGCGAAATAGATCTCGATCTTTTCCTTGGCGCTTTACAATTATGCTGAAAGTGGCTGAGCTCGCCGCAGTTGAAGCATTTAGCGCGCGATCTATTCATTTGCTCCTCCAGTACTTGCTTGACCACGTCTTCTATTTCACTCCTTGAGATATGGACGTTGTTCGCCCGATAGTGGTCCCTCCATGGTGTAAAAGATCTCAACCCTTTCTTTGGTGCTTTACAGTTACGCTGAAAATGGCCGACTATACCGTAGTTGAAGCATTCGGCGCGTGATCTATTCCTTTGCTCTTCCAGTATCCGCTTGACTACTGCTTCTATGTCACTTGTGCCACTGCTTCTGTTCATTGTAGACTTGTGGTTTTGAAATGACTTTGGCAGTCTCCTGGGCCAGCGCATAAGAGACGGTTTCAGCAAAGGATGATTTTTCCATAGCACACACCGCAAATTTAACATCTGGGTCTCGAATACCATTAACAAATGCTTCAATCTTGAACTGATCTAGGAACGGATGATTTTCACCTGGGTAAGTCAGCTGCACCAAACGTTCGATTTCCATGGCAAAATCTTGAAGCGTCTCATTCCGTTTTTGCACTCTGCCCCGTAACTCCATCCTGCACAGTTCTCGCTTATGTTCACCGCCAAACTTGCGCTGTAAGGTCACCATAATGTTCTCATAATTATTCCTGCAAGCGGCCGGTAAACTCTCCAGGATTTCTGCAGTGGTTTCCTTCAGTTCCAAAATCAATTCCACCGCTTTCTCTTCATTATTCCATCCGTTTCTACTGGCCACCGTCTCAAATTGGAATTTAAAAACATTAAATGGTACATTACCGTCAAAAGTTGGGGTCTTTATCTTGCTGGAATGTTCTGAAATGAGCCTCACCGGACCCTCTCGAACATGTAGATTATCCATTTGTAATTGTAGCTCACGTATTTCATCGTCTATCTTTCGTTCTAGGTTGGTCATTTTCTCTTCAACATTCTTCTTAATGCCGCAGAGTTTTTCATCAAACTCGCCGACCCTCTGTTCTATTGCTCCCACTCGTTTGTCCAACAACTCTGATATTTCGTGGAGTTTTTGGTTTGTTGTTCTAGAAGCTTCCTGGAATTTTTCTTCTAACCTCTCGCAATTAGCTAACAAAAACAATATATATATATATATATATATATATATATATATATATATATATATATATATATATACATCCGAGGGTCGTCCAGAAAATAAGTTCCGTTTTAAAAAAAAAATCAAGTTTTTATTGAAAAAAATTTAAACTTACAGGTATTAATTTTGAAAATATCTATTATTTTTCCACGTAATCCCCGGCGACGTCAATACATTTGGTATATCGCGAAATGAGCTTCGAAATTCCTTCCTCGTAGAAGCTTGCCGCCACCTCCTTGGTCCACTTCGTGACAGCTTCTTTCACTTCCTCGTCACTTGTGAATCGTTCTCCCGCCAATTCCGCCTTCATTTTGGTAAACAGCTGATAGTCTGAAGGGGCCAAGTCGGGACTGTAAGGTGGATGGGTGAGAACATCCCAACCAAACTCATCCAAAAGTTGCGCTGTGGAACGAGCAACGTGAGGCCGAGCGTTGTCGTGGAGGAGGCAAACACCGGAAGTCAACATTCCTCTCCTCTTGTTCTGTATGGCCCGACGAAGCTTCTTCAGGGTCTCACAATAGCGGTTGGCGTTAATTGTTTCACCTTGAGGCAAAAAATCAATCAGGAGAATTCCTTTTTGATCCCAGAAAACAGAAGCCATGATTTTCCTGGTTGACTTCACGACTTTGAATTTTTTGGCACTTGGGGAGGTGGGGTGTTTCCATTGCATGGACTGACATTTATTTTCTGGAGTGTAGTGTGACACCCAGGTTTCATCTCCAGTGACGATAGACTTCAGGAATGCGTCCCCATCAGTTCTGTAGCGGTCCAAAAATTCTCGAGCTGCTGTCACTCGTTGTTCCTTGTGTTCGGGCGTCAGCTCTCTAGGGACCCACCGGGCGGAAACTTTCCGAAAGTCAAGTTTTCCCGAGACGATCTCATGGATGAGGGATCGTGAGATGTCTGGGAAACTCAGGTGGAGTTCATCCAGGGTTGAACGACGATCTTTGCGAATTGTATTGTCGATTTCTGCGACAATTTCGTCCGTCACAACTGAGGGTCTGCCTCTCCCACTTTCATCCTCAAGTGAATGTCTTCCCGCCTTAAATTCACGTACCCATCTCCTCACCATTGACTCACTCATTACACCTTCTCCATAAACAGAAGTGAGCTGTTCGTGAATTTGAACTGATTTGAAACCCTATGCATAAAGAAATTGAATCACTCCGCGCAAAACAACTCGAGAGGGAACGGGGATCGAGGTGGAGGGACGTGACATGGAGGGCTACATTTCAACTACCTGCCCTGACGTTGGTAATTGACCCACCTGAGGTCTCCCACCTCTCATTCTATTCCCCCACCTCTCCTCTTTCGAGCCCGGATTTGGCAAAAACCACTCCTACCGCCCTACAGACCAAAACGGAACTTATTTTCTGGACGACCCTCGTATATATATATATATATATATATATATATATATATATATATATATATATATATATATAAAGTTTTGAACTGACCTCACTTTCGTCATCTCCTGGGTAGGATCGGTATGCATTTGAGGAAATTTTTCGAAAATTGCATCATGAGTACGACCTCAATAGCTGATTTCCATTAGGTGAAATCTGTTAATAATGATCCACGTGATGCTCTAACGATGCCGACAGTGGAGAATGAATATTGGAATGGAATGATGAAGAGTTCTTACACACGAGGCATGGTTCAGAATGAAAATGAGTCCATATTCTGTTCAGATCATATGTCTCAAGCTTATGAGTGACAATAGTATGATGGGGAGGGGAGCGTGATGGAGATGGTAAAGGTTCGTATGAAGGGATGATTATATTGAGGGGGGGGGGTGATAGTGGTAATCGATAAAAAGGGATACATCAAATACGTGTTTGAGAGGGATAATTATGAAGAAATAGCAAGATCGTCAATAATGAGGAATTATGGGAAAACAGTTGTTACAAATTACAGTTGATTTTTGAGCCTAGGTATTTCTAAGCAAAAGTGCATTTAAGATAATTGTACTTACCTGTTATCCTGTAATCGTATTCACTTAATAACAGTTCTGTGATTGCAATAAAACTATGGAGAAAATTTGTATTTTGTTATTTACTTCTTCCACCCTAAGAGGTTTCTTTCTACAGCGGAATTGGCTTTTCCTAGCACAATAGTTTATCGGAAATTTACTTTAGTTTCTCCATTTATAACAAACACACACGCGCGCGCGCCCGCGTGTTCAAGATAAACCGGATCAAATGCTTTTCTCGGCTAAATGGATGATCAACAAATGCCAAACGAAAAAGCTATTGGTATCTACATCTAGCTTCAGTTTAGACCATTATTTTTCAACTTTGTTGCACCACGGACGGTTGACGCGCGTCCAAATTTTGCTATTAAAGAACCAGCAAATGACATTTCGATATTTTGAAATTAAAGGATCTATGTCATTGTAAAATCTGGCAACCTCGCCATCATTATAATGACTAATTCAGTTTTTGATGACCTACATTCTGAAGTTAGACCCAGCAAAAATCTTTTGTACATGTGTAAACATTAAAAAATGTTTTTAAACACAATAATTTCATTATTTAGCACTTCAAGACATATACCAAACGTAGCGTGGTGCATGAAACATCTCCACCTTAATATTTTGTGTTTTTCTAGATTTATAGAGTTTTAATCTGAAAATGAACTTTATAGTTTGGAACAGTGAGAAAAGAAAACAATTTATAAAAATTCGATAGTAGTGATCTCACTTACTTAAATTATTTTTCCTCTCCCCTCCAAAATACACAACAGTTCTCTATGCACTTCAACAGTTAAGTATCTATGTGTATTTAAAGAAATAAATAAAACTTCAAATTAATATGTTTTCTCTGATTTTATAAATTTCATATGTAACTTACATACAAGTTTCGAAGACCCACTCATAAAATATTACAAGGCTGAAGACAAGAGAAATACTTCAATAGTATTTTTTAATGGTTAGCATTACATAAGAATGAATAAACATGTGCCATAGTTATTGAAGCAAATGAACTAAAAAAACTATGCCACAAATTCGAGCAATAAGAAATTCAAACATTTGCTTCCAGGGCTTTAATCAAAGGCCCATTGAGTTCTTATGTATTCAAACATTTAATCTAATATACAAAATATTAATTAATGTTGGCAATGAATTCTATAATTTAATTTCAAAGTATTATAGCTCCTGCCCCCAAAAAATAGATATACTAAAATGTGTATTTCAAGGATTTATGGTGTTGTTATAGAAAAGGACATCAGGTAACACCAAATCTATTTAATCAAATAGCAAGCAGTAAAATATAACAGAAAAATATAATTTCTTTGGTTAAACAGTTAGATTGATTTAATTCCATTTGCTGGTTAAAATTTCATCCTAGAAAGATAAATTGGGAGAAACTGTAAGAAAATACGATTTGCAAAAATTCCACTAAAAGATGTCCTCATGTTGTTTATGTTAAGGGAATTCCAAATAAGAGCATAGGTACAAAAGGTGACTCATAAAATCAAGTTTTGTAAGACATTGCAAACTATTATAAATATATATATATATATATATATATATATATATATAAAACAGCCACTAGTCAAAATTGAAATATGAATTAGCAAACAAAAATCTGATTACTTAAGAAATTCATACTTAAAGGGATCGAAAGGGAATCTCATTAAAAAAAAAAAAAAAAAGTATTATATGCATATAAAATCTATTTTTCCTCTGTAAGACAATTTAACACATTATATTCACATATCTATCAGTTAATAGTCTTTAATTTTTTTATTCAATAAACTTTTACCTTTTTATTATCAAAATATGTCCTTCAAAAACAGGAATTTTATACTTATTCTAATTATTCAAGATTACTTTTGTGCTTACACTAAAGGTTACTAAAATAAATTAAATAAACACATATCTGTTTATTTAAATTAAAATGTATGTGATTTTATCAAGGTTAATTCTTTAAACAACAAAATGCACTTCAAAACTCAATTCTAATGATTGGAATTATCTGTCAAAAGTGATATACTAAATATTTAAACAGCAATTGTAAACCAACATTTTATACATTAAAATATATACATAATACTTGCTTAGAAATTCTTAAATATTCTCCTCATTACACTTAAAATACTTAAGCATTTGTGAAGAATTTGTTTCATAAATCTAGTATAAACATAAATCAATTTATAAAGAACAAGTTATAAAACGAATATCATTTATGATTATTTGATATTGACAAACAAAAGAAAGTATAATTGATCAATGATTTACTTCTTCCAGAAGGAAAGTAATGGAATGTAAAACCAATATTACATTTATGTGCTCAGAAGAACAGATTAAGTATTAACCAGGTAAACTTTGTTGTTACAGTATGTTTGTTTACAATTATAATGCAAATTAATTCACAAATTCTATGATTCTATAAAAAAAACCTTTTGGGCAATGTTAATGACTCATTTGGAATAACAATTTCACTAAATAAACAGCCATCAAATGGTTATAACGAAATATGTCATAATGCATTTTTAGCCCAATATTTTATAATCAAGCCTCTTTAATTTAGTATTGAGGAATAAAAAAAATGGATAACATTCTGTTTTCCTTCTTGTTTCTAATTTTTCATGGTGGACCCAATATGACAAAGATATATTTGACTTGGCAAAAATTTGAACTATCGAGAATGCAGGAATTTGCTCAAATTAGTATTAGAATGAAGGGAAGGTGGAAGGCTTTCTCTTACAATTTGTACATAGCATTGGAAAAGTGTTCAGACAGCCCCATCAATTGAACATTAATAAAGACAAATAATGTTAAAATAATTCCTTAAAGTAGTGTGTTTTATTTACTTTATAAGGCTAGTTCAAATTCCTAATAGAAACAAATAATGAAAAGAATTTGCCAATTTAAACTTAGAATTAAAGCAGCTTTATCATGAAATTTAGACTCTCAAAATTAAGTTTAATATTATTTGTTACAATAAAGAAAAGTTGATAAATTACAAATAAAACAAACCAGGGTGAAATTAAACGAGGCAGATATTTTTGTATTTCAGAGGAACACTTAAAAAATATGACCAAACGATTCTTTAGTTCTAATGATTTATTTTTATTCATATATTTGTATTAAAACCCAATAAACTCATATGCTATCTATAATATAACAACCATTTTCTTGGGTACAGAAGTTAGGATATCATTCAAAGGTTGTCATAAATGGTCACCAGTCATTCCAAAATGCCAAGCACGAAATAAACTAATTTTATTTAATATTTTATCACTATAATTGTCCATTAAAACTATTTATTGTTTATTTACAAACTAGTTATCTTGTGTCAATTGCCTGTTCCTAATCATTTTAATAAAATGAGTAATAACAGGAAAGAGAATAAATTTTACAGAAACTCTTTAAAACAGATTTTTTTCATCCTACATACTCTTTAAAACAGCTTGGCAGTCACAATTATTTTTATTTACTTGCCAAAAAAATAAAGACAAATGAATATTCTCATTTTTAAGGCAAATCACAGCACTATTTTAACTAATAAAAAGGTGATAACAGGTTAAAGGTCACTAAAAACAAGGGCCAAAATTAAAAGGGGTCATTGTATATATTTTGTAGTAACAACTAAAATATATTAAAAAATTTGCCAGAGAAAAAAATTTAAGTTCTTTAAAGAGAAAACTGAACTGAACTCCACAGCACCATGTCTGTTTGGTCATGTAGCTTAGAAGCATATAGTATTGAGGACAAGTAATAGAAAAAAAGCTTGCCTTGTGAGAAGTTAATTAGGGAAGAGAATATGCGGTTGAAAATGCTCCTAAGGAAAAGCAATAATTTGTATAATTTATATGCTAAAAAGAGGAATAAGGTAAAGAGATTGATGAAAAAAAATAAAAAAGAGCTCAACAAGTAAAGAAACCTCAAGACATACCGCAGGAGCGATTTCAGGCAAGAAACACTTATTATAAGCCCTAAATAGATGTTAAATGCCTTTGACAGAAGCTCTGTAATTAAAATATATTCTATTAGGGTCAACAAGGGAAGGTTCTTACTACGAGTAAGTAAAGTAAAAGAATAGGTGCACCCAGTACTTCAAGTAATATTACATACAGAGGTCTATCAAACAGCGTCTACAAGATTAGCTAATTAAATAATAATACTATTATAAAACTGTCTGCCTTGTAGAAAACAGGTGAAATAATTATGCTTGTAATAAATAATAAGTATCCCACACCTCATGATATCATCTTCGGACTGCTCATACATTTTGAAGTGAAAATTATGGATAAGTTCAATAAGTAATATTTGTGTTAATAAAAAAATGTCTGAGTAATAGGGAAATAGTTACTGAGAGTATTCATAAAATTTGTGTAATGCATAAGTACTACTTCTTCCAATAGGTGATACAATACTGTATGTTTCAAGTAAGACATTAAAAGCTTGAATTATACTAGGAATGTACCAGAGTGGTTATTGCCCAAAAAGCATGACTTCAGTCACCTCTTCTCATATGTTTGGAGAAGCATAAAAGTATTATGCTGATGTGCATCAGCAATTTATTGAATTTCAGCAAGCTTACTGGTGGACAGATTGAAATTGCTAAAAGAAATAAAATCACTAAGAATACCTAAATAAAAATAAGATTGATGTGAATGAAACTAGTATGGACTAACTGTTAATTCAATAACAGTTTGGTTTAAAATTTATCTTGAATTGGCAATTAGAAGAATAAAAATAATCCTTGTGATCTCATATGCAATAAAAGGTTCTTATAGCATCCAGCATATTTGGACAATGTATATGTTATTGGAAAAAACATGGAGGCATTTGTGGTAGAAGGCTAACTAGAGAAGCATATGATTCAGTTGCTTCGAGAAAGAACATGTTTAATACTACTACATCATTTAATTTTCTGGGAAGAATGGTAATGGTGAGCAATAACATAGTAGCAGAGAATAAAAACCTAGAATGCTTGCCGGCACCAGATGCTTCTATGCACTGGAGAGAGCTCTTCTCCAGGAAAAGAGGTGAAATCAAATAAATCAACTTGATGACCTCAAAGAC
Organism: Riptortus pedestris; assembly: GCA_019009955.1. Classification (NCBI taxonomy): domain Eukaryota; kingdom Metazoa; phylum Arthropoda; class Insecta; order Hemiptera; family Alydidae; genus Riptortus; species Riptortus pedestris. Next base: position 100,999,876 of record CM032233.1, read on the forward strand.
TTATGAACGTTGGACATCAGTAATTGTAGAAGCCTGGCTAGGAACTGCGAAGGAGTGGTCAATAACAGTGGGGACAGAGACCCAGGTCCTTCAAAAACTAGTACAACGAGAGTAAGTAAATGCAGTCTAATGCATGACATCAGTCACAGTTTTTGTTTATAACATTTTCAATTAGATTTTGCTACTTTTTAATTCAAGAAGTGCTTCAAATGTCTCTTGATACAGGCCGGGCACGATTAAGGACTTGAACCAAGCCTGCTAATTCCATTGAGTGATAATAACCCCTTACTAGTTTACCTCTCCCCAAATGCAAATATTTAATTAATGTGTAAGTATTAGTTCAACAATTTAGTGTCAAACTTAAGTCACATTTACCGTTAACATATCCACATTCCATTAAGTATATTTAGATAAAATAACTAATTTAGAACCGTTTTAATTTTTAACTGTGGACATTCAATTATACATAACGTAGGAGTAAACTGGCAGTATTTAGGTTTTAAATTAGAAATGAAATAAATAATAGTAGCACAAACTACATAAAATTCTACTGGATAAAATAACAACTTGTGTACTTGAAAGGATACACCTTACCACAACTCTTTAATTCTCTGAAGTAAAGGCAAGAGAACTATTTGTATTTGGATAAATGCCCGAGATTTTTGAGCAATAATTTTTTTATTTATAAAAATAAACCAATAAAATTAGAATTTGAAAAAATTAAAAAAATGTCTTCCCGGTATTACCACACGAAACCATTAAGAATAGAAAGAAACTCTCATATTCAACATTAGCAGTCCCAGTAAATAAGGCTAAAAACTAATATTTTCATGCTACTACATGTACAACAGATGGAAAGGAACATAATTTTGCAGCAAATGAAATACAAAAATAGTGAGAAAAATTCAATGTTGGCATTTACTTGGTGGAATTTAAAGTGTGAAAGCAAGTGTAGTTTAGATGTGCTTTTTTTTAATATATAATATAAGCCAAAACCATAGATCCCTTTCATTAATAACTCAGTTTTATTTTTCTACTAAACAAGTAAGTATTTGAAATCTTAACTCTTATTTATTAACCTTAACTCTTTTTTATTATTCTTCACCAATAATGTAAAAACATCCATAGCAATCCTGATTGTAACTACTTCCTGTTTATTACAATGAAATAATAGGAAAATATTTGCTATTCATGGGAAATTTCAGGAAAAATATAAATTATAAAGTCAGTAGTTATATCAGCACTAGTAAAACTAGTTTAGACAATTTTAAGAATTAAATTTTGTTTATTTAGACTGAAAACAAAATTAAATTAAGAGGTTCACTTAAAATATTCATAGTTATTAAGTATTTCACTAGGGATAGGAGATAGTAATGATGGTTTTAACATTATTTTCCGTAACCTGAGGTCAGTTGTTTGATAGCATGCTTAGGATTTTGTTTATGAGAAGATTGCCAGTAACAGGGAATGTTTTGTTGGTTTGTTTATAACTAGATAGTAAATATTTTAAGTGGTTGAGTAAACCTTCTTCTTTAACAGTTTCTTAAGGAAACATTAAATTAAATAGGTGGTAATGGTATAGTGGATAATGCACTTAAACCCCTGGACTTAAATAATGAAGTAGCAATCTTCAGTACCATCACAAAACAAAAAAGCTCGCCACTTGGTCCACCCACCAATGACATGTGGGCATGCCTTCACCCTAAATAAGTTATTCAGACAAGATTTTTTTTTTGTTTATTGATTTAACCTTTTTCACCTTAATTTAAAATTTACTTCTAAATTTTGGCATGGGAAGAGGGATACATTCTGATATACATCCCCCAGGCTACATTTATAATCACAAAATTTATATGAGTTCTCCATGAATATTATTAATGATATTCCACCATCTTGGAGGACATAGATGATATTAAATGTTGTACTATTTTACTCAGTATTCGATGTAAATTAATGAAAAGTTAATTTTAATATGCTACTAATGGTTTCTACTGGCCTTCAATCTGATATCACCTAATTTTATAATGACTAAAGGATCAATTCATTGTCTATTAAAAAATATTTACAAAATGAAGAATTGTGCTTTTTTAAGGTTTTACTCATTAAAATAAATATGCCAGTTCATTACATTTTTAAGAAAAATCACTGATTATTGAAAAAAGTATTTTTCCAACTGGCAAATGGTCCATAACTATTTGGGTAGATAAAGACTCACCTGATTGGGTTTATCTCTATCTGTGGTAGAATAAAGGGAAAGTTTTTCAGTCATGTGAGTGTATTTTTATTTTGTATTAAAAAAAAAATTAAAAAACTGAAACAGAAAATATAATTATCGAGGCCAAAATTGAATTTTAGTAATTAATTAACTCCTAGGGAAATATTTTTCGAATATTAATTTTTTGATAGGCATAAATTATGAAATTTGAAGTAACAACAATGAAAAAAAAATGTGTACTTTTCTCTTTTCCATAGTTCAGAATAAGTAGGTTTCTAACTTTATTGTATTTTAAACTACCAATCAGATATATCTAACGTCAGAATATAATAAGAAAGTCTAAAAATAAAGGGCCCTTCATTTAGAATTGGAGAACTATAGCATGTGTTTCTACTTAATCAGAATAAAAAGAACTAGGTCAAAGGCATTTAGAAGTGGCATATATATAAAATATAAGACATATAAAATAAGAACTTAATGTAGATCAGAGTGGGCATGAATTAAATAGCATCTTGTTTTCTTCTTTTATATTATGGATTTGAAGAAAAGTACCTCATTATAAGAGTTGGAATAAAACACTGAAATACATTAAAAACTTAGAATAAAGATGAACAGATGAACTGTAATAAAAATAAAAGTGGAAGAAACACTCAATGTTTTGAAATAATAACTAATTTTGTGTATACTGATTAATGTTTTTATTTTTTTCAAAGTACTTATATTTGTGTCTGTTACTGGTATTGTTGAAACAAAAAAACAATCCTGCAATTTTTTTCTGCAGTCAGAAAGAAAAGGAACAAGAATCAACCAAATAAGTATCTATTTTTCATTTAATTCTTGCCCAGCATTGACAAAAAAGAAAAAAAAGTGTCATACCTAAATGATGACATCCTTTTATTTATATATAAACAGTCTTATCAATTATATTTTGAAAAATCAATAATAACTCAAAGAAGACTAGAAAAGCAGGTCACTAATTTACATATAAATATAAATCTATTATTTTATACTTTCAAAGTATAAAACACAAAACCCAATAATTAAGTGAAATGAGTTACAATATAACCTTAACCTGGCTAAAATCACAGGCTCAATTGGTGTAGCACAATTTATTATTTCAACAATTTGTTTAATACACATGTGGTATTATACATCATAGGTCTGCTTAGCTAACTTTATTTTGTATAGATAAATTCCATTAAAAAATCTAAATATACAAAAAATATACACTTCTAATTTTTATAACACAAGAACTTGAATCACTCAAATGGTGATGAAAGAAGCGTTAGGCAATATATAGCAGACAGATATACAAATTAAAGAAATAATTTCAACGAGCATTGCAATGGAATGTATACTTAAACAAACTAATGAGCACTTTAGATTACTTTTTGTTTTTCTTTTTTAAGCTAAGAACCACATTTTTAATGTATTCAATTAAATATATTATTTAGTGACACATTCATAATAGTGGACATATAATTCTATATTTATTAATAATGAAAACAAAATATATCAAACAAACCAAATCACTACTTATTCACAAGATTATTCATTTGGCATTATTAAAAAAAAAAAATTGTTCCTCATAATTCTTACCAAAAAAAGTTTGACTAACAAACAGTAACACAACAGCCCATGAAAGACTGGACTGGAGGCCTACTGCTCGGCTCATGAAGGGTTTAATTTATATAAAAAATAAAACGAAGTTCCTTGCAAATACAGGTTATGCGTATTAAAAATTGGTTACAAAAATAAAATTCTAGTATTGCCTTCTAAAAAAAAAGGAATATAAACTAATTTAAGCTAAAATAAAACAATTACTGGCTAAAAACATAAATGCTGATATTTCACATGCAATCATGTAAAGAAATAAGGGAGATAATCAGTGATTATAAGAAGCACAATTCAAAATCATCAATCCTTAATTAACTCATATAAAATAAAGGTTTAAATAAATATATATTCTCTTAAACACTATCAAGTCTTCCTAGTAAAAGTTGCTTCTGAACAGAAGTATTTCAATGACTAGATCTGATTGATAAGAGGGAACAGTTGAAACCATCAACTGCTGATATTACATCTCTATTACAATACATAGTAAACTAATACTTGAAAATTTGGATAAAATATGTACCATCAACAATATCACTTTAATGCGACTAGCATTTTTAAAAATAGCTGTAGTAATATATCACTTATTCAAATTTCTATGCCAACAAGGACATCAAAATGATTGTACTAAAAAATATATATTTATAAAAAGAAATTATAAGATCAGAATTTCAAACAACATTCAATTGTTAATATTTATTTATTCTTTTATTTGAAAGACAAATTTTCATATCTGCCCGACAGGGATGAATTCATTTTCTTCCATTCAAATAAAAAATAATTAAATATTAATTATTTGCTAACAGTTTATTCTATCCATAAAATATTGTTTTTCAATAAGTTGATGTTTATAAGATAAACCAATAAGTGTTTTGGTGTGGGTGTACATATACATGCACAAATATACCAATGGTAGTAGTGTATAGATATATCAATACAGATGTAAACTATTGGCATAGATTTCAAACATATTCTATAAATAATTTTGATCCCAAATAAAATCTAAAGAGACATTTTAAAAATAAATATATGACAAAAAACATTTAGCAAGGTCTAGAAATAGTTGATTACACATTTGACGTTATACATATATATTCCATGTAATATTATATAAGAGTGCTTTAAACATTAAAATCAAGAGAATATTCCAAGTTTCATCACTATAATTTTAGTTATAAAAACTAATAAAATAAATAAAAAACCATGCATACAAATAAATATGCCATAAGATCTACTTAATACTTAGTTATATGACTTATGTACAAATATAAAAAATCACAAAGCATACGTAAAATAATAAACCTTCTTATATACAGTACCACTCTCTTACCAAATTCAAATGAGAGGAAAAAAAGGATATTGATTAATGAAAAAGAATTAAAATAATAATAAAACAAGGAAGATGTGCAGTTTTTTAGACATATTATTCCCTTAAAATGCAGGCTCAGTATAATTATATAGTAATATATTCAGGACCAGGATAAAATAAGAAAAGGATTTTAATATTTGTAAAATGGGTTCAAGGGAACTATGAAAAAAGAAACATTTAATAAAATTCTAAAACCCAAATAATGTCCACTTAATGTTAAGTACATGTATTTAAAAAAGCAGATAAACATCATCAAGAGCATTCTACTCCAAGGTTTCAGCTAAATGTAGAGTTGTATTAATGAAATACACATTCTATAATATAAACAATAAAACTAAAGAAAATATTTTTTACAAAATCAGGCAATTATTTTTAGAATTAGGTTCAGAATTCAAACAGAGATTATCTCTAAGCAAGAGATGATAGTTTGAAGTTTTAAATATTAATTAAGAGTTAACACAGGCTAATATTGTAGAAAACAATTTATGCGATCGCAAGCATTATTTGAAACTTTAACTCATGATGGGTGTATATATGTTTGTTTTTATTTATTTATCCATTTATATATATGCAAGCAAACCTCCTTGCCTCACCCCCCCCCCCCCCAAAATTTACACACACACTTAATGCTCATGAATTAAAATTTTATAAACATACATTAACTGTTTAAAATAAATTAAAGGGATGTTTCTATATTATACATAATTTTTATTAGAATTAAATAAACATTGGAATTCCCTGAATAGTAGAAAACAGATATTAAGCGTTTGTTGTATAATATATAAATGACTGCAAAATAGCCTTGAATATGCAAATTTAATTTTGAGTCCAGTTATTATTTAATTCCTGTTGGTATTTAAGGCAAGGTTTTTATGAACACAAGAACAAATAGACCTCACAGGGTACTTACACATTTTTACTTTTATTAGACAATGGATGAATTGAATATTGAATTGCATGTTGCCCCCCTTCATCTTCAGGAAGAAAATGCTGTCTGTAAGAAACCAGTACATGATTGGCTAAATTCCTATTAAAATATAAGGGGATGCAACTTGGCAAGTTTGGGAAAAAGAATAAAAGTGAAAATTGTTCAAAACCATTGACATTTTTTGTATTTCACAAAATGTATTCAGTAACCCATTTGAGCCTCTCCATTAAATAGTGTTTAAAATGCTAAGCTAGGGTCAAGGCTAAAACAAATTATAATAACTGCAAAATGTCAGTAATTCAGCCCACAATTTAACTTCCTTTTGTCATGCTACCATAAAAAATGAGAAAAATGTTTTTCTGTTGCTCATTTAAAATTTTCAGGTCTCAGTAACTAATGTAAATCTTGCAGTTTTTGTTTTTCTCAACTTAAACTTTCCAAAAATACTTTAAAGTATCACAGGATGAAAATTAGTAATCCCTCGAGTAAGATATAAGTGAGTTTAAAAAGATTTTGACCTCTAAAATTCAGATATTTTTACAATATATTTAAGTAATAAATTAGACTAATAAATGGGCAAGTCAAATGAATGAAACAGGGAAAATAATATAAGCAATCCAATTGCATTAAAGAAGTAAAATGAAAAGAGAAATATAAGAAAAATGTTAAAAGTTTTTCACTTGAATCTTTAAATACTGCAAATAAATAACTTCAATGACATTGTCATCTAATGTTCCTTTAACCTGAGAAAAGAATTACTGTACATCTCCATTGTCTGCAAATGAACAAATTATATTTCTTCATAACACTGGCTCTAAAAAAAAAATCTATAAAACCCAGTTATGTATTTAACCAAGAATTACCTTGCATGGTAAACTTTTAAAATATAATGAAAAGTTTAGGGTCATTTTCAAAGCAGGACATTTAGTCTTCCACACTTCATTTTACTCTCCAATTGCATTAAAAAAGTAAAATTAAAAGAGAAATCTTTGAACAATGTTGAAAGTATTTCATTTGAAATTTTAAATTCACCCAATAAATAGTGTCAGCAGTAACATCGTCATTTAATGTTCCTTTAACGTGAGAAAAAGACTACTGTATATCTTTGTCGCCTGCAAATGAAAGAACTTTATTACCTCTTTAACACTGACTAAAATGAATCTATAAAAACCCACTTATATATATATATATATATATATATATATATATATAAAACACTAGACAAATTGTTAAAGAATTACCTTGCATTGTAAACTTTAAAATATAATGTAAAGTTTAGGTTCAATTCTAAAAGAGGTCATATATAAATAGGACATTTGAACATTAGACAAACGAACTGAAGACCATGGGCGTATTTTTTGAATGTTCTATGATGAATGAATGTATGCAAAATTGTGACAGTGCTACCCATAGGTCTCCAGAAGAATCAATTACAACAAGATAGCACTCATCAAAGCTCTTCACATTTGACCAAGGAAAAGTTATAAGACCTTCAAAGACTCAATCCTACTGAGCACCCTGTTGTTTAGACCTCACACCATACAATTATTATTTATTTCATTGTTTAACTTATTTTCTTCAAAGGAAATAATTTAATAAAAGTCAAAATTAGTGAAGAGTTTTTCAACAGCTATTTTAAGACATAGATCAATATACGATAAGCTGCAGTTTGAATTATGGCTAACGGCAGTGGCTCATATTGGGTTACCTATTGAATATTATTTTTACTACATATTATAAATGAAATACATTTCAGTTTTGTTTAAAATTAGTTCCTTTTTTTGAAACACCCCTTTAAAGAAAAAATACATAAAATTTAAGTTTAATATAATGAGTTTATATAAAATTACACAGACTAAAAAAATATGTGAAATATTTTTAAAGCATTGTAAGCATACATATAAAATGCAGTCAAATGTAAAGAACTAAATAAATTAACATGCACTAAACAAATAAAATAAGACAATCAGAATGATAAACAAATATCAGGCAATCATAAAGGCTAAGAAAATTAAAGGCTATTAATGGAGTAAAATAATCAAGCATTTCTCAAAATGAACCTACTTTAGATCTTAGAGAGTCGGTCTCCGAAAATAATCAAATGAAACAAGAAAATTGCAAGAAGTAATAGAATACCAAACTATCACCACAAGCTCAGAAACTAATTACTATTAATACAATGCATAGAATATATTAATACCTTAATTCATTTGAATTTATAACAAATGTATTCAAAAAGGAATGTAATAATATTTTTCATTTTTCATTACAGAAGCTTATGTGCTCTATATAAATATTTTAATAAAGTAAGTAATATGTACATCATGGAGGCACAATGGCTAATTCTAGAAAATAAATTAACTAAGATAAAACCACTAATTTCTAAATTTCTTTTGAAAAATGTACTTTAGCAACACAACTTTTCAATATTATCACAAAATGGCAGTGTTACAGTCCATGTATAAGAATTAAAAAAAGTGAATAAATAATGAAAAAAGTTCAAGGAGAAAGTATTGGGAAACCTTTTTTCCTTCAGAGCATAAAATAATTTTATATATATATATATATATATATATATATATTTAAATGGTTAAAATTAATTTCAAATTGTGCTACAAGAATGATTAATGGAAAAACATTAGTCCATATAAGAAAAACTTTTTCTTCGTAATTAAATGTCATTAATAATTATTTTAATATGTGTATGAATGACACCAATTCTACCAAGATCACATAAAAATATTCACAAGTAAATGAAGTAGATTTTAAAAAAATATAAGAAAAAGAATGTAAATAATTTAAGACTTCAATCACACTGAATCCTACCTAAACAAAATTATTTGGTAAATCGAAGATAGTTCGTAATAGAAAATTAATTAATATCCCTCAAATTAAGTTTATTGAATGTCATTCAATTAAAAATCGACTTCAAACAAAGAAAGGCAAGGCAAATTATTTTATTTCAAACCACTTTAACTGCCCTGTAAGTCTCATTTCAATATTATCTTGAACTAAGAATGATTATGCTAATATAATAAACATGAATATTTCAATTATTGGGATATGTAGTTAGAACAAACGACTTAAGTAGGCAACATACTGCAAACATTTACTGCCAGGAATACACTAAAATGAAAGGTACAATAATGTAATTATCCGTAAAACGAATTCAACTTTAGCTATTCGAATGATTTCTCAATTATATGAACCTCAGGATGACAAATTAAATTAGAAAAATCATCCATTACTTTAGATCAAAGAATGTTGTATACTTTAGAAAAACCAATGTTGTAGTCGTCCAGATAAATTGTTCTGCTTTTATTATGTAGAATATAATAACGACTATAGTGTTCTTCTGAAAGCTATATGAATGTGAAATTGATTGAGCTGAAAAAAAAATAGTTTTGGTTATCAGCATTGTTTTAGTTTATTTGACCTTTTACCTTATTATACTTATCATAACCATTACTAAGGGCAACAAAAGTGGAAGCAATCCTTTTGCATGATAGGGCTAAAGGGGAGTTTATACTTCGTCAAAAGAATCCATAACACAATTTGTGACTGGCTAATTCAATTTTATACAGAAAAATGTATTTTTTCATCTTCTTGACTTCAAAGCTAGAGGAATAGATTTTACCAAAATTCCTTGTATAACTATTATGCTAACTCAGAGTCATTTATTGAGTTAATTTCATAACATCGCGTTTATCCAAGAAGCACAATTATTTTTTGAATTCGCCTACTACGAAGAAAATGCCTGCCAAAAATTCAAACTCAACAAATTAACCAGCATCTATTTGACTGAACTATTCGCAATTCAGTTCGCATTATATCACTGCATTTGCAAACACTCAACTCAAGAAAAATTCCTGATATGCGCCGACTCGTTGAGTGCTCTATTGAGTATTAAAGATGTATTTACAAACAACCCAATAGTACAAAAAATACATAATCAAATACAAATGTTCTGAGAGTTAAAAAGGGTCGTCTACTTCATGTGGATTCCAAGCCACGTGGGAATAGATGGAAATGAAAAAGCAGATTTAGCAGCCAGAGAAGCCCACCAACTCGACTCCATCACCCCTACAACAATTACATCTGCAGAACTGTATCAATCACACAAAGAAGAAATTGATAAAAACTGGCAACACATGTGAAACGAAACCCAGAACAATAAATTAAAAACTATTAAAACCACCATCCGCCCATGGAAATATTCGACAAGAGACAACAGAAGAGATGAAGTCCTATTGGGAAGACTCCGAATAGGGCACTCAAGATTTATGCATGGTTATCTTATGACAAAAGAACAACCCCACGATTTGTGGGAAGTGTAACACAGACTTGACTATCTACCACATGTTAATGGAATGTCATAAGTATACAGATATTCGAAATGAATGCAATATTTCCAATGATATAGAAGTGGCCCCAAAGAGCTAGATAAATTGTTTAATTTTGTGAAAATTACGAATTTATACAAAGAAATTTGAACTGCAAGTTTTTTTGTATCTTCGTTTATATTGCTAAATGGCGATATGGATGAGGGCACCAAAACATGAGTTATAGATATTACAGGGCGATGATAACCTGGTAGTTTTAGGCCCTAAAACCCTACAAAACAACCACAGCAATTTTTTTTATCATAGAAATTACTATAGGACTACATGCAGTAAAATGTAGTCTCTAAATTTAATCAAACATTTCAACTTGGCACTGGAAAAGTAAAACTTCCAGAAAGAAAAATAATATACTTGATAGTTATTCAGTATTATAGGAGAGGGGGGTTTAAATAAATAAAAGAGGCAAAGACTACAGTATAGAAGGGTGATCAAGCTTGGCAATACAATTTGATATGAAACTGAAATCGTCAATTCCCATTATAAAAAAAAAAGTAAAAAAAGCAGGTTAGAAGAAAATGAAAAAAAAAAAAATGACTGGTAATACTTCTGTCTCAGTAATCAGTTAGTCATAAATAATCCTTACAAACACAGCAACCAGAGTGCATGGTTAAACATAGTCTAATCGTCTTTCTACTCTGATTGTCCATTACAATTGTATGAACTATGTTACTGAGGCTCTTGTAATTATAAAATTACAACAGCTAACATAAATTATCATGATCTTCCCCCAAGTTCAGGTATTAATTAAAATTCACAAGATAAGTTCATGAAATGTCATGACTATAGTCTGTTATGCTAGATAGATTATTAGTGAAATAAGTATAATAATTGAACTGCAACCACAACATAAACTGAAGGATGTGGGCACAAAATGGATATCTTTCCGACAAACTCCCAAATTGTCTATATACTTCCCCCCTTCAAATCGGTAGATTTTAATCAAACAATACAATGTGGGGAAATTATATATAATCTCCCATATTCACATAATTTGGTAAATTTTCAAAGATTCATACCTCATTGAATGCATTCATTCTAATCTTATAATTAATAGCAATTGAAGTAAATTACTGAACTTCAGTCAATGAAAGACTTTTTGTGGTGTTAACAGATTTTTCAGTAACCCAATGCTAATATTAAAAAGAATACATTTGTAAATACACTATTATAATTCTAATAGGATAATAAAATAGAATTTAAAAATACAATTATAATGCATTTCTAAAGAATTAGCATTATGTTTCTGGAAAGGAAAAAAGGTGAATAACAATAAGTTTAAGGTTCGACAAGTATATGTCAGAAAATGTTTAAAAACAATATCAAATACTGATTATGTAATTCACAACTCATTTGCTGCAACTGCCACAATGTAGTAGAACACCAAATGTTTACTGCAGTGAAAATTCACGTATTTTATTTATCGAATAAAGAAATATAAAAACAGATCATTTCTCAATTTTTAAAAATAACTAAAAAACTACACATCTTAATTTCATGCTACCAAATGGTAAGGATCATGGTGCTTTGAAGAGCAAGGCTGAACATCATAGAGAAGAGGAGCAGTGGCAGATGGGGCAGATGTATGTGCTGAAGGGAGAGTCGTAGGTGTTGGAGAATCCCTTGTAATGCCATGCCTCTCTTGTAAAGTCATACTACTCGGGTCTTCTTCTACAGGAGAATATTGACCTCCTTCACATTTACTCACAACACAAAGGACTAGAGCTTCCACTGCACATATATAACCTAAAATCTGTCAAGAAACATTATAAATATGAAATTTAAAAAAATGTTTAGACATATTAAAAATGACATAATAGCTATAGATGATAAATGTCTATGGTTGTATCTATAATAAAGATCTTTTCAAAGGGAAAATTAGAAAAATATCATCATTATTGTTAATTGAGTAATGGAACACTTCAGAAAGCATAATGTTGTAGTACCTAAGCAATAGAGTTTCTGTGAAAATAACGCTTATTATTACTGTACCGTATACTTTACTGGAGTTATAATTCACTCTCTGAATAGAAATGAGTCTGATTCTGCTAAACTATCAAAGAGACGTGAAAGCTATCTCTGAACAGTGGCTATCAATGAAGTATATTTGTTGGCAGGAGTCAAAGACCTTTTTCTAGAAACTGGTTATAGAATTGGGTTTATGGGCAGAAGTGGATGATGAGGCTATAGCAGAGGAGCAAAAATAAGGATTCCACTTCATATTCTTATCCATGGACATATTTCACAAGAAATTTTATAAATACACCTTGTTTCAAGAATGGTGGTAAAATCGCACAAAAATTTGTAAAACTGACACATAATCTGAAAAGTTGGATGAATAAGCTGATTGAAAATGACCTCTTTGATATTCAAGTGGAAGGGCTCAAGAATGGAACACTTCAGGCAGCACTAATAAAGCAATTGCTTATTATTATTATTTACATCCACTTTATGCTACCATGGCTAATTAGGATGGGTTATCTACAGGTCACTACCCTTTTCTAGCCAGGGTGGGCCCAAGGAGTTTATTTAACGTGTTCATCACTAAATAAATGTCTACTGCCCAGAGCGGGAATTGAACTTGCCACTCTAGGTATACCACGCGAGATTAAGGACCTTAACTCACACGGCCAACCTGAGCCCCTAAAACAATTGCATGTTTGGAAAGCAAATACACAGGTTCATCATATCTATATTTCAATAGCTGGATAACTTCTATCATTCATCGTTTCGAGATAAGATATACGCTGAAGGGCAAGATCCTTAAAATTATCTACACTTGAAAAAGCTGCACTTCTGTTAGTGAGTGACTCAAATCTAGACCACAGCCAAAAGAACTGAAACATTTTGTACAAAGAGAGAAAAAGGAAAAAATGAATAGCAAGAGAAACCTTTGGTAAGATGTGGGAGAAATACTCTTAAAGATAAAAAAAAAAGAAGAGTAATCTAAGCTTTAAAAAAAACCGATTGAAAATAGGGGACTGGTTGAGTCCACAGAAAAGACAGTATACAAAAATTGAGAGGCCATAACTAAATGAATAACTGAGTTTTCTTACCTGAAGTGACAGAAAAATTAGGAAGGGAAAGAAATGAGAGAATAAAGAGGAATGTAATAAATACAATAAGGTATTCAACACTCAGGTGAACATAAATAAGAATGATGAAATCAAAGTGCTCTAATAATCATGTACAAATAGAAAAATAAGCAAGCTAAGTAAACACTCAGCAAATGTTCTAACACTGAAGAGAAGTCTGTAGAAAATAAAATAAAACTGTCCTGACAGGCATTGATACAAAGCCAAAGTCTGAATGGTGAAAAGAGTCATCAAATGCTGAGAGTCAACTGATTGAACATAAGCAGTAAAGATTGTGATTAAAGTTCGAAGTATATAAAAGTACTCAACAATTATAACATTTAATATTATGTCTATCTGAATGGTGTTTTGAGCTTCGAATATGAACCTTTAAAATGGTATAAGAACAACTAGGACTTACTCCTGTCACTAAGAGCTGTTGATTCGTCTCCTTTGGCACCCAGTGGTATTTCTCTGCATAAGTATTGAGCAGGTGTAGAAGTAAAGAGGAACTTAACAGATAAAGTAAGCTCAAAACCAAATAAACTACTGCATTCTGAAAAACAAGCAAACAATAAATTAGAATAATAATGATTGATAGAATAAGGGACTTAATCTTCTAGACTAGGACTAGTACTGCCTGCCATAAAAATTCAATCTTTATAACTACAATAACATCAATCTTAATCTTGGGACATCGATGCATTCTTTGCATCATTATTTCAGCAGAATAGAAGCTTGCAGTGAAGGAGTACAGTACTGCAGACAAGTGATGTACTATATGAAAATTTCATATCAGAGGTAGAATATATTAGTGTAACCAGTAAGTAATCTTGGTTTTCATGCAAACGCACATCACAAATTATGGAAAAACATTGATTACAATGGAAAATAATTATCAGAAGCAACATATCAATCTTTGTAACTAAAAAGGGGGAGGGGGGCAATATGTGAAGGGTGCTTGAATAAAAAGGGATGCCCAATAATCCTTTTTCCATCTCATGCAGTTAACAATTAAATCATTTTAAAGGAAGTTATGTGATACTAAGAGTTATTAAAATCATTTTCTTCAAAATATTGTTTTGGAAAGCTTATTGGTGTAAACCTGTTTAAACAAATTTGAATAAATAAATGTTTATAACACAAGATACCTCAAAATAGATAATTTACTTAACCGTTTAATGACCATTGTTCCCAATTGGGAACATAGATTTCAGAATTTTTTAACAATATTTCAGCTTTACCAAATGCTTTATCAATTTAATTACAATAAAATAAAACATTAAATTGTATGAAAATAGTTTTTGTTTTCAAAAAGAGTGACCGAAATCGACCACAAATTTTTGAATTTGTAGTTTTTTGCATCAATTGGTCAATTTTTCTCATTTTCCCGTTAAGTCTTTAAATACTACGATTATGAATCCATTAATTTTTATATATTATTAGGAATGTATCACAAACAATTGAATACTAAATTTTTCACAATAAGTTGATTTCGTAAATTGTTATCGGTCGTCAAACTGTGATGTTCCCACATGGGAACAATGGACTGTCGGCTTGTAGGTACGCATCAGAGCGGGGGAAGCTCTTAGTCGTCCCTTTTCCCATGTTTCCTATCTTCTACCGTATTTCTAATGCGTTTTCAATTTTAGTTGAGTTTCAACTCTAACCTTGAACCAGATAGAAGTACGCGTGGTGTTAAAATATTGTTCCCTAATTTTTTTGTTGTTGTTTGATTTTCTTTTATAAAATCCTTCCAATATTTAAAAAAAAATGGAAAAAAGTGTTCCAAACGGTAGAGCAAGCAGTGGAATATTTACATTATTTAGACCAAATTGATAAATTGGCTGATAATGCTGTTGATGAAATAGACATCTGCCAATTACCCCCAGACGAAAATGATCGAGTAACGGATGAGGAAGATATTTACGAAGACAAATTGGAACCAGTCATTCCAAACGATGTTTGTGGTGACGATGTCTAATTGTAAACAACACTGATTCAAGAACAGATGATGGGAGAGTTGGTGACGCAGAGGAAATTTCTGACCCTTGCCCTTCTGCGAAAAAGAATAAAAACACTACTCGACCTAAAAAAGTTCCAAAGAAAAATAAATTTCTAACTCCTAAATGGGTTCAAAACAGTGATATTCACTCCATTCCTAATGAGCCTGTTGAAAATGTAAATGACAAATTCCCGTATCTTGCTAATTCAGAGCCCATCGATTTATTTTTTGAATACATATTGAAAGAATATATGCAACATCTAGCTAAAATGACAATGCTCTATGCTGCACAGTATGGAGCTGAAATTACGGTTGATTGAAAAGAAATCGCCCAATTCTTCGAGCTGTTATTACTAAGTGATTATCACCATCTCCCAGAGGAAAATTTGTACTGGTCTTCCGCCGAAGATACCAATATATCACTAATTCCTTCGGTGAAGTCAAGGACAAAGTTCAAGGAACTAAAACAATATTTTCATATTGTTGATAACAGTAAATTGAAAGCAGAAGAAAAGTTAGGAAAAATCCAGCCCATATATGACCATATGAATGAACAATTGACAATTTGTAAAGAAAATAAAACGTTTTCTTTCTTTTTGACTTTCCTTGCCCTACCTTATTGATTAGACCCCTCAACAAGCCATTGTTCCCAATTGGGAACATTAAAAAAAAAAACGATTTTTTTTTTGTAATGATCAATAAAATATTTAAATATAAAAATAAGAAAGGGAATACCAAGAAAAAAAATTGAAAAATTCAATGGGAACCGAGTTTGGCCTTTAAAGGGATAATGATCTTCACACAAGCTCTTTCTAGCTCTTTGGATAGGGCAGTTATCAATTAAACCACCTTTAACCTGTTACCCACTCAGACTGGTTGAAATTAAATTGTGTATATTCTACTTCAAAGCGACTTCATTTGCCTCATTTATTTATAAAAAATAAATAAAACGATTTTAAACACTATTCATGCTTTCTATATAATCTAAGAAAACAAAAGTAGATAAGATATTGATGAATTTATGTTTTGACTTTTAAGTGAAGTCCAAACAGTTAGTGTTAGTAAAGAATAAAGTAATTCATGTTCTCATAGACTTCCATAGTCCATATCTTCATTATTGAAGTCTTCTGGTATTTTCTATCAACATTTTGATGATCATTCAGCTAGAAGATTGAGAGTACAAAGTTTTTTCAATGTGATACATAATACTGGATATATTTACAATTTTACGATGATATGACAATGACCCAAAACTATTACAATATGTATCACTAGGAAGCAATGCCTCTTCAAGTACTAAATCTTAGACTAAAAGAAGTCAGCACTCGACTGAGGGAAACATCCTTCCAGTAGACCAGCTTTGTTGTCCCTGCTCTAAACTGATATGAAGGTACCTAATGCTACCCAGGATCAGCTGATACGCTCATTAGTTACAACCTTAATATTTGTAATCGATTGTTTAGTAATATACAAAAATGTTTCCAGAAGAACTTTTGCTAATGAAATTCACAAGCAGGGTCTGTGTAAACAAACTAGCTTTCCAATGGGCTGGAATAACATGCTGGTAATTTCTGCTCATTATCTATTCTCTACTTCTCCCATAGTTAGAAACCTACTTGAACAGGAATTGAAATTTAAGCCAGACACAAGATGTTTAGTGGCTCAAAGTGAGTATTATAATACTTAATGTCTCATGTCTAGTTTATTTTTAAAGAATTGTTTTCATAGAGGACTAATGAAAATAGTGATCGGAATGTCCAGATAAAATCTTTTTGTGTCATTTCTGCAAATAGGAAATCTACTTTGTTTAAGCAGCTGTTAAGGCCCATTTTTTCCGTCGCCGAAGACGGGTGATTGAGAAAGAAGACAGGCGGAGATTGGTGTGCGGGGCAGGCTGCGCGAGAGCCGAAGACAAGAAGCGATCGCCGGGGACAAGCGAGCAGCAGACAGCAGCGTCCACCTCGAGCTCTAGTGAGGATTTGGCTCCCGATAAACGCTTTGGCGGATCACAGTGTAATACAGCTTGAAGAATAGCAGTTATTTCATTGTACAAAAGGTACCAAACCTATGCTTATTGTGTATACACAATTAAAAAAGAAAAGGCCTATTTATTTGTATTGATAAGTCCCCCATGGGGAGTATTGTTTAATCATTTATTTAGTTATTATTTTTTTTATAGTTAAGATTAGAGATAATTATAGTTGATCTAGTGTAAATAAACTGATTTGTTTGAAGAATACTGGTTTCGTTGTTACCTTGAGAACAAACAACGTGGCACCCTTATTATTTTAATTTCTGCCTACTGATATGAAGCTAGTTAAATTTAATTTATAAACTCACACCCTTCACTGAGCTTGGCAGTTTGGTTACCCAGCTGTGGGTAACACAGCCCCTACATGAAAACGTTTTACAGTTGTCAACATACATATAAAATTCCATCCTTTTTAAACACCCTCAGTTAGTGTATTGCTTCAGAAAAATAGTTGTTATAATATTGGAATAATATAAAGAAAGATTGTAAAAAATCAAGTAGACAATACCAACACGTCACGATAAACACAGTAGATAAAACACAGAACTCACAAAACAGTAATTCTGAAAATATATTTATTCTGCTTTTTCAAAGTATTATAATAATAACAATATTGATAAAATATTTAAGATACTAAAGACAATTAATATATAAAGAAGTCCAAGAAAACTAAAGCTGGCTCACCCCATTGTTAAAATATACAAGTATAGTTTTAAAAAATCCTAAACAAAGTGAAATAAAAAAAAATAAAAAAAGAATAAAATAAATATTTTCACTAGCATATAGTAAATATAATTCAAACTACAGCTATACTTACAAATTTTCCCCAATTGAACGGGAAGAGGTAGACAACATGTGATATGTCTAAGAAGAGGAAGAGCAAAGTGATCAGAACACTGAAGACTGTACTGAACATCATTAGCCTCAGTCTTGCAACTTGAGGCAGCATAAATAATCTAACGCTAACAGTGCCAGATGAACAAAGACATGCTAGACACGCCACTGAGGATACCTAAAAAATCAAATACATTAAATACGTTCAGCAAAAATAATGGAAAAGGAAGGTTACATAAAAGAAATCATAGATTGACTAAAGCCTAGTGCTTATCATAAATCTGTGAATGTAGGATAATGAAAAATAGAACTGTTAACAATTATTTTGGCACAGCCATTCAAGCAGATTATAATAGGGAACCACTGCACATCCATGTGAGCTCTGACTGGTAATAGCCAGTGAATACTACATCTATACTGATTCAAGTGTTGCGGTAACATCTGTGACTTGCAGGATCAATGATCTTAGATGTAAACACACATTTCTCCCATAGTTTCAATATATTAGGGAACAATATCTGATGCAAGTACATTAACTCATCCTAGATACACAACTATTATATCTCTTAAATATTTGGTATTCTTGAATAAAATCAGTGAAGAAAATCTTCAACAGACCTTGTAGTGTCTGGGCTGCTGCCAGCTGTCACCATATCGAATCATCCAGGAACCCTGGCGTTTGCAATTCCAATCTCATGCACATTTGTTTGGACCTGTCTCGCCCTACTGGCATAACAAATTTTATTCAGCAGATTGTTATGTCCCATTTTTTCAACACGACCCACATTGTACCCTTCTTAATAAAGACAGATGACATCAGGTTTTCAATAAATAACCATTATCTAATATTTTGCATCTGATCCTCTATCTATGCTGCTCTTTCATGGATCAAAATATTTTCCTGAGGTAGTTCTCTCCTGGAGTTCTGCTTCTATTGGTAAGAGACTATTTCATTGGGATACACAACCATTAGCCTTATAGTATTATAAATTGTCATTGTCAGAACTTGAATATCGAATTGCTCAGTACAATGGGAGAAGCATCAGGCCCCTCCATTCTAACTTCTATTACTCCTCTAATAATATTGCTCTCTGCCACTATTCCTCTAAGTTACTTGCTCATACCATAATAATACCAGAACTCTCCCAATATGCACAAATTTCAGAGGCATAAAATAATTCTAAAATAAGCATTTTTTGACTAAAGAACTACATCACAACTTTTATATCCAAACCATAGTGAAATTCATTATCAATGGATTTACTTAGCAAAGAAATTGCATCAAGTGCGCTCTTTGGACTCCTATATATTTTTTTCTGAATGATTTACCACTATAACTGCTGATTAACTGGGTACTAGTTCAAGAAGAGTCAAACCAATAACGACAATTTTAGAAAATTCGGGTAGTTAAGTATGCAGGGAAATATTTCTGTAGGAGTGCTATATAATGATACTCAGCTCTAAGGAAAAAAGTTGAGATAACAGCATGCCCAAATTATCTGTTGAATTGTAAAATAACTAGAAATTACAGGTATAACTAACAAATAGTCATGTGTGTCATATGATTAAACACATCTGACCACTGAAAATATGGAGACACAATCGACTATACTCATTCACGAATATCTTCCTTTGAAATACAGGTATATGGCCTCGGAGGAACTGAAATTCTACATGGCAAAACTTGTTCAAGGCTTTCAAAGGGTTAAAAAATTGTATTGTTTCGCAAATCACATAATATTAATTGGTTTTAACATTCCTGCAAATGTTTAACGTTCCGCAGCAAGCATATAAAAATAATTAACATATTTTTTAAATTATGTCAAATTGGATTTATGTAAATACATTTCTATAATTTAAAAAGAATATATAATCACAATAAAAGAAGTAATTTAAGCAGCTTAGTATAATTATGATAATATTAGTTGGTTTAACACTCGATGAAGGCAGTGGGGTCTGCTGAAAACATGTTTGCATAAAATAGAGGAGACTTTAAGGGAGACTCATTTGAAATTCATAACTATAGTAGCTCATAGTCAATTTAAGTAACTACGTAAACATTAACTAGTATGTATTTCTCCTGAGAATAAAAGGCCTTTTTTTCTTTTTTTTATTTAAAATTCTTTTAAGGATACACACACTAATTTATTTATTTACTTTTAAGGGTAGGCACACTAATTTATTATGATGAAAAATGGTCATTGTCAGAAATTGAAGGCTGACTCCTAGAAAGAAGTCTTGAATTTAAATTTCAACTATTTTGGAAATATATAGCAATAAGATCAGTAACATATTACACTCTAAAGATAAAGGAAAACATAGAATTGATCAAAAGAAACAGCCATTATTATACAGCATATTAAAAAAATAATCTTACCACTAATAAAAGACGAATGATGCCAGTGGATGTTTTTAAATGTGAATCATCACAATAAAGAACAACACCAGAAAAAATAGAATGGGTGGGGGAGGAGCCAGGAAGATGGTGCTTATAATGAGCATGGGAATCCCAGGAATGAACGGTGGTTGCGTCTGCTGGGGTATCAACCCCTCCTGTTTGACTCCCAGCTATCTCAAAGTCTTGCAGCTCATCCGGGCCAGGCCCGGGGCCTTCAAGCTCCCGTATTTCCTCCAGGAGTACTGACACTTCGTCCCCAACGTAAAGGTCAGAAACAGAACTTAGATAGCGAGCACACTCTGACTGCATCACACCTCCATCCCCCTTACCCTTGTCTCTAAAAAAACAAAATAAAATAAAAACTTCTATTAATTAACCAATGAAATGATTATTCTATATATTTAATATCATCAACCCAAGAGGTAATAATGTTTCTCCCTGCTCGTCAATCTCCTTAGAAGAAGAAAGGGCAAGTTATTGAGCGTACTACTTCACTCATTTATTAAAATTTTATAATAGAATAATTCGTGGTTGATGCTTTTTATTAAAGATTGTTAGGCGAATATTTAAATAAAACAGCATTAACAACTTTGTAGAGTTTTCCTTCACAAAGTTGTATATTATGCACTTTATTATATATATAATTTCCTTTTAAAAATATAATGTGTCATTTCTTTTATATGAAATATAATACATAAATATTACGGATTTTATTCCCTTTATCCCTTTATGAATTACATTTTCATTTGAACTGTATAAAATAAGAAAGAAAAAAGTTAAAAGGTGTACGTTTTAACCGAACAGAATAACTAAAGACCTAATATCCATAAGCTGAATGAAACAAATTACTTTTTTTCTTTATAATTATTTTTATTTTGCCTTAGTACTTCTGGAAACTCATGCCTTCCTCTTTAGAGATAATTTTATATTTACAATACACACAATTGATCAAAGCAATCCAGATCTAATAGTCATTATAAGACAATTAATAGAAAAATTACAATACATTAAAAGGATGTATATATTTCCTATCAGAAAAAATTATTCATTTCCATTAAATTACATATTATATAGTGAAGGAATTCATCACCATATTTGGCGGAAAACAAATTTTTAGGACTTCATAGAAATGTATGATAAGATCAAATGATACATTCTGATTAACATCTATATACTTGAATATGATTAATTAAATTACCTTAGTTTACAGAAACCAATCTTTTAATTACGAAAAGATGCAATGTTGTTAGCAGGATATAAAACCTACACTATTTAAGAACTTAACAACTTCTAAGGGAAGAGGGAATACCAAGAAATGACTAACAATTATAAATGACAGTATTGAACATATATTATATCCTATATAATCTTCTTCTGTATAATAGTAACTTGTGATATCTAATCTTTAGAGGAAGAAAAATATACTCAGTGCTCATCAAAGAAATGAGGTACCTCTGGGAATCTTCAGAAAATACAGAGGTCTTATCTGGGATTAAATCTAAGTAAAAATAATTGAATTGTATAAAAAATAAATAAATAAGGAAAAAACATGAAATGTAATGATCAAATATTAAAGCACCACCAAATATTTCATAAAATAAAAATCATGCACAAATATATGAAAAAAATAAATTAAAAATTACTCTCAGACACTGCGCATTTCCTCAGATCTCTATATTATATTGTCTCATTTATATTTGATTTCTCAAGAAATTTTGAAGAAAAACGAATGAGTGAAAATAAAAGAAATTATTAGTTCAGGACCTTGCCCCCCCCTTTCCTTCTATGGTTAAAAGAATTTTTATTTAATTTTAAGCAAATAAAATACAACTCATATTTTATTAAAAACATTGTAATCTATTGGAAATATTTATCCTTAATAATTACAAATAAAATTTAAAAAAGTAACCTAGTAGTTCTATTCCTTATTTCATCTTATGTGATCCGAAGATATGAGTCGCAGCATTTGAAATGAATTTGAAATATCAGCATCACATTTACAGTGGGTTGAGTCCAGTATGTCCGTTACCATCACCAAACAAACTAAAAATAAAAACATAATTTATTAAAAGGAATATTAATTACCAGTCCTATCATACAATTGAAAACAATTAGAGTAAATACCAAAGGATACCACCATAGCAACGATCCACAAAACTCCCGAAAATGCAAATCACCAAATCAAAATTACTAGAAAAAACATTTATTTATTTATTTATTTTTTTTTAAAAAAAAGGCCTTCAAATAAAACCTGAGAGAGAAATTTAAAAAGAATAATGTGGTGCGCAAAAATGCTTGTAACAGTAAAATGAAATTACCAGTCAATGAACTTTAGAAAATAAGAATTACAAGAATTGTTGGATGAATTTGTGAAATTGTTACTACAAAAGAATAAGCATTAGAAAATTAACCAAGATTTGCTATTTTTGGGATATAAAATTGTTTATGCATGATTTGTATATTGTTGTAATTAAAATAAATGTCATATTTAATATGTTATATCAATAATTACTTTCTTCATAAACTATAGAATACGAAGTTCATATAACATAGAATATGAAATTGATGATTATTGCTGTATCATCATAATAAACAATATTAAAAAAACTGATGGCGATCGTGCAGCTGTTTTTTTTATAGTGATAAAAAAAAATTGAATGCAGGCACCTGATGACTTCATTGTATTACTAACTCCTATTAATAAAATAAACACAATTTTTGGATGCATTTCATTTAAAATTGATACAGAATATCCTTGTTCCATTGCATCAGATTGAAAAATGCAATAGAACATAATTTATAGATCTCTTCATGATAAACAGAAAAGGTACTTTTTTTTTTTGTATCTCCAATACATATGGATAAATTTGAATTCTTTTAGTTTCGCTTTCTTTTAGGCCTCCCCCCCCCACTTAGTTAATTTCGATGAAAAGGGGAAGTGTACAATTAGATATTACAACTAGCCAAAATATGAAATTTTAACATTCTAGGACTAGAAGTTTTATAAATACGTCATGCCAAAATTAGTCAAAATGTGTTCAAAGAGTGTCAATTCAGATAATTCTTTTGAAATCTGAAATGTTTTGCAATTATAACGATTCTTTTACTTCATACACAAAAATAACAATAATGGTGATGATATGAGCAATGATGAGGATGGTGAAGTTTGTATTTACATAAAATACATAATTATGAAGTTGATGAAGAAGAAAAAATGATGAGGGGGTAACATAGGCTTTGATGTTAGATCAGTATGTGTTTTTGGGGCCATCAAATTTACGATGATAATGACTAAGACACTGGCATTGAGATTACAGTGAATTAGTGTTTGCGAGGATGATAAACAAGAATAAATCATGATGAAGGTTGTTATGTATAAGGAGAGCATATGTAACTTATATAAACTAAATTCATTATAAAGTCAGTTTTGGGGAAAAAAAAGTGTTATTTTCATTTTAAAAAAAAACAACTTATAAGTGTAAACCAAATAACTATCTTTATAATGAATTTAGGTTATATCAGTAACGTATGATCTCTTTAAACATAACCAGAATGAAGTTCAAAGGTGGATTACAAGATGACGCAGATAGATTAATTGATGAATATGAAGGTGACACCGATGTTTATGATACACGTATTCTTTTTTATGAAGATGAAGAGGATTATCTCATCATCATGATTAAAAAGTCTAATTGTTTGTAGTGCAGCAGTTGTTTTTGAACTGTTTGAAGAACAGGAGATATGTCGTTTCACTATAGAGATAAGAAAGGTAGGATACATAATATGTAGGTCAGACCAGCACATGAAAAATTTGTCTCTGTTGTAAATAATTTTTTTTGTTTAAATCAAAGTAATTGAAAAACTTAACAACTTTTTGGATAAGTATTACACATAGCTAATATTGTACTATATCCTCTGTGAGAGTGAAGAAAAATATTTGTATGATTTTCAACAACTGCCTCAGTACAATGCTAGAAAGCAGTAAAAAATTGATACCATTAGTATTTCTTATTGCATTTGAATAAATTATTTCAATTAAAAGTCACAATATTTAAAACCACATTAACCGATATTCTAAAAATAGTGCAGACTTCTGGAGTTTTACAAAAATTGAACATAAGTAATACTTAAATTGAACCGAAAGACTCGTATAGAATACTCACATTAATGTGATCTACACAGCACTATTAGTCCGTTAGATGTTAGCATCTTTCACGATATGAAAAGAACCTAAAAAGGGGATGTTTTTGTGGTATTTCTGCATAATGGCATTGCAACAAATGCCTAAGCCTTTTTTTTTTCTTTGAATTTAATATTTTGAAGGGAAAAAAACCTAATTAAATAATATCGGTAGACTATCATACATAAGGCTCCTTTTTTTTGAGCCACATGAAAATGGTAGTTGTTTAAAATTGAAACATTATTTAATTAAAATAATATTTACTTCATTTGACTTGTCCTTTTTTTATTAAAAAAAAATAAATAATTAAAATATTCTGCTCAAATGCCCGGATCGGTCTGGGACTCCTACACAGTGGTGGAACGGCCATGTTACCAGCTTGACACATTCCCTGCCATATTGTGGAGTCATTAAAAACCAGAGATCATTACTTCATTAATAAAGCAGTTATATAACCACATCATGATGCTGAGTGCCCACTAGGAAATGAAGTAGAAACCTAAACATTAAGTCTGGTTACTGTACAGCTTAGTGAAATCCAGTATGTCGTCTTTAGCTTTGAACTTGGCATCTTTAATACAGAGGAATAGTGCATCATACGCACAACAGCCACCACAACTTTATTTTTATTGGCATTCTAATTTATTTCCTTGCTTATGAAATCAACATCAAATTTTTAAAAGCGAACATATTCATCGAAAATATCAATAAAATACAAAAAAAAATAAATATGTTTCTTTTTATCCTGAATGTTAGTTACCAGTTGACTTCGTCGCTAAGAAGTTAATACGAGATTGTTTTTGTTGTACTAAAAAAATAATGATCTTTACAATTTGCAATAATATGGCTTCTTTCAGTTTTAATAATGCTTTAACTTAAAACAATTTGACTAGAAAGTATACTGAATTATTTAAAAGTAACAACCAACTAAATAAAAAGCTCACCATGGTAATCAGGCTGAAATTTAAAGTAATTTATAGTTTGTAAAATTAAGCATATGACTTTGTGTATTCTCCATAATTTCGTAACACTAATCTATAAAATTCATTTTTAATACCATGAGCTAAACAAATCTCTAAACATGATTATAATTACTACAACATAACTAAACATAAATTTTACAAATATATTTATACCTCACAAGCCATATTTCCCTGCACTACCTTACAGAGCTTTGCAGAAGAGTAGACAGACAGAAGTGGATATAAAAATTGAGAAATATACAGGAAATTTTGGTAATATATCCTCAAAATTAAAGACTTTTGAATGATTCAATCTATAGGACATACACTTTGTAGAAAAAAAAAACACGAATAAAAGTGAAATAACAAAACATATTCCTTCTTATATTCTTTTTTTTTTGGAGTAAACTATTGTACAATTACTTTTAATCATCTATGTATAAATAATAGAAAATATATAACAAAAAGTACTACTAAAGATCAATTTTTTTTGTCAGACTAAATTGTCTAAAATGTACAGGGTGCGTAATAAGAAGTTACCAAATAATGTAGGACATTGACTGATGATTAAAATTAATAACTTGTTACTATATGGCGGTAATAAATTATTTTTACAATCATAACATATTTATTGTTTACAGTGACTTTCAAAAATAAACATGGAGAATATAAGGTAAAACATTGAAATAAAAGCCAAATTCCTGACGATATAAAAAGACAACTACCCGTAATCCATATTGTTCATACCAGTGTCATTAAATGTCAAAATAAATTACTATAACTATACATTTATTAAAAAAAATAATAACATTTTTTATAAATAAAAACTACAATAATAATTGGAGAGAAATAAGTAGGTATACATATAAACATGTACATTACAAACTCATATATCAAATAAATTAAAAAAAGAGGAGGATCTTTTAAAGACATCACTAATCACTAACTCAAATAATATAAAGATATAGTAAAATATTGGCATCATATCTAAGGATGCTTCTCCCTATCTATGGTAGATACAATATAACTTAAATAGGGGTAAACCTCTAGTCTGTGAAGCATAAACGCTCCAATTCTTTGATTAAGACTGAAAAAAGATGAATACTGACGACTTACCGAAATACTACAATAAATAGTTACATTTGAAGAGAACTATCTCCCTCCGGCTCGGGTGAAACAACATTAAACGGTTTCCCTCATTTACCAAAACCTTAACTTTAATGTTTGATAGTCTAAATATCGATAGCGGGAGCGTTAGGTCTATACCATCCAAAGAGATATCAAGCATAGTCTACAACCAGTCTCAATGAGAACAATGACTAACTTTTAGTAAAAGCTTAATAAATGGAAAAACATTTTGAAATCAATGAAGTACTATTCTATATTGCAAAGAAGAATTAACAAATATAACCCAATTAGTATCAGTAAAACTAGAAGAATAGTCGTGAAGAAGCTAACATTAGACAACCAAAATGCTACATCAGTGTTCATTTGCTAATAAATGTTATATTTTTTTTTGTTATTTATATATGTCCACTTTATGCGTCAATGGCTATTTGGGACGGGTTATCTACCGCTCACCACCTTTTTCTAGCAAGGGTGGGACTAAGGATTTTATTCAGTCACTAAATAAAATGCCTACGGGAGAATCAAACTCGCCACTCTAGTAAAACATATTTTACTATAATATTAAACTTTTTAAAACGCCGAAGGGTGCGAAAGACTATCACTCTTCCAAAAAAAATTTCTCTAGGGATTTTTTTTTTCACTTAACGATCTCATTTTATAAAATATTATGGAGCGTTGCAATCTTTGGGTATGAAGAAATAAATAATAAAGAAGCAACACGAATAAAACATTAACAACGTTTTATAACAAACAAACCACTGGCAATATATTTATTGCATTAAGGAAAACAACAATCTTTATAAAAGGATTGGTAATACTAATATTATGGTACAATAAGGCCGACTGCATCCCCAACCTTTTATCTATCTATATTCTGTTTAACGATAAGCTATTAGATGATGCAGAATAAAAAACCCAGGCTTCCAAAGGTTTTTTGTATCCTTGAATAGTTTCTGTAGTTCGAGTAGTTCTGTTTTCGATTTCTTCAAATAACCAATCGACCATGGTTTCTTACCTGCCTGCAGTCAAAAATATACTTAATCAATTCAGAGTACACAATAACTTTCAACTTCGTCCTTTTCCCTTAATTACCTTTTGCCGACTCTCTCTTACTCTCTCCATTTCTTGGTATTGATTTTATCTTTTTATATATTTCATTTTTAGCTTTCCACATATTCTACTGGTTTCATTAAAATTATAGTGCATTGAAACCTGTAGGACTCCCTTTATATACTTTATTATTACTATTCTCCTCTCTATAAATAATTAATTTTCTGCTCTGTGGATTTTTTTCTTTATATATATATATATATATATATATATATATATATATATATATATATATATATATATTGTATATTCTATCGTCTGAGGTAGTATGCGTATACGTATTTTACGTAATTGACGTAATTTTACTATGAAATTTTATATTGGAGCAGTAAGTGAACTTATATTTTTTAGTGTAAGGATTTGACTCTAAAACAACGTCCACCTGTGCTAACTTTAGTAACAAATTTCAAGCTCCACATTATTTTTTAACATACAGACTGCATTATCTATAGCATTAATTTTCCAATATCCCACAATCAAATTATTTCTTGATCTCGAAGGGTGACGTTCCAAGAGCGTAATATAATCTATTTAAAGAAATTAAAAATAAATGAACATTCAAATGATTTATACAACTATTTTATTGGCTTACTAGATTCGCGTCCTCTTGAAGCCTCCTAAAAAGAGCATAATACAACACCTGGTAAATAACACAATTACATTTTGTGATTCGGACTATACAAGCTAAGTCTGACAGAGATCCCTTCAATATGTGTAAGACTTAGCTAGTGTAAGGCCGTACCACAAAAAATTTGCAATTTACTGTGCGCTCCTGATGAAGCGTCTACTGGACACGAAACTAGTCGGGTTATAAAATTGCATTGTATTACCTATTCGCTTTTATTGCTATCGCTTTAGACTGTTCATAGGTTTGGGCTAACTCTAATTTATAATTATATTTTGCCATTCAAATAAATTCTAGAAGAGTTATTTTAAATAATAACGTGTGTTTTTTTTTTTAAAAAAAATATGATTTTATAATCTCCTTTTAATGGGTGGCCTCCCGATAATCGATATGTACCAAATGCATTAATCATTGGGAATATTATATATCTTGACCTTCCGCCATATAATCTGTGAAATAAGAAAAATGCGTGTTTGATATATAATAATAAGAGTTCATTTGATTCTTCAGATTTTGACCAAGAGTTGTACTGGATGTCAACCAACCCTCTTCCTCCTAGCTCTTCATCACGCCCCACGAGACAGGTTTTCTTGACATACAAACTTTGGACACTGCTTTGTGGTGCTGTGTGATGAACTCAAATATCTAGGGGTAGCGACAGAGATAGTTCGACTTTTCTGACAAGCACCCTGGGAAAATCTGGAATATTTTCGAAATAGCGATTTCTAGATCGCAGGTACTGAGGAAGATCCTCCAACCACAACCAGTTTCATCAGAAGCTCATATATTCAATGTTAATTAAATTTTTTTTTTTTTTTGAAGTCAGCCTTTTATTATTTATTTCTCATTTTAGTTCTTCAATAGAAATGCTTGTGATTACTGCCTTCATTTCATTATTTTTATTTGAGAAATATACGTTTCATCAATTCTCCTCCTGTTTTAGATTTCACATTTCCTTTAAGGAGGGAGAAATGATCACTGGAATCATCTCAATGTTTATTTGATGAAAAACTGCCTTCTGATCAGGTTCAACTTCACGGGGAAAGATGATCACAATTAAATCCTACATTGAGTTATCCCTATGGATCTAAAAAAATTGAAAATAACCTCAAAACATTTCGCAAGGTACAAACATTTTAGGAAGTAATTGGATTCTTTGAAAAGAAGAAAAATCATTTTTCAGGGCCCTGTAAAAAATATAATTTATTCTGTATTCATACATACATACATAAATACGTACGTGTTTGTGCGAGTGTGTAATTTGGGCGTATGGAGTAGAGGTTTAGAGAAGGGGAAAATGTAGAATGTAAAATCATGAATATCTCTGATTCGATGGAATGGATCGAAACAAGGTTATATAAACGATCTTTTTTTATGTATATAAAAAAGATGTTCTGTATTTATTGAAATCTACATTTTTTCAATAATTCAGAAAGTTTTTTGTATATTTTCCTTTTCATGTGGGTCATCCGTGAAATGATGTCCCAGACATAAATGAGTGTAGTTTTTTCTCTTCAGTTAGAGTTTTAAAGATTCTACAACAAGACGAATATCCCGTATTTTTCTAAACTACACCTCAAGGAAATTGTTTGAGGCTTTACAATGAATTATATCACGTTGAATATCACATTATAGCATTTTGTTTTTCATCTCAGTTTTTCAATATGATAATAAGTAATGAAGATATTTTTAATCGGTTTTATTTTCGGAGAAGACATAGTCTATAGAAATTCCACGACTACTTTGCGATATGATAACAGAAAATTAGTTGTTTCTCGAATCATTTCATCATAGTTTCGTCGGTTGCTGCTTTGGTGTGCGAACGATGAGGCAGAAGCTTGAAAAGTTGTTATTGGTTAAATAGATTATTAATAAAATCATCACACTGAGCGATACATTTCTTTATATATTTATAATCTTCCTTCTTAGTAAATATAGAAAGTGCTTTATTAAAGTATATACAAGTATGTATTAATGTGAAAAGATTTTTAATGTCAGTCAATTTTTCAATGTGATAAGTGTAAGCTCTATTTTATTTTTATGACCTTTCCTTAAGTAGATTTTTCTTATGCCAATTCAGTTTATTTTATTTACAATTAAAACGTTTTTGTTTTATTACTAATGAATAAATAAGTTAAGTTTCTGTAATATCAATACTCATATCATTGTTTAAAATACATTTACAAGAGCAGAAATAAAATAGTTTTGTTGATTTACTCTATTATCCCAACGTTTTTACATATATATCTTCATTATTTACTATTAAAATGGAAAATGTATTTCACTGTTACTTTCAACAGAAAAAGCCTTAAATATGATGTACATCACATTTTTCGCTATAAAGGCTCAAATATTTTTTATGTGTATTTGCGCACGCACGGTTAGTGTTTAAAAAATTACGGGATATCTTGTAGTATCTTAAAAGTCCGTCACGCAGGGGCTGCGTAAACTAAGCAAATTTCCCACGTGAAGTTTTACAGTAGAGAAATCTGCCCAATAACAACTGTAGTAGTAAGGAATTTCTAAACCTATTCACGAGGGACGAATAGTTACGGAAACGGCCGCCAGAGCTCTCGGCGGAATGTCCGGAACAAAGCCGAGTCCTGCCGACCACACACACAATACAAATGCAAATGTATCGGTTAATATTCAATATACAGAATAAATATATAGAATAATATCTATAGTAAATTTAATTTGCAATAAGATTGATACTACACAATTTTTCGATCTGACGCATAATAACGGAGATATGTTGAATTTTCAAAAATCCCCCTTCTAAACACCTCCTCCCACTGGTCCGATTTCAGTCATTAACGAACTTAATCTTCCTTTTTACATAAACGATTAAATTCCGAGTTTGGTAACGATCAAACAAAAATTGCGACCGCTAGAGCGTTAACAAATATATATATATATATATATATATATATATATATATATATATATATATATATATATATATAATTTTGAACGGACCTAATTTTCGTCATCTCCTGGATAGGATCGATGGACATTTGAGGAAATTTTTCGAAACTCGCGTCATGAGTACGCCCTGAATAGCTCATTTTCCGTAAGGAAAATCTGCTAAAAATCCTGCTAATAAAAGACAACCACACTAATTTACATCAAATGGCTAAAGAATTGTCACCCTATCAAGTCGTGCCTGGCTCTTCCTTTGTATGCATAAATTTAAACTGGCCTTATTTTTGTCACCTAAAGAATATAATGTCTAATGGTTGATTGGCGAGAAGGCCTAAGTGAGCAATGCGATCTGTAACAATATCCGGCTGAAACTAAAACTATGCAACTATACTGTATCCAGTGCTCCAAGGGTCAAATAAGGAGCATGCAAGGGTATACTTTACTTCCATTGTTATTTAATCCTTTTATTGGGTAAGGAGTGAAAGGTTCTAAGACAATAAGAAAAAATTGAGATGCTATGGATTGTCAGTGACATTCATGCTCAATGCCTAGAAACGAATTGTGTAAGAATGTCAAATGCATTGTATACCAGTAGACTTGATTAGACCTATTTTTTTTTTCTTTGGCGGCAATAAGACACCCAGACTTAATTATAATGTGTTCTAAACCCCGCAAAGGCTACATTTCGTATACCACTAACCCGTTTGAATTACATCTACATCAGTCTGATGGTGTTCACAAAGAAATAGGATATTAACATAATTGGCTAAAAACATTTTAGCACGTCGTTATTAATCAAATCAATTGGACGAGGCAATTATAGTAGAAGAAAAATACTTTTACTATGATTGCCTCGTTCAAAGGATTTGAAGACGTACTAAAATGTTTATAGCCAATTATGCTAATAATGATGGTTCTATTATAATATAACGATTTATTTTTAAAATAACGTTGACGATTAATAACGCCTTGAGAAGAAGTGTGGACATTCGAAATGCATCGGGTATAAAATAAATACGGGCATGAAGAAATTATTATTTTTCTGGCCAATAATAGCTCAGAAAACTTTGATAAATCATAGACGGTCAGAAAAAGCCTTAATGTACATCACACATTTCGCTATAAAGGCTCAAATATTTTTTTATCTGTGTGTGCGCACGGTGAGTGTTGAAAAATGTACAAGATATCTTGTTGTAGTATCTTAAAAATCCTGCTAATAAAAGACAACCGCACTAATTTACATCAACTGGTTACAGAATTGTTACCCTAAAAAGTCGAGCCTGGCTCTTCTTTTGTATGCATACATTTAAACTGGCATTATTTTTGTCACCTAAAGAATATAATAATGGCTCAAAAAACTTTGATAAATAATAGACGGTCGATGTATAAATCTACTGTGTGTGTGTGTGTGCGCGCGCGCTGTGAGACCTGTATATTATCGGTTTGAACTAGAAATGGTTTCCCGAGGAAATATAATAATTGTACTAACAAAAGCTTAGATTTATTTATGATAAACCCACATTTTCATCAAGTTCCACACATCTACTTTCTGTAATCTTCTCTGTAATTCTCTTGGTTTTCTTGTGAAGTAAATATTTTCGGATGCACAATTAGGTACGAATTCTTGTTTAAAATAGTTCTTACTTGTCAATGACGGTTCGAAATGCAATGTTTGGATCAGCTTAGTAATTTGAAGATTGGGCTAACTTGAGCACTGAAAAATATCTTCATTTTCATGATACAAAATAAAGATTCTTTCTGAGTTGTCATTCTTTCATTTTACCTACTCCCGTCTTTGGTATTGCTGCTACCCGTTGTTCGAAGGAAATGTAACGATTATTATCTTATTATCTTAGCATTCGTACATAAAATGTGAAATTCGGTTCTAGGAATATTATTTGACAATAGCAAAATATGGGGTTATGTGAGCACATGCTTTTTTATTTCATATTACAAAAAACCTTTCTTCTGACCCACTAGTATTTTCCTAATTAAGGACGAACGGTAGCCTGAAGTTCCAAAGAGCAGCTACCAACAAAACCACAAAATTTGCGATTTACCTGAATAGAACAGCTTGCAGTAGATAACCGAAGGGAATCAGAATAAATGTTATTTTGCAATGTGAAATCCAAAGTATCATATCTGGTCATCACGGTAACGTCATAACGTTGGGTAACAACTATTGAAATTTAAGAATATAACTTTTTATTCTAATTTTATAATTTTAATTCTAAAAAACATATTCTAAACAATAATACTATTTTCATTTTATCGATAAGACTAATAATAATACGTTTCGATTTCGAAGCAAACCCCTCTTCCAGGTAGTGGTACTAAAGTATAAAATACTGCAAAGTGACAAATCATTCCCCTGACATATATATATATGTGTGTGTGTGTGTGTGTGTGTGTGTGTGTGTGTGTGTGTGTATGTGCGTGTGTGTGTACACATTTTTTTTTCAATTCTGTAGAGGCAGGTAAAATGTCGAAATTCAAAAATGTCCGCCACGTAAGAGCAGCGTAATTAGTGATTTTTCTGATGTGCAAGAATTTAGAGAATATATTTCAATGTAATCATTCAAATCATATTAATGTCTGAGGTCCAATACCATCCCTAAATAAAGTATGGCTGTATTGAGGTTTTCTCTGTAAAGACAACTAGCAGAATGTTAAATACTACCAGAACCATGTAAATATGTTGACATCTTATATTGAAAGTTATGTAGCTAAGCAGGTACAACGGCGTACTCTACTACCCAGTAGAGTTACAAAAAAAATATTAAGAAATTCTTGAAAAAAGGAACTATAACAAATAAAAATATAAAAACAAATATTGGACTAACGCGGGCCTGGAAACTGCATTAATAATTATGTTAGTTAAATAAAATCAGAATCGAAACTCCAACCATAGTATTTATTATTGGTTCAACGACCAGTATGCAGGCATATAATATATTATGTTTACTTTTACAAAGTGCTTCAACACACTTTTTCACGCCATTTAATTTGTCCCTGAAATCTTCAAAAGTACGTCCTATTTAGTTTTCACCCACTTTGGCGGGCATAGAGGAGCATTTTTTTTTTTTTTAGGCCAAGGGAAAACAAAAATAATTTGCACTTCGGCTTCGGGGATGATTTGAATGAAGTTTTGTGAAATTTTGATATTTGAGTAACCTCAATAGATCATTTTTCTACAGGAAAACAGCTGACAACACTAGAATCTTCCTGATCTCATTAACCGTTAGTGTCCAGTCCCTCGTAACCTCTACTCCTAATCACGCGATTATCACTTCGAGTAACTAACTCACTAGGTATTTAGAACCCTCCTTACATATGCTTCTTATTATGAGAGAAAGAGAGAACAGATGTTGAGTTGAGACTATCATATTCCAGCACGTAGGAAATTTAAAAAGCCCCAGCGTGACATACTTTTGTAATGTTAACTGTGACACCAGTAACTCAATATTCTAGGCGAAGTGTAGTGAGAAAAAAAAAAACTCTCCTTTTAATATATTTTTTTTTAATTAACGAAATGAACGCCCCTCAAAATACACTGTTGTTATTAAACTGTAATTAATTATTTTATTCAAGTGAATACATTATTTATTGAAACTACTTTTTAGCAGACTTTCTCCAAGGGAAATCAGCTATTGGGGTTGTACTCATGACGAATTTTCAGAAAAATTCCTTCAAATGTTCATCAACCCTACCTAGGAGATGATGACAGCCGAGACAGATTTTGAAAATTAGAAATATCTCGGTTATTACGAGACGGACCTAATAATTGTATATTTTCTATTGTTTTTTCATACTTTTTCCATACCTCAAAAAAATAGCATTAGTGCTAATATTCGATATTCCTATATATATTAATCAGTCTTCGGTAAACCTTCCATTTCTACTCATGCGATTTTCGCTTTGAGTAACTGACTCGTATTTCCCGCTGTCTACTTGGGTTTTTTTTTTATTGTGAGAGGAATACATTTAAAGTAATCGTGATTAAAGTATTACATAGCGGAGACTGCACATTAAACATTTTATATTATCAAATTACCCATTTAATAAATAGAATTAAAAAAAAAAAAAGGAGTCTATGGCTTAACGAGACAGTGTTGTTTCGCTTGAAATTCACAAATGTATAAAACGACTTTTATACATTTCCAAAAAGATTAGTACCATACAATTTTTCGGTCCAACGTATAATAGCAGAGATATTTCGAATTTTCGAAATTCCTCCTCCCGCTGGTTCGATTTAAGCCATTAACGATTTTAATCTTTAGTTATACATAAAAGGTTTAAATATTGAGTTGGGCAACACTCAAACAAAAAAAAAAGTCCGTCTCGCAGGAGCTGCATTTATCTCAAAAAGTAAAAGTTGAATGAGAACAATATTTGGTGTTCAGGCTTCAAATAAAGTGCTCCATAATATAACAACTTATTGTTAATATGACATGAGTAAGAGTGGGGTTTACCGAGGGCCGAAATCTGAAAAATGCGAATACGAGTATCTCCGTTAATAATAAACATAGTGGAAAAACGTACATGTCAAAATTTATAGAAC
Source organism: Riptortus pedestris (assembly GCA_019009955.1). Taxonomy (NCBI): domain Eukaryota; kingdom Metazoa; phylum Arthropoda; class Insecta; order Hemiptera; family Alydidae; genus Riptortus; species Riptortus pedestris. The sequence goes on from CM032233.1 coordinate 101,036,236, forward strand.
ATTACATATGCAATAATATTGGTTCTATACAATATTTCGATACGACACATAATAACAAAGATATTGAGATTTTTCGAAATTCCCCCAATGGTCGGATTTAAGTCGTTAACAAAATTGATCTTTGGGTTTTACATAAAACGTTTAAATATCTAGTTTGGGAACGATCAAATAAAAATTGCGACCGCTAGAGCGTTAATATACGTATATATATATATATATATATATATATATATATACACAGAGAGAGAGAGAGATACACAGTTTTGAACGGACATAATTTTCGTCATCTCCTGGGTTGGATCGTTGAACATGTGAGAAGATTTTTAGAAATCGCGTTATGGGTACGACCTCAATAGCTCATTTTCCCTAATGGAAATATTTGGCAACACTCAAACAAAAATTTTGATCACTAGAGCGTTAACGGACGAGTATGCATATATATTTTTGGTCAAGTCACATTGCATTCGGCATCTCCTTGATAGGATCGATGGACATTTGAAGAAATTTCTCGAAAATCGCGAGTACAAACTCAATAGCCGATATCCTCCAAGGAAAATCTTCTAATATTCCCAAAATGGGATAAAAATCCCTAGAGTTGAAATAGTTTTTAAGCGGCTGGTGGTGCATATCCTGCCCGAGTTTAGGGTGAGTTGTGGAGTGGGGTAGGGTGAGATGGGAAGCGGGGAGGGGGCCGGCGGAGCAGGCGATCGATGTGCCAGTCAGCGGCGAGATGTTCACAACCCTAGAGAAGCTAGGTCTCCTCCTCGCCGGGATCGTAGTCTACAGGCTAGGCAAGTCCATCGCCTCCATAGGCTACTACCTCATAGCCCCACTCATTTCCCTCAACGTAGACTTCAAGGAGAAGGGGCAATGGGCAGGTAAATTCACAATTTCCTTATCAATAACACTCAAATGATAACTTATCACTGCACTTAATCAATCAGTATACTCAGAATAAGAGTTGCCGAACGTTAGTTGGAGAACATCGCCGAGTGTTGAGACAAGGTTCATCTGTTAGTTTATTAAGGATTAATTGTAAAGTCCACATAAGACCAAATTTAATTGTTAAGGCGTACAGTTATCCTAATGTTATTGTTTCTATAACTGTTGATATAAATCCAAATTAAATTGAAACATTATAGTCCACAAGTATTTTAGCAGTAAGTTTCATTTTTCAAGTATAAACGAAATTCCGTTCTTCTTATATGCAAGTGTATATTAGCTATATACTAGCCTGCTTATGTTACGCACCGAATCACGAGGTTTTGACTTAAAGTAATTGTAGTATCACTAATCATCTTTTGCCCAAAGTAAATTTCGAGGTTTTGATAAGCTTCTTACTACTAGAGAAATAAATTTAGCGTGTCATTCTGGAAAATCTGCTTAATATACTCAGTAGATGGGTGATGGACGTTCTTAAAATTAACATAGCGAACTTTCATTATTACATGGGTAAATGAGAGAGGGTAACACCTGCGTTAATGGGGTACGGGCACAACGGCTAAAAAAATGGGGTATGCTAACAAAATTTAAAACATTTAATGAACTGCACAACACACACGAAATATAAACCCTATATTAAAAAAAGTAATATCTAATAAAAAATGATATCATATTTTAATAAAACTCTGTACAATATAAATATGGGGGGGGGAGCACGACATTGCGTGTTAAAGCATGGTTACACCGTCCACTACTGTCAGTTAAAGGTAAAAATAAATGCGTTTTCTTTCCCCTCCAAAGAAGAACTTTAGTTCACGAGTTCGCTAGTGCCTCAGCACTTATGGACCAGCGTGAGTTCTTCTGAATGACTACCGATTATGACTCTCTTGGATCCTGTACACAGATAGGCTAACACAAGGGTGAACTGACCACATACCACCCAGACACATTGAGGCTCCTCAGTCTACTGGAAACAACACATTCATCCACACATACAGATCCTCCTTGGCTAACGGGGGTTGTACATCGAGTTGATCACTTACTACGTCTGATCATGAATCCGAGTCTCGCTCGTGGCTGGCTAAAGATCTCAAAGGTCCTGTTGTCATACCTGTTGGTGGCGACCGTCGTCACTGGCTGATGTTCGTGTTCAGCTGGCAAGCGCTTTCGATGCGATGGCACCATCTTCAAGCCCGTCAAAAAGTTGTACTGAGTTAGATGTCCGTTGGTCATTAGGTTTTAAGCGTCTGGTCACCGTATTAGTTTGTTTACGTGTAGTTGTTTAAGTAAATAGGTTGTTTAAGTTTTAGTCCAAGTCTGTTTACTTACCTCTAGCTCTGTCAAACGAAGGGTGTTTTAACTAGTGTCCAGGTAAATTGTTGCGGGCTTGAAGATGATGCCATCGCATCGAAAGCGCTTGCCAGCTGTACTCAACCATCAGCCAGTGCCGACGAACTCCACCGACAGGTATGACAACAGTATCATTTATACTGGCGGTTCTAACCCTTTATCTCAAAGGTCTATAATGACACTGCGTGCAAATATATATATTTCTGTTTGCCGATCCAGTCATTAATTAATTTGTGTAGTAAAACAAGCCAGGTTATAAAAATGGACTACTTTGCATTTAAATGTTGTTTGCTAGCAGATTTCCCTTGAGGGAAATCAGCTATTAAGGCCGTACTCATGACGCGATTTTCCTCTAAATGTCCATCGATCCTACCAAGGAGATAATGAAAATGAGGTCAATTCAAAGTTGTGTATGTATGTATGTATGTATGTGTATATATATATATATATATATATATATATATATATATATATCATCGCAATTATTGTTTGATCGTTACCAAACTCAACATTTAGTTGTTTCACGTAAAAAGAAAGATCAAGTTCGTTAACGGCTGAAATCGGACCAGGGGAAGGGGGGTTTAGAGGGAGAGAATTTTGAAAATTCGAAATATCTCCGTTACTATACGTCGGATCGAAAAAGTGTATAGAAACAATCTTATTACAAATTAAATGTACTTTAAATATTGATATACACATTTATTCTTTACCTTATTACAGTACTAGATATAGTAAATAGTTTTCAATAAAATTAATATGTTTATTATGTTATACTTCAGTAATTGTTTTTCTTTTCGGTGAGATGTTGGCATCGCTGTTTGTTTACATTTCAGACGTTTCCCGTCAGGAGATTATTAAAATTTACTGAAAAATTTCTAATTACCGTTTGTATTTATTCACTTAATATTCACGTTGGAGTTGTGTTACCAGGATGAAGATCTACTTAGTTTACGCAGCCCCCGAGTGACGGACTTTTATTTATGCAAATTACACCTGGTAATTGTTCCTGTGAACAGGTCATCCTGATTTCTACAGGGACGAGCAAGTGAATGAAGGGTCACAAGGACATTTAGTGGTTTCATGTCTCCCTCTTCGCCATGCCGCCAAGAATAAAGGCATTATTAGGAAAATTCCAACATAGCAATGCCATTAGTGAATAAACGCCCACTAGTGACCATAGGAGTTAGGGAGGAATCCCTACGTACCCCGAAGTCTGCATATCAGCTCGCAGACTACAGCTTTAATGTACTTTCTAGTCTTGTCTCATTTCCACATTGTGAAAATTAAGACAAGGAGGAGGATATTTAATGAAAAAAAAAATGTATATCTCATATAGGGTTTTATGTATTAAACAAAAGCATTCCTTGTTCAAAACACCTTAGAGCACTGTATACAGAAATATATAGGCATTATATCCATCCACAATATACCAACATTCGCGCGCAAACACATTCAGTGTTGCCATGGGGCTAGTGACTACATTGTTTCAGTTTTTACGCTTCGATTCTCACAGTGACCTCTGTGACATAGTAGCTTAAGTTCAGAAATCATACAGCACGTAATACCTAATAAGCGATAAAATCCTATTTACATTCCCCTGCTGCCTTGATTGTATGATAATCGCGAGCGGCTATCATCTAAGATCACTCATTACTAGCCTAAGAGGTGAGCTAATACATCAGAGAATACGAGAACTATATCTACGGGTTAAACTAGATAGTATTAAGAATTCCATTTTTAGCAGATTTCCCTTAAGGGAAATCAGCTATTGAGGTTGTACTCATGACGGAATTTTCGACTTTTTTCTTCAAATGTCCATCGATCCTACCTAGGAGATGACGAAAATGAGGTCCGTTCAAAACTGTATATATATATATATATATATATATATATATATATATATATCAATCTATCTATCTATCTATATATTTGTCTGTTACCGCTCTAGCGGTCGCAATTTTTCTTTGATCGTTACCAAACGCGATATTTAGTCGTTTTATGTAAAAAGAAAGATCAGGTTCGTTAACGGCTAAAATCGGACCACTGGGAGGGGGGGGTTTAGAGGGGAGGAGTTTTAAAAATCGAAATATCTCCGTTACTGTACGTCGGATCAAAATATTGTATAGAATTAATCTTATTGCAAATTACATTTACTATAAATATTGTTCTATAGATTTATTCTCTATCTTGAATATTAACCGAGATATTTGCATTTTTATTAAATCATGGCGGCTAACGGACGTGAGTGACTTTCCCGCCAAAAACTAGTTCGGCCGTTTCCTTAACTGCTCGGCTCTCGTGAAATTTCTCTATTTTCTAAAACTTCACGTGGGAAATCTGCTTAGTTTACGCAGCCCCTGCGTGACGGACTTTTTTCCTTCAAATCCATCGATCCTACTTAGTAGATGGTAGAATAAACAAGAAGAGCAGCCCCGCCAATGAAGGTTTTCCAATAGGATACCCCTCTCATCCCATTGGAAACGATATTTTTGGCATAATGTATTCAATTTCACAAATTAATGGTGCAATATTTATCTAAATGGCATTGGGAAAGCTTCAGTTCATATAAAATTTCAACACAGACCAGTCACTAAAATTTTATCCATTACTCTATTATTAGGTAATACTTGAAGAATTAAATATATATCTATAGCAGCCATTAGTGTAGTTCAAGCGTATACAATTTTTTTTATGATTAGATTTTATTTTATTGAGTATATTACAGCCTGCATTTGTTAATGTGCGATATGTACAATACAATAGTTCCTCCATCACTCTTGACAGTAGCCACACGCCTTCACCACATTGAGAGGAGCAGCCTCTCCCTGCCTGGCAAAGAAGTCAAGAGCTAAGGAGGAATGGCGCTTGATAAGAAAATAGCCACTGCTACTACTTCACTTTACACTTATAGGAGATCTCTGGGCCATTGTCTCTTGAGGCGCCGTGGAGGGGAATAAGGATGAGTGGTACTGGGAAGGGCTAGGACTCCTGGATTAGGATGATTCGATAGCCTGCTGTGGAATTTTCTTGTGGAATCTTAAGGGAATTAGGTACTTTACAAATTGGATATTAAGATCTTTATGGAGGGTGTGGTTCAAGCCTATACAAGCATACATTTGCTAATCGCTTCAGTCCTTGTTGTACCAGGGCCATTGACATCATCTTTGATTATTTTTGCTGCCGCCCGCTAAACCTCTAGCTTCCACTCACAGGCTCACCTACCTCCTGATCACATACAATGTTCAAACAAACATTCTGGGGGCCCGTGGTGTTAAATATTATTAACATGACCCCACTATCCCATCTTAACAGCACAGGCTAACTCCAGTTCTCCATATAAATCCATTAGTTCGGCTTTAATTCTTATCCTTCACGCTTCGAAATATCGATGTTCTCTTCTACATCGGCTTCGTCTGTAGACCCCAAGTTTCACTGTCCTACCTACCTAATAGCCGTTTTGCATATTAACACTTTGCCTTCCTGTAGAGGCTATTCATTGCGGAGGGCTTAATACCGTAAGTAGCAGATTGTGGCCCTTGGGCCCATTCTGCCTTTTTTATAAGTTTCTGTTCTAATGCTTCCTCCTTAGTCAGTCTAGAAATAATTACTTATATACTGTTCTTCTTTCTTTTTATTTTTTTTCCAAACTCATTCTTAGCTCCGGATCTTGCTCTGCTAGTGCTTACTACTACTGCTTTATCTAGAGTAATATTGGGATTTTCCGCCATTTATCTTACCCAGTCCTTTTATCTTTTTAGTTTATTCTTTTCATTTTCCAATAAAATAAATATTAATGAAATATAATCTTTGACCTTAAAGGAAACTCCCCTTCTAGTTAGAGAATCAAATTCTCATATAGCCCATTGGGGCAATTGACTTACTAATATAAAGGTTCGTCAACATTCTTCGAGACATTTTTATCTAGTAGAGTAAAAATAAGAAAACTAGAAAGGAGATTCAACTTTGATATCATTATTCTTAAAATAACTCGTAACATGGGGCGAAATATTGCTGGCGTATTGAAATAAACTTGTAGACAAACCTTAGTTTTATCTCTGGAATACGCTGGATGGTAGAGGAACCAATTGATAAGGATCAATAAAAAGGATTGTCCTTTACTAAAGTTGTTCCTTTAACATTATTTAATTATCACAAATCATCTTCGATGTAGTTATCTCTCTCTCTCTCTCTCTCTCTCTCTCTCTCTCTCTCTCTCTCTCTCTCTATATATATATATATATATATATATATATATATATATATATATATATATATATATATATATATATATATATACAGTACATATGATACTAGATTCATCATAGCATGACCAACAGTCTAATAAAACTGTCACAAAAACAAAAAATAAAGAATAAAAACATTAAAACCAAAATAAATTCAGGATAAAAGGAATAGAAAATTTAATAAAATTAAAAAATCTTTTTTTAAATTTTAAATTTTTTTTAAATGTTATTAGTTGACTATTTATTAAATTTTCTATTGTTTTTATCCTAGATTTATTTTGGTTTTAATGTTTTTATTCTTTATTTATTGTTTTTGTTTTTGTAACTGTATTATTACACTGTTAGCCATGCTTTGATTGTCAGATTGACTTAAGGTTTTTGTTTGTCAGCAGGCACTGACGATGGAGTGCTGACTCCGAAAGTGCTCTTTGCATAAAATTAAAAACAATAGTAGAGGACAAGGCCTATTTTTGACCCTTATTCTATAGTTTTATTTATACTAGGATTTACAAGTGTGTCCAAGATAATGTATTCCTTAATAATGCCACGTCAGGCAAGTCTGAGGGACGGAGGTATATTCAAGTTGAAGTTCATAAGCCATGTAATAGCTAATAGGTTTGTCATCTTCTATGGGATAATAATATACAAACAATTTTGACCTTGGCTGGAATTCTCCCTTTAATACCCAAAACTCTCATCTGATATCATCGTTATAGTAGATTTCCCTTAAGGGAATCAGTTATTGAGGTTGTGTTCGGGACGAGATTTAGTCAAATGTGCATCGATAACTAGGAGATGACGAAAATTAGGACTGTTCAAATTTATGTATATGCTTGCCTTTAGCCCTAGCGGTTGCAATTTTGGTATTAACGTTACCAAACTAGATATATAAGCGTTTCAGGTAAAAACATGTGCTTAGAATCCTATTACCTCAAACGTTTCTTTGAGTTCTTTGCCGTTTTTAAAGGAGACAGCGACAAGACTTAACATTTAGATAAATCTATAAACAATCTAATAAAACATGTGTAACTGCAGTTATCTTGGAATCCGAAATTGGATAAGCAGAACGAAAAATATTTCCTCAGTAAGAAATGGGCGCCGCCTAAATTGAGTTGTGCAGAAATGCAGAACGCTAGCTTGGATGATCTAAAATTGTAATTGATTCACTACTGTAAGCAAAGCTAAATTCTCTTATTTTGAATTTAGTATCACATGTACTTTATATATATATATATATATAGCTACATCGAAGATGATTTGTGATAATTAAATAATAATGATAAAGGAGCAACAAATCATGTTTAAAGCGTACTTTAAATGTTTAAAATACTATTTTCTAGGTAATTGAAAATTGAAAAGTTAAATATTTCTATTTTATATGTATATATCTTTATCAAAATTAGCACAGATAGCATTTGAACGATGCATTACAGTCTGGTCAATATTTAAAATAAGTCCTTCACGCAGGGGATTCGTAAACTTACCAGATTTCCCTCGTGTTGGTATAAAACATTTGTGATATCATCTCACCGCTAACTCTCTATTTCTATGAGTTTTTCCGCAAAAAATCGATGAGTAGAAAGTGCCGGGGCGGAGGCTCTGAAGGCTGATTACAAGAAAGTACGAACAGCACACTTAATACTTGAGTTACGAAAAAAAACACAGAAAACCATTCTAGACCATCAATTGTTTAACAAGATTGGCTTTGTAACATTTTTCTGACTCACGACAAAGGAGATATTTCGAATTTTCGAATTCCCCGCTATTCCATGTCCAATTTCAGAAAATAACAAATATCACCTAAAACGGTTAAATATCGAGTATGGTATAGATCAAATGAACATTTTCGAAACATGAACGTAAAATATTAATTGATGGTGTCATCACATCCCGAATTGGCATGTATCTTGCATAATAAAGTTTAAGCTCAAAATTAACTGATTTTTGATTGACTTATTGTTAATTTAATATGAGTAGGAGTGAGGGTTTTCTGAAAGCCGAAAATAAAAAATTCGAATATCTTGGTTAACATTCATTATAGAGAAAAAAATACCATTTTTCTTTAATCGTTGAATAATGGTAACATTACTGAAATGAGTGAAGAAAGTGAAACATTTTGCAATAGAGTGAAGAAAGTGAATTGCCTTCTTAATTAGTAATCAGTATAAATTGAAAAATAATTTGAAGTTGGAAATTAAATGCTTTTAAATGTTTCTTAACATTGTAAGAATTTATTTTAACAAAATAAATTGAAATGTGAATGAATTATTGGTGGAAATAATCAATATATTTTAAAATTTAAATATAATAATAATTACCTTCCTTGTTTATAACCTGCACTTCTTTATAACTATACTACTTCACAATCATCACTAGTTGTTTTATAACTATGCTTATAACCTTTCACAACCATGCTTATAACCTACCAACAACATACCATAATCTTCACAACATCCTAATTTTGTTCATATTCTGGTTAGATCTGATCATGTATTACACGATTACAGAACAAATTTAATATTACACTCGTGACGAAAGTAGAATTTACAACTCTCGTGAAATTACCACACTCGCTTCGCTCGTGTGGGTAAACGTTTCACTCGAGTTTTAAAATGATCTACTTTCGTCGCTTGTATAATAAATAACTATTATTGGTAATTAAAGTTTGGTTATATACAATTTTTCGATTCGACTCATAATAGCGGAGATATTTCTAATTTTCAACAGTCTGACACAAACGGTAGCAGACAAGTATATGTATAAATATAAATTTGGAACGGACTTCATTTTCGTCATCTTCTACGTAGGATAAATGGACATTTAAGGAGCTTTTTCGGAAAGCACATCATGAGTGCAACCTGAATAGCTGATTTCCCTCCAGGGAAATATGCTTAAAGCTTTAGAAGTATCTGTGTGTGTGTGTGTGTGTGTGAAAGAAGAGAGTTTGTGTATGAGTGAGAGGGAGTAAATGAGTGAAACAGAGAAAGGAGAGATTAGAATGACATCCATTTTTCAAACTTAATCTTTACGGCTATTAATCTTTCAGGGTTCAAAAACCCGAGATCATTTCTTTTAAACGGGCAGGTAGTTATGCATTAGAGTATGAAGTAACCAATGAAAGTCCCCCCAAGTCTTTAAGGTGAAAGTTGTATATGGGGGGGGGGGGTCGAAAGTTGTTTTTCTATGATTGAAAATTTCTCCCTTTCTTCCTGATCTTAATTATGTAGATAAATGCACTATACGATTTTTAAAAAACTATCGTTTAAAACTGGTTTATAGTAGAAAATAAAAATGTTCATTTCCGAGTTCATTGCATAATACAAAATGTCATCTACTTTCGTTGACCTTTAAGTTACTCCAAATGTTTCAGATGTCTCACCATAAGCGTATTAGTATTTTTTTTTTTTTAGGAAGGGGGTATTTTGGGAGTAGGGAGTTGGAAATAAATTTAATTTAAGCAATATTGCTTATGAGTTCCACTATATTTTTTAAATGATGAATATTTGAACATATTTTTGTCAAAACATTGGAATAAATAAACGAATACAGCTCATGAAATCTGAAATTTTCAGAAAGTGTATTACGATCGTCAACGCCGATTAAATTCCATATTGCAGATATCCGAGAAATGTATAGTACAAGCCATACAAAAATAAATAAATTACTTTTCAAACGAAAACAATTTATTGGTTGGTGATTTTGCAGGGTATTCTTTAAGAAAAAGTAAATGCAGATGCATCCCTGAAGGAAATACTAAAATTTCATTCACTGTTTTGTTTTTATTATAGAACTTTATCTCGGTGAACAATTTATTAATCGATGTGATTTTAACGAATTTACGATAACTTGATTGTTCCATTTCAAAATTATTTGAATCACAATACATAACAGATATAGTAGAGTAGCTATATAAGTAAAACAATAAAGAATTTAACATATCTTTTGTCACATTCACCACCAAAAGTCCCCATCATATTTTCGACTTATTCCTTAGAAAGAAGGAGTAACACATCGTTATAAATAAAAAATTGAGAGAGTTATAAATGACTTTGTTTTTAAGTTAGAAGCTTGTTGAAATTGTAACCCAGGGATTGTCTGTTCTAGAAATTATGACGTCACAATTATTAATGGTTATGAATTCTTTTTATTGATTAAAAGTTTTCTATTTCTTCTGCTTAGGCCTTACTCGAGTCTTGGCTCCATATAAATATACATATCTTTTTTTGTTCATGTTTACAATTTTCTATTTACTTATAAATAAACGTACATCTATGTTCTCTTCTTGTTATGCTTAAATTTATGAATATAGAGAGAGTCTAAAATACTTCTGACTATTAGACATCTATTAGACTTCATCTATCAGAAATAAAGTCCGTCACGCAGGGGATGCGTAAACTAAGCAGATTTCCCACGTGAAGTTATACTATATAGAAATCTTCATAGAGCCGAACAGTTACGGCAGAGGGCCGAACTAGCTTTTGGCGGGAAACAGTCGTCCGTTATTGGACCAAATTACCAAATTTAATAAAAATGCAAATATCTCGGTTAATATTGAAGATAGAGAATTCATGTATAGAACAATATTTAAAGTAAATTTAATTTACAATAAGATTGGTTCTATACAATGTTTTGATCCGACGTATAGTAACGGAGATATTTCGATTTTTCGAAAATCCCCCCTCTAAACCCCCCCTCCCACTGGTCCGATTTCAGCCATTAACGAACTTGATCTGTGTTTTTGCATAAAACGTTTAAATATCGAGTTTGGTAACGATCAAACAAAAATTGCGACTGCTAGAGCGTTAACAGACATCTATATATAATTTTGAACGGACCTCATTTTCGTCATCTACTACGTAGGATCGATGGACATTTGAAGAAAATTTTCGAAAATTGCTTCATGAGTACGACCTCAATAGCTGATTTGCCCTAAGGGAAATCTGCTAAAAAGTCAAGATCAAATAAAATAAAGTGGGTTGTCAGAGCTGTATTAGCTACCTCATTACCTGTTCTCTAGCGATATTCGAAGAGTTTTTGGTTTCTTTTCCTTTCTTAAAGAGTTAGTGCAATTATTTTAATATATGATAGCACATTGTTTATACTTTTAGTAAATTGTTGAGTTTAATATTTATTGGTATTTCGTTGATTTTTTTAAAAAATATTTGGGACTTAAATTGTTCATAATTTTGTATTTTTAGCCTGAAAATGCCACTGATGTAAAACCAGTAGTTAAAAATATAGACTCAATGGAGGAACAGCACATCTTTTTTTATCGTGAAATAAAATTAAATGTCGACGGAATTTCCGTTGGTAATGATGCGAAGAAATAAAACCAGATTACTTCACATTTCTGATCGGTCCACGTGATCCATGTAACCTTCAACCTAATGTAGAGTATAATTAGCAAGAAAATAGCGTTACTCAGTCTATGCTGTAATTTTTAATCCTAGTGCTTGCACTGCTCGACAGCAAAAAGCACCAGCTTGTAAACAAAATAAATGCCAGATTATTTTATTTATTATTTGAAACTGTTGTATATTCTACATCTAGCGTTCGTTTTCCGTATTTCCACTGACGGAGTGAGGACAACAGTGCGGGTAATAATGGGTATCACACAACAAGTAACCTAAAGATCAGAGAAAATAGTGGTTTTAATCTCGTAAATAGTACTATCCAGAGTCATTTCCGAGCTCAAAAGCTACGGTTTTGTGTGTTTATTTAAGATAGAGAAAGGAATAGGACAGTAACCGTTAATGACGTTATAATAAAATCATCATACCATATCAAAATATACTTAACTACCAATTTTACTGAAAGTGACATATTTTTATTTTTGATAACTGCATTTTCTTCGTAATTTAAGCCATAATGTTGATTTTGTTCTATTTTTGACCTTAGTAAACTCGCGTTCATACTCTATAATTTTCATTGTGAGCTCAAAAAATAAGGAAATAACTTATTTACATCATAAATGCGTATGATATATGACTTGTTTAAATCTAGCCTTCGAGAAATGAGAAACAAATGCTTGACGGTTTAATGTATGTGATAGTCATCTGTGATTGCTAGTCGGAATTGCATTTCGTCTTGCGCTTTTCCTTTGTAATTGAAAGAAGTATGACTATTGTGGAATTGCACGCTTGGGAAATCTGCTTAGTTTAGGCATCACCTGTGTAACAGTCTTTATTACCTATTTAATAGTAGAACTAAACAGACGATTAGGGCAACTGTACGTACTCCTATATAGAACATCTTACTTATCTACCGAAAACAAACTAACAATATACAATTTACTACTTAAACCAATATGGACATAGTCAATAGAAGTGTGAGGCACAGCAAAACTTTCGAACATCAGATGCATCCAGACTTTCCAATCCTAAGTCATGCGCACGATAGTAGATGCTCCATATTATATTACAAACCACACCCTTCATATAGATTTTAATATCCCATTTGTAAAGGACCTAATTCCCTTTAGATTCATAAAATTCCACAGGAGGCTATCCAATCATCCTAATCCAGAAGTCCTAGCCCTTTCTTGTACCACTCATCCTTATTCTCCTCCACGGCGCCTTAAGAGAAGTAAAGTGAAGTGATAGCTGTGACTATTATCTTCTTCAAGTGTCATTTTCCCCCTTAGCTCTTGTCTTTCATGCCTGGCAGGGAGAACCTCTTTTCATTATGGTGAAGCGGTGTAGCTTCTGTCATGAGTGATGGAAGACGATGGTACTGTGTCAGAGTATAAAATGCACATATCTCGGTTAATAATCGAGATAGTGAAAATACGCACATAACAACATTTATAAAACATCACATTTGCAATAAGATTGGTTCTATACAAGTTTTATATTCGACCTACAATAACAGAGATATTAAGGATTTTCGAAATTCCTCCCCTCTAAACCTCCCGTCCCACTTTACAGATTTCAACCATTAAAGAACTTTCTTTTACATAAAACGATTAAATATCGAGTTTGATAACGATTAAACCAAAATTGCGATCGCAAGAGTGTTAACAGACAAATATATATATATTGTGAGGACTTCGGCTATCTGCTCCAGCGGTTTGAATTTTTGTTGCTATACACATTTTCAATGGAAATGCGTCCATATTCGTCAGGCAATAAATTCTATTTGAATAGCTACTTTATTCTAAAACATATGATCGAATGAAGTAGCTATTCAAATTAAATTTATTATCTGACGAAGATGGATGCATTTCCATCGCAAATGTGCATAGCAACAAAAATTTAAACCGCTTGAGCAGATAGCCTAAGTCCTCACAATGAAAATACTTCTCAGCGATGCAGCCTCGTAAATAGAATATATATATATATATATATATATATATATATATATATGTATATTTGAAGAAATGTTTCGAAAATCGCATCATAAGTACAGCCTCAATAGCTGATTTCCTTCAGGGAAAATATGCTAAAAACATACGTGCGCCTATCAGAGCAAATGAAATTTAAAGTATGTGCTATGAAGACTTTACCTTAGATGATTATAACTCTCTCTTAGAAAGTGTATTGTAAGAGGAAGGGTGAAGTTGTAGAGGTAGGGTGAAAGAGACATAGGTGCTAGTGAACTTGGAAGGGATTGCTAGAGAGGCGGAGGTCCTAGACCTCCTGACCCACTCATTACTTTCTCTCGCTCCACTCTCTGCAGCTTCCTTCCTTAGCCGCCACGTTCCGGCTTTACACCTCGCCGGCTTGGTTCCACCTCTCCTTATTTAGGGAAATCACTTGTTGAGGTTGTACTCATAGAGAGAAAAATTTCTTCAAATGTCCATCGATGCTACCCTGGAGATAACGAAAATGAGGTCCGTTCAAAATTGTATGTATATATATATATATATATAGAGAGAGAGAGAGAGAGAGTGAGAGAGAGAGACTTTTGTTATATACACTATCGTCGTATACCGAAGTATAAAGGCGTTATACGCTAAAAATTATATCGGGAGTCAACAATTTTATTTGGATAACGGAGATATTTCGAATTTTCAAAATTGCGACCGCTAGAGCGATAACAGACAAATACTGTTATCGCTCTAGCGGTCGCAATTTTGAAAATTCGAAATATCTACGTTACTATACGTCGGATCGAAAATTTGTATAGAACTAATCTTGTTGAATATTAAATTTACTATAAATATTATTATATATATTTATTCTCTATCTTGAATATCAACAGAGATATTTGCATTTTTCAGCCTTCAGCAAACCCCCACTTCTACTCATGTTACATGAATAATACTCTGCTATATAATAAACTACATCATTCTAAGTTTAAATACCAAATATTGTTTTCATTGAACTTCTACTTTGTGAGATATTTGCAAATACGTTCCATTGGTCCCATTCTTTTGTTCTAGGACTACTAAAATTTGAGTGATTGAGATAAAAATTATTCTGATTCATTATAAATTACAGTACTAGACAGTAAATAGTTTTCAATAAAATTAATTTTATTTTCAGATATATTTTAGTAATTATTTTTCTTTACGGTGATGAATATTTCTATCTATCTGTTCAGCTTTGAGCGGTTGGCAGACCTGACACTTTCCTTTGGGATGTTATTAATATTGACTGAATGTTTTCTCATTACCGTTTGTATTTATTCACTCAATATTCACGGTGGTGGTGTGTTACCAGTATATAGATGTATCTATTGTAAAATTCACGTGGGAAATTCGCTTAGTTTACGCAGCCCCTGCGTGACGGACTTTTTAGGATTGACTATGGACAAACGCCTAGACTGGTTTGATCATATTGAAGAATTAAGTTAGGAACTAAACCACTCTTCTTTTTATTAAGATGTGTTAATAAATATTTTCCAATGGTATCTCTATAACTAATACACTTTGGTTTATTTCAATAGTCGTCTAACTATTGGTGTTATGCAATCATATTTTAATATTAAAATTGCAGAAGAGAGCAATAAGGTTTCTATACAACAGGAAGTCGAGAGACTTACAATTAACTTGATATACTACATCTATTTGGTTATCAATTTTTATCTTATCTTTTATGTTAGTCAAAGTGTTCATTATCTTATTATTATTTTAAAGGCCTGTTTTTATTTCTAAATCATATTTTTTTAAAAGATCTTGTTGTAGAGTGTGATTTTGGTATATATTTAACCCGGTAATAGCAGTATACATTATATTACCAGTAGTTTTGTCGTGCATGCTATTAACACTCTTTGCGTTATCCAAGTGTTATATACACTTATTCTCTATCTTGAATATTAACCGAGATATTTTCATTTTTATGAAATCTGTGGTCGGGTGTTGTTCGGATTAGTTCGGCCGTTTTCGTAAGTCTCGGCTCTGGCGGAAGCTTCTAACCTAACCTTTCGTTTCTAACCTTACCTAACCTTCGTTATTTTGTGAGATTTATGCAAATACGTTCTGTTCATCCGCCCCCCCCCCTTCATTAGTTCTTGGGCTACTAAAATTTGAGTTATTAAAATATAAATTATTCTTACAATTCAGAAGCCGTTTCAGTTGGGAGTTTATTAAAATTAACTGAAAGATTTCTCATTACCGTTTGTATTTACTTATGGTGGTGTTGTGTTACCATTATGCAGGTTTCTCTATTGCTAAACTTCACATAGGAAATCTGCTTAGTTTACGAAGCCTCTGCGTGACGGACTTTGGTTTATTTGTTAATATTCTGAGATTAGACTATGTCAGTAATAAAATTAAGATGGGGCGCATGTGAGTTAAGGCTGGAGCCTTTTATCTTAATCTCACTAGCTTAACCTAGAGTTTTGTGTTTGATTCTCACTTGGGCAATAGGAATTTATTTACTGGAGAATTCAATGAATAAAATCCTTAGTCCCACCCGGGCTAGAGAAATCATGATTTTCCCCTATATATATATATATATATATATATATATATATATATATATATATATATATATATATATTGTAGTGTTGTTGTTTTCGACCAGGTCATATATATATATATATATATATATATATATATATATATATGGTGTTGTTGTTTTTTGGAGTTTCGATCAGTGTTAGTGAAAAAATCTTAGTTCATTACAATATTTCGAGAAAATTTATTTTCTCTTCTTCAGGGCAAGACTAAAGATATTTAAAAATGATTGTACATCACTGTAGTTCCTTTGTTTACATTAGGAGTATCATATCTTAAGTCTTGCCCTGAAGAAGAGAAAATAAATATTCTCGAAATATTGGAATGAACTAAGATTTTTTCACTAACACTGATCAAAACTCCAAAAAACAACAACACCATATGTATATATATATATATATATACCAAACAATATTGTTTGTGAATCATACACACACTTTACAAGAATATGCTTCAAACCCCCAACTACAAACCTAAATACGTACTTGGAGAATAGCGTACCATTTTGAGGAGTAAAACTCTTCAGCGCTCTGCCAGATTGTTTTAAATCTACCATATTAAAAAAATATTCTTTGTTTAAAATAAATTAATGCCCGTCCTGAAGGATGTTTTTAATACAAAAGATTAATACTATAAAAAATATTCAATCACTAAATAAAACTACACCATAGGTCATAAAAATAGGTCAAAAAAGAAATTGAGATTAGGTGCATTTGCTCTTTAAGGTGGAACAAGTTTCTCATCATTTTTAAAGCTTGCCACCTTTTAATAAATTTGCACGCCAATAAATTAAAAAAATGCATGTTATTTATATTGAGTGGTATTAAGATTGTTAATAAAATTAATTTATTGTATATAATTATTTAAATTGATGGGTATTATAATATGTATTAATAGCAAATTGACCTAATTTCATAACGAACGTATTGAATAATGTTAAACGTTAGTCAATAATGTGTAAAGAAATCAATTGATAGTATTAGAAAATTGTTTAAAGAAAACAAAACTATTTGACGTATCATATTATCTTATGCTAACAATTAATGGAAATAAACACATTTCACTTCATCGATTCTATAGAAGACGACGAAAATTGTGTTGAACTACTAAAAAATCTAATTTAATCCTGTTTATGCATACTTCTTCCATTATCACAATGAAATGTTCAGTAAATTGACTAATGATTTGAATTTTGATAATAAATATAAAAAGATATTCGAGTAATGTACATATTTTGATGAAATTATGGGAAGATATTGGTATCGTTAAGATAAATTAATTGTCTTTTATCTAAACAGAACGGCCTACACAACCGATTCAAATATTTTGTGAGGTCGATATCTGAAGAAATACAATGGAAGCTACACTTGTATTATTATTGTAGGTCAATTATTTGCATTATAATGAACTAAATTTTTACTGAAATCCTTTTACAAAACATCCTAGCAAAAGGATTCATTTATAACTAATTAGCATAAAAAGTTATGCTGTTTTGTTTTCACACTAGCTATAAAATGATAAAGAATTTATCACATGGAGATAATTTTATTTATATAGATGATTAGCCTTGAATGATTTTCCATTTCCTGTGAATCTTATCATGAAAGTGCTATGATTAAAGGTTTTCGAAAATTATCTATTCGGTCGGAAGCTGTACACTAATATTCAGTTAAAATTACTATTAAACAATATATTTATCTTCTCATAATTTTAGATTCCTTTGATCGATTGGAAACAAGCGATTTATTTAAGCATGCATAGCATCTAGTAAATATCAGTTGAAAACAGACAGGTTTCTTCAAGGCAGAAAACCTAAAAGTCCGTCACGCAGGGGCTGCGTAAACTAAGCAGATTTCCCACGAGCATCACAAATTTGCATTTATCTCAAAACGTAAAATTTCAGTGAGAACCATATTTGGTATTTAGGCATAAATTAATAAAGTGCTTCTTACTATAACCGCTTATTGTTAATATGACATGAGTAGGAACTGAAGATTTACTGAAGGGCGAAAACTAAAAAATACAAATATCTCCCTTAATAATCAAGATAGTGAAAAAACATATATGTCAACATTTATAGACACTACTCTTGCAATAAGATTGATTCTATAGAATTTTTCGATCCGACCCATAATAACGGAGATATTTTGAATTTTCAACCCCCCCCCCCTCTAAATCCCCCCTTCCTCCTGTCTGATTTCAGCCGTTAAAGTACATGATCTCTATTTTTACATAAAACGTTTAGAAGTCGAGTTTGGTAACGATCGAACAAAAATTACGACCGCAAGAATATTAACAGACAAATATATAAATCTCTCTCTCTCTCTCTCTCTCTCTATATATATATATATATATATATATATATATATATATATATATCGACCTCCTTTTCGTTGAATCCTAGGTAAGATCGATGGACATTTGAGGAAATTTTTCAAAAATCGCATCATGAGTACGACCTCAATAGTTAATTTACCGTAAGGGAAATCAGCTAAAAAATCTCGGTTAGTATTCAAGATAGCGAAAAAAAATTTATATAAAATCATTTATTACTTATTTAAGATTGATTTATGCAAGTTTTCGATCCAACGTCAGTCAGACAGTGGTACTGTTTCCCCCATCATAGTGCAAAACTTACGATAAACCAACCATTTTTTTCTGAACCTATTATATTTTCTTTGTTTCTACATTAATCCTGAACCTTGAATATATAGGTGAATCATAAATAAGGCTCATCGTTTGAGAGCTACGTTAATGCAATGTTGCAAATTTCCAACATCTCGATCCAAACACTTTTTGATCCATGTTAATCAAGGTTCCAATCAAATGATAGATAATATATATCAGTTTTAATTTATGTCTCTCTAATTGTACATGGAGTACAACAATTCAGGAATATCCTTACAGTTATAATTCAAATGAACTAGGTACATATTTCTAAAAATAAAAACTTTTTGACACCTATTACACCTTGTCAATCCCACAACAAACATCACACTAAGTTGGAACAAGATCCGCCCACTATAAGTATTTTTTGCACCATTATGAGAGAATCGGGACCACTGTGTGACGTATAACGGAACTCATTTTCGTCATCTCCTGGGGAGGGTCAAGGCATTTTGAAGAAATTTATCAAAAATCGCGCCATGAGTACAACCTCAAAAGCTGATTTTCCTTAAGGGAAATCTGCTAAAAGGTTCGTCGAAGCTGAAATTTTATTTTGTTCCTAATACGCAAGGAATGGGTCTCACTTGAAACCAAACCACTCCAGACATTATTATTAATTGGCCAGAAGTAGGAACATTTTAGAGAATCTGCTTATACAGTGTACGGCTTACGTTTAAATAGTCTCAAACACAATTGGTGAAGGATGACTTGAGGTTTAACGACTATATTTGATTTACAGATTCTCACCTTCTCCTTGAGAAGATATTGCTGACTTGAGCACACATTCGAAGGCAATTTTGTTTATCTACTGATGAATTTTAACCTTGGCTGAACACAGCCCAACTCTACTCCTAAACCTTTCAGTTGTCGCGTCATGTGGTTGACTTTCGATGCTGTTTGTGACCAAATGTTAAAAGTTTAAATTCTTTATTGTTTTATTTATATAGCTATTCCCGTTATTAATTATTATTATTATTTATTAACGTCCACTTTTTGCAACTTAGGCTAATCGGGACGGGTTATCTACAGGTTGCCACCCTTTTCTAGCCAGGGTGGGATTTTAGGACGTTATTTAATGAATTTCGTCACTAAATAATTTCCTTTGCCCAGGCAAGAATCGAACTCGCCACTCTCGGTTTACCATGTGAGATAAAGGTTAACGCTTTAACTCGCATGGCTAACCTGAGCCCCCCGTTATTAATTATAATTCAAAGAAATATAAAAGGGAAGGATCAAATTAATTAACGATTCCTAAAGGTAGGCAACAAGCTGTGTTTAGTTTGGCAAAAAGGTGAACGTGATTCCAAGCAAATAATATACTGATAATTTCGCTCAATGGAAATCAACTATTGATGTACTCATGACGGGATTTTCAAAAAAAAATGTCTCCAATATCCATCGAACCTATTTAGGTGATGACGAAAATGAGATTTGTTCAAAATTATTGTGTGTGTATATATATATATGTCTGTTACCGGTCTAGTGGTCGGAAGTTTTCTTTTATCGATACCAAACTCGATATTTAAACTTTAAGTTAAAACTAAAGATCAATTTCGAAGAAATTTCTAAATTCCTCAGTCATCAGATCAAAAAATTGTATAGAACTAAAATATTGGTGCTCTACCATTGTTATATACGTGTTTTCTCTATCTTGATTATTAAAAGAAATATTCACATTTTTTAGTTTTCGGCCTTCAGTAAAGCTCCACTACTGTTCATGTCATATTACATAATAGCTGTTATATCATGAACTACTTTATTCGAAGTTTAAATACCAAATATTGTTATCATCGAACTTTTACCGTGTTTTACGTTGTGTAATGACGCTATATTACGTTCGAAAATATTTGCTTGATCTATATCATACTCGATATTTAACGGTTCAGTCTACACTAAAGATCGCGTTATTATATTGTTATTCTCTGAAATCCAACCTGGAATAGGGGAAGGGGGTGGGTTAGACGGGAATTCGAAAATTCAAAATATCTCCATTAATATGAGTCGAATCGAAAAATGTTTCAGAACCAAAAGTTCTTGTTAAAAGTAATTTTTGCGTTTCAATTATTGAGCTCTTCTTTTTTTGTAATTCAAGTATTAAGGGAGTTATTCGATCTTTTTTGTTTTCAGGCTTCAGTAAACCCTCACTTCCACTGGTCGGATTTTTATTTAGAAAGAAAGAATACATAGTTAGATTTAGTTCACTACTGTGCAATTCCAGCCCTTTGGAAATCTGCTTAGTTTATACAGCCCCTGAGTGACGGCTTTAAAATTAATATGCACGACACTCGGTATTTCAATTTTTTTTTTAAAGCAGTCCTACGCATGTCAAAATTGTTGTAATAAAGAAAACTTAATTAATCAATTTCATTAATTAAAAATGAATTTAAATGATAAATAAAAAAGGCCTTATTCGAAGCTTCTGTATTTTTAATAGGTACGTAAAAATATTTAATTTTTTACATAAAAAAAAGGGACTTTGGTTATTGAGGTCGAATTTAGTTATTTTTGAATTCTTTTGTTCATCAATCCTACTTAAGGTTACTTTCGAATTTATACGTGCACACACACACACACACACAAAGTTAGCGGCCCTGATTATGTAAAGCTAATGATCAAGTTTAAAAGTTAAAATTGAACAAGAATGAGTGGGGAAAGATGTAAAATGTGAAATTCTAAGTCTTTCCTTGATTATTGTTGTATTGAAAAATTGGATATGCCCAATCTGTATTAATATGCAAATAAATCACTAGTATTTAAAGCTGGAACTTCAAAAGACTAAAAATTAGTCAAATTTTATGTTGTTTAAATCATGTGTTCTACGTCTTCACTTGTGACCTAAGTGGAATAGTAGAAAACAGATAAAGTAACTGGTAACTATTTTATATTTTCGACCTTCCGTCAACTTCTTCTACAGAAGTAATTTAATTTTTGATTTCACCCCTTGTTAAAAGTAATTAAATAAGCATTACTACTGCATTTGCCAGCTAATAGTTTATCCTACAACTTATTATATTGCAATCATCATTGTCATAATATGATTGAACAGTGGGATCACAATCTTGAAGGGGATCATTTTAGTTAATGGTTTAACGACCGTTATTGTAATTGTGAAATCAGTAGCGACTCCTCCTAAATATTGAGGACATTAATTTAACTAATATTATCCAATATTTATTTTTGATTAATTAATTATACGATTGTTCCGCGGTGAATGTTCTCCGACTGGTGCAGCTAGTGGAAGGTCATAAAGAAAGATGTAGCCCTTAGTTTAGTTCCTTCGTGTAGTAGAACTTCTCCTGATGAGGCATCACATGGAGGAGAAACTAGTTGAGAAATAAAAATGATTTGTATAATCATTTGAAGTTTTAATTTTTTGTTGACCTTCCGTCATAGATAGTTAATACAAAAAAAGCGGCATGTTCAAACACACACACACTCAACGTTCTTGTAGCCACAATTTTTATTTGATTGTCACCAAACGCAATATTTGAACATTTTATATAAGACTTAAGTGAAAATCGCAATCCCCAAAATACGATCAGTAGGAGATAGGGTATAACCTAATGGTGAAATGTAAAGCCTCAAATATTTCTGTTATGCGCTGGATCAAAATGTTTAAATAACTGTCATGTTGATTAAGTAATTCCCTACATTTGTTGTCTTATATTCCTTTGCCTCCTTCTTAAATCAACGTAGTTGTTTCTATTTTGCCGTTTCAGTATTGAGTTCCCAGATCTACTCTCGCAACCATAACATTACTCTATGCTTTATGTCCTGCTCCAATTTCAAGTATGATTTGCATAGGGATCTTATAAAGTGAAAAACAAAGAATAGATATTGTTGTGACGTCGTGCGCGTGTCGTTCCAGCAAATGGAATATCTGCTTACTCTAAGCAGCTAATGCTAGTTGAACTTTCTATTATCGACCGTTGGAATGAAGATTTCATTATCGATAAATACCAAATATGTGAAAAATAGAAAATAACAGATATAGAAAATATAGAACAAGCTTCAATTTAAGTTATTATTTTTTTTTAGGGAAATGTAATGGAACTAGGAAATTTACAAATTAATAGTCCTGAGCTGAATTCGTTCTCGATTGAAATGATGATGACAAAGCATGATAATCTAGACCCCTGACCTGGGAAATCTATTATTACTCTGGAACAATGGATCTACGCAGCTCCTGGCAGCATTCATTGTTTCCTATATTCCTACTCAATGGGTTGAATCAATTAAAATTTGTGATTATTATTTTCTAACTAGATTTCCCGCCCTAGTAATCTTTTAAATTTTGCAAAGAAATCGTCCATGCATTGAGTGCGAGTGCACTCCTATGCCCTTATATTCCAAGGAGGTTATCTTTTTCAGAGGCATCATTTGAATACAAACGTTTGAGAGCAAATAATTTTCACAAAGATTGCCTTAATTATTATGTTGCAATTTGAAATTTGGCAACTTTAATTGATTATTCAGCATTATTATCTTAAGTCTTGTTTACGAACGAAAAAATAGGGAAGATAATGTGAGATGACGTCGTCAGTGAAAATTCCAGCTCAAGGGAAACCAGCCTAATTTACGCAGAGTTTACTTAATGTACGGTTAATTTATGTTGGTTATACTCAATTAAATGCGTAATTATTTTCTTAGTAGATTACACTAGATAATCGAAATCTGTTAACTGATGTTTGCTTACCGCATTTGACAAGTTTAAGGTTGAAAATTTAAATTTGATACTAACAAATGATTCAAGACAATGACAAATGTACTTGCGACTCACAGACAACACAAACGTTTTTACATAAACTCAATGACTGTTCAACATTTAATCAAAATAGATCAAATTTAATAATGAACATAATTTAAAAAGAAGGTAATTGGCCAGAACCACCTCATGTTTTATTTAATAAATATAATAAAGAACTTATAAAGTTTATCAAAAGTATAGAAATGGATGTAGCAAAAATACATTAGAATGTAAAGTTGATTGTGAGGAAACAGAATTATAATGCAATATATTTACCTTGCATAGACTCGCAAATTAAACATCGGTTGAGATTAACTTTAATTGATTTGTTTTTTTTTTTATATTTTTTTCATTTTATTTATTAATTTTATTTGCAAATATCTTACTTATTTTAATATTTTATTTTATTTATATTATTATTTACTTGATTATATGGTTGATTAATGTGTATATAATGTAAAATAAAAATGTATTTAAACATAATGATACATGTAATAAGCCATGTGGCAATGGAACATGTATTCAAATAAATAACTCCTCATAGGGTTACTATGAGGAAAAAAAAAAGGAAATAAATACTAGCAAATATTCGACGATTCGGATGCCATTTGTATCCATTCAGCAATGAGACAAGTTGAAGTTATTATCATTTTTTGTAGCGCACTTGGTTGACCTCAAAGCTGATAACGCGATTAGGAATTGTATTATTAGTTATGGTTTTCATGCCGACTGATATTGTTGTGATAATAAATATTGAGTGGATATACATTTATCAATCTTTGAAGTGTGACCGACAAGGCGTTCTTGTTGTATTATAATGCGTGGCCCAATTTGCGTAATTTGAATACAATAACGTGTTTTTAGAAAACTTCCCCCAAGGGGCTTCATCTAAAGATGTTGTTCTCATGAGACAGTGTTTCAAAACTTTCATTAAATGTTCTCCGATCTAATGATCTGAGGGGGCGAATGAGTCTCGTTCATTTATTGATCTATTTTTATATGTTTGTATATATGAATTGATGTATGTTAGTATATATACACTCAACCGCAAAAAAAAAAACCGGACACTTAGATTTAGTCTTATAATTTTGTTAAATACTTAATATATATGTATATTAATCTTTTTAATTAAAATAATTGGTTAATCTATAAGTTATTTGAACAAAATCTGCCAAAAATGAATAATTTTTATTGATTATTTACAAAAAAATACAAAATAAAAAAAAAAAAGAAAAAGATAAATTAACACATTTAAAAAAAAAAATTATTCTTCATTTTTATTACAGTGAATGGTAGACTTCGCTACCCCAAGCGTTTCGGCAATGTAACGTAAGCTCCGGCCTTCCATCTAAGTTTGAAAGACCCATTATTCTGGACCGAAATAAAAATAAAACATTAATTAAAGAAAATGCTTGGTTAATAATTAAAGATGTTTAAATGTGCGAAAAACTACTTACAGTTTAGAATAGATCAACTTCACGACAAATAAATCTAATCTGAGTTTTATCTAATTGTTTACTAATCCTGAAGGGATTAGTTCAATGGACTTAGACTCTAAATTCTCTGTAATAACTAGAATACCCACATAAAGAAAATTGCTGAAAATAAGCTTTTAATACGACAAAAATGAAGTGTCCGGTTTTTTT
Organism: Riptortus pedestris; assembly: GCA_019009955.1. Lineage (NCBI taxonomy): Eukaryota > Metazoa > Arthropoda > Insecta > Hemiptera > Alydidae > Riptortus > Riptortus pedestris. The sequence continues at coordinate 101,061,733 of CM032233.1, forward strand.
TTCGGTTGAGTGTATATAAAAGGAACGAATTCGTTCCCTCGAGGAAGGAGTTAGTAGTAGCTTCGAAAATTCGCAGTCAAAACTGTTTAACGATGCTAAAGTTGAAGGCCATGGCACCGTATCCCTCACACCTCTATATTTCTGTGGCGAGAGAAATGTTGCCTTACCAATCTTATCATATATGTATTTCCTACTATCTTTGTTTTATCAATTTTTTTTTAGCAAGAGAAATACGAACAGATTTATTTATATATTTTTTTTAGCTTTAATAATTTTAGGGTTTTAGTATACCAATTATCTTACTCATGCAATTTTCACAACAAACTAACACATCCTGAATTTACTATACTCGCCATAGACCTAGGACCTACAATGAGAGAAATTTGAATTTTAGTGCTAATTGTGATAGATGCCTGACGTCATCTATGTGTCATGATTTTGACATGTCTGCATTTAGCCTTTTAGCAGATTTCCCTTAAGGAATATATAAATAAAAAAATCAAGTTCGTTAACGGCTGAAATCGAACCAGGTGGAGAGGGGGGTTAGAGGGGGAGAATTTGAGAAAATTTGAAATATCTCCGTTACTATAAGTTGGATCGAAAAAGTGTAAATGATGAAGCTTATTGCAAATTACATGTACTATAAATATGGTCATATACATTTATTCTCTCTCTTGAATATTAACCGAGATATTTACATTTTTCAGTTTTCAGCCTTCAGTAAACCTTCTACTAGTGTTACATAAACAATACTCTGTTATATAACAAACCACATTATTCAAAGCTTAAATACCAAATATTGCTTTCATTGAACTTTTACTTTGTGAGATATATGCAAATACTTTCTGTTGATCCTCCCTCCTTCTTTTGTTTTTGGATTACTAATATTTGAGTGATTGAAATAAAACTGAATCTGATTCATTACAAAATTACGGCACTAGATTTAGTAAATTGTTTTCAATAAAAATAATATGTCATATTCGGATATCAGTAATTGTTTGTCTTTCTGGTCTATCTGTCTATTCAGCGCTACGAGATTGGCTGGCCTATTTGTTTACAATTCAGCCGCTTTCCATAGTAGTGATTATTAACTTGTATTGTAAATTTACTGAGCATTCACGGTAGTGTTACCAGTATGTATCTGCGTAGTTTACACAGCCCCTGCGTGACGGGCTTTGTAGATTTGTAGCTTACTTATTGGAGTACCACTTGCATGACGTACGTCCATGAGTTTCCTCAATGATTAATGCCACACGTTAACCAACAATGGAAATATCCATAATATGTTAATAATAGATGAGTTTGCGGTAGTATAACTGCTTGAATATTCAAGGTTAAGGATAGCAAGAGCTCCTCTTTAATAGATTTCATTTCCTCAAAATGTATCCATAATATCGATGAATGCGTTAAATCCAGTCACTCCACATAGGTTGCTTTTTTGAATATATTCTGAATTAAAAAGGTAAAAAATGATAAATACCTCTATAAAAGTCAGGGGGGTTTCCAGTATTTATCAAAGCTCTTTTACTAAAATTTGCATATAGGGTCATCAGTCCTTGTCATTAAGTGCCTATGTGTCAGGTGCAACAAACACCTTACGATAAAACACATACTGACAGACTGCATCCAACGAGAAAACCTTCAAATACCCCACGATATGACAGAACTATTAACTGACAGCAGCCAATATATTCCAAAAATACTAACATATCTAAAACACATCAACATTTACAAAAACATATAATACAAAATAGAATAGGTCTACAGCATACCTAAAAAGATTTAAAAGGTTAATTTTTATTATATTCTTTGGACAAAGCACGGATATGAGAAAGAATCAAATATTAAAGAAATATTTTCCATAATATAAACGTATAAAAAAAGGTAAGCACATGAAGGAGTAAATAAATCATCCTAATAATGCAAATCACCATCGCTATGGGGTACAAAACTAAATAAATAAAATAAAAAAAAATAATGTAAATGTACTAGTATATAGGAATAACATAATTTTTTTATTAAAACCATTTTAAATTGTTGTATTTATTACTAGTCTAATGTTTATTTATGTTTGTTTATCTAATGTTTATTTATGTTTGTTCATGTCTTATGTTTATTAATTGTCTTTATTACTAGTATCTAAAGATTATTTGTTGTATTTAATTTTTATTTGTTGTTTCAGTTTTTATTTTTCTATGATTTTGTTTTTCATTTTACATTGTGAAACTTTGAGCCAAATCGCCAAGATGCGGGTGCTCCTGTAAAAATAAATAAAATAAATAATAACTAAAATTTACACTTATAAGGACTGATAACAATTGTTAAACACGTACAGCCACTTCCGGTAAATTATTTCCTACAATTTCCTATGAACTATATGTTTTGCTCCAACTTCGATAATAACGGATTTATTTGATTTTCTACACTTTCAACGTTGTGTGATCTCCTACTCCAACAAATGTAATTTTTTATAAATCTATATATATATAAAATTGTAACCTCTGTCTGTACATTGATTTTATTCGCGAAATTTCACGATAACTTTTCGTTTCACATGTCATAGACACCATAACTGCATTTTGTTTCTTTGGTGTCTGTTTGTTTGTTTATTTGTTTGTTTGTTTGTTACCTTTTCACGCATAAACGGCTGAACCGAATTTTATGAAACTTGGTATGTATATTAATACTAACCCAACTTAGACTTTAGGCTATATTAATATCCTCTGAGACGAACAGGAGTGGGGGTTATAAGGGAAGCCAGAAATTGAAAATAGCGATAGTTCGTTTTCTATTGGTTTTTCGGCAAATATGAATATAACAAAAGTTGTTTATTTTGTTATTTAGAGTAACTTTTGTTATATACATTTTTTTCGTATACCGAATTATAAACGAGATATGCGCTAAAACCTATAGCGGAAGTGAACAATTTTATTTGGGACAAAAGACCCAACCGAAATAAATAAAACTCGGTATATGTATTAGCACTAACGCTTTCATTACAACAAGGCATACCAACATTTCTAGGGACGGGCAGGAGTGGGGGTTATAAGGGAAGCCAGAAATTAAAAATAGCGATATTTCGTTTCCTATTGGTTTTTCGGCAAATATAACATAACAAAAGTTGTTTATTTTGTTATTTAGAGTAACTTTGGTTATATACACTTTTTTCGTATACCGAATTATAAACGAGATATACGCTAAAACCTATAGCGGAAGTGAACAATTTTATTTGACACAAAAGACTCAACCGAACTAAATAAAACTCGGTATGTGTGTTAACACAAACGCCTTTATTATAATAAGGCATTCTAACATTTCTAGGGACGGGTAGGAGTGGGGGTTGTAAGGGAGGCCTGAATTTAAAATAGCGGTATTTCGTTTTCTATTCGTTTTTCGGCATATATAAACATAACAAAAGTTGTTTATTTTGTTATTTAGAGTAACTTTTGTGATATTCATTTTTGTCTTTTAACAAAGTATAAACGAGATATACACTATAAACTAAAGCGGGAGTCCACTATTTTATTAGGCGCTAACGATTGAACCGAACTTAACAAAACTCGGTATGTCGATTAGCATTAATTCTTCCATGATTATAAGCTATATTAAAATGTTTAGGTTAGAACGGGAGTGGGGGTTATAAGGGAGGCCTGAAATAAGAATTCGCGATATTGTGATTCTTATTGGTTTTTCAGCGATATTTTATAAAAATATAAAAATACCATCATTAGTCAGTCAACTATGATTTCCCGGGCAACGTCGGGTATATTAGCTAGATTGTATACAGAAAATACGTACATTATAGATGATATTTAATAATAATAAATGCTATCCATGATTATGATTTGAATTATTCACTGTGTGTCAAACAGTGGAGGGGGAATGATTAGAGACTTATTTTCATTTATTCTTCAAATCTAAAATTTTATTTTCCATAAGTCGCACAACGGGCCCTTACGGGAAGAGCAGTTGTACACGTTGAAGCATTTGCCAAAAACAAAATAGAATATTTCCGTCTCAAATGATTTCCCGAGCGAAGCCGGGTACCTTGGCTAGTATATATATATAATTAAAATCTCATCACTACTCACCCAATAGCACTAAACATAACAGATGAAATGAATAAACAACTAACATGCTATTACCCTACATTTGCCGTTAGGGCACTAAGACCTTGAACTTAGTGCGACAACGGGCCACCAGGCTAAACTAATAACTGAACAAACATATGCGGAACCGAATCCTAGACAAATGACAATCAGAATTAACGAATGTAAACAACTACCGCAGTATCAAAAGTACATTTAAGAAGTGCCCATCGAACCATAAGAGTACTAGGCGGGATGAAGTTGTTCTTGCCAGTTCCAGGATCGGCCACACATACCTGAAACATGGACATTTAATGACAACGACAGACTATATGCAAATACTGGAACAAATACCTTACAATAAAAGCATAGTAACAGACTTGATTCAACGAAAAGGCCTTGACATACCCCACAATATGACTGAACGATAAACCTAGATTCATGGGTTCGATTCCCATGTATTACGACAAAATATTTCTTAAATAAAATCATTCTTTGAGTCATTCTTCTCGAAAACCATATCCTGAGTACAACCTAAGTGATTTTCCGTAAGAAATATATGCAAAGAGGACCGCCAACAAAAGTTGTTTATTAATTAATTTAATTTTATTTATTTTTTTATTTGCATTTATTTAAATCTGATATTTTTACATTGATCTGCTACCAGACTGACAGCATATTACACACATACTAACACATCTAAAACATATACATATTTAGCAAAAAATATAGAATTATAATAAAATAGGCCTACAACATACTTGGAAAACAACGGAAATGAGGAAACTTCAGGTATTTAATGGATTTTTTTCCAATGTGTATAAATAAAGTATCCTGTTTTACATAACCGAGAAAATAAACTATCCTAAATAGAGAGATTGACCCTCACTTACCTTATGCCAATCTTCTTAAATATGGGGCATAAAACGAATTTTAAAAAATCCCATTTCTGGTCTTGTTTAAATATGGTCCTTACTAAAGGAGATGGAAAGATTATATTGTGGGATAGCATTGGTAATTTTTTCATCACGCAGGAAACTTGCACATCTTCGATTCGGTACCCACAACTAGACGATTTGGCTCAAAATTTAACAATGTAATAATACAAAAATAACAAACACTGTATCAAATTAAACATGATAAACTTTAATTACAAGTAATAAAAACTACAAATAAACATTAAACTATTATTAAAGGTAACAGTTTAAAACGGCTTTATTAAATATATATATATATATATATATATATATATATATATATATATATATATATATATATTATTCCTATATACTAGTACATTTATGTTATCTAAAGTTATATTAAATTTCTCACTAAATCTAAACCAAACAGAAGAGACGTTAAATTTTGTAAATCAAATTCAATTATTAAAGGGGATTTAGTGTATTGTCGGTATGTGGGCTTCTGTCCGTAAAAAGTTCGTACATGTTATGTGGGGCCTGTAAGTATTCAATGTTCCTGCAGTTAGTCAGTATGTGTTTAATGGTTCACGGTTCATGGCATGTTTTGCAGTGAAGTCTTTCTGTTCTCGTCATGAGGTATGAGCGCGTTAAATATGAGTACCTATCCTTAGTCTCATTAGTACAACTTCGTCTAGTCTATTCTCACGTCTGCTGTACGGCCACTCGCTTATACAAGGCTTTATTTCTCGCAGATGATTTTCTGATGTTCTATGCAGAGGAGGGGAACCTTTTTACCATTAGAGGCTACATTTAAATTAGGCAGCAATAAGAGAGGCCGCATTAGCTGATTGACCTAAGAAAGTGACTTTTGTGAAATTATTATAGTTTTTCTATAGATTTAACAATTTATTGCATTATATAGAAAAAATGAAATATGTAATGTAATTTTAATTTATTTTCAAATAAATATTACATAGAGCATTATTCGTTTCTTTTAGATATGTAAATTACATAAACATTGTGGAATGTTCAGTATTTGGCGGGATTTTTCGCGCAACTGTCATGGCGTTGATGTACTATAGTTGTTTTTTGAAACGAACTCTACATTTTGTACTAGGTGGCAAAGGGCCGCACAAGAACCTCGTGGAGGCCGCAGGTTCCCCTCTGTTCTATGCCAACATGTTCAACATTTTCACTGCTTTAACTGAATTCACAATATTTTTTGTAACTTAAAAATGAAGGATGGACGCAAATCCTTCAGTTTTAAGTTACATCCTACTAATCAAACATTTTAATCTTTTAATTACGAACTTTAGCAGATTTCCCTTAAGGGAAATCAGCTATAGGGTCTTACTCATGACGCGATGTTCGAAAATTTTATTCAAATGTCTATCGATCCTCCCCAGGAGATGACGAAAATGAGTTCCTTTAAAAATTGATATATATATATATATATATATTATATATATATATATATATATATATATATATATTTGTCCCTTAACGCTCTAGCGGTCTCAACTTTTGCTTGATCGTTACCAAACTCCATATTTAAACGTTTTATGTAAAAATAAAGATCAAGTTCGTTAACGGCTGAAATCGGACCAGTGGTCAGGGGGGTTTCCGAAAATTTGTATAGAATCAATCTAATTTCAAATTAAAAGGTCTATAAATTTTGTTATGTACATGTTTTCATTGTCTTTAACCGAGATATTTGCGTTTTTTTTATTTTTCGGCCTTTAGTAGTCCCCCACTCCTACTCATGTCGTATCAACAATAAGCTGTTATATTATGAAGCACTTTATTTGAAGCCTAAATAACAAATATTGTTCTCATTGAACTTTTATTTTCATGAGATAAATGCAAATCCGGGACACAAGTGGGAAATCTGCTTAGCTAACGGAGCCCCTGCGTGACGAACTTTTCACCATGTAGTTCGACGCCCAGACGACTTAATTTTGCGAACATGAGATGCAATTTAGCATCCTTTACTTGATGAAGAATCCTGTCAAAGAAAGAAGAGAGCGGGTTAATATTGAATTAGATCTTGGGGAAGTGGAGAATCTCGGTATGAACTACCGGAGGTCGAAGCGAGAAAGCTTTGCAATCTGCAATGTCATTGACACTTTCTCCAACTCCCAATAAGCAGCCTCTATCCTTTATCTCTCCCTTTCCCCTACCTTACCCCTCCCCCACTAATATCCACCCACAAATTTCTCTCCATATATGAAATTATTGACATTTACTCTCTATCTTCCGCTAGTCGACAGGAACTCAGCTTCTGAGGAGAGAAATATTCCAGCAGGAATCGAACTTCCGCTAGTGTAGGAACTCAGGTTAGCCACGTCGGTTAAGGTGTTAGTAATATGGTAAACCTAAATTCATGGGTTCGATTCCCACGTGAGCAACATGAAATTATTTTATTTATTTATTTGTTTTATGCCCCACATCAAGGGTTTTATATATATTTTATAATTTATACACTCAGAAAAATCTGATACTTTATTTATACATTTTGGAAAAAAAATCCCTTAATCACCTGAAGTTTTCTCGTACTTTGCTTATTAGAATAGAATAAAGGTATAAATTTGCAAATCTCCTTAAGTATAACGTACTACCTAGACCATTTAAGACCTATTTCATAATTATTCTATATTTTTTGGTAAATATTAGCAGATTTCCATTAAGGGGGATTCCTCAAATGTCCATCGATCCTACCTAAGAAACGACGAAAATGCCCGTACAAAATTACACACACACACACACACACACACACACACACACACACACACACACACACACATATATATATATATATATATATATATATATACACACACACACACACACACACACACACACACACATATATATATATATATATATATATATATATATATATATATATATATTTTAAAAATTGTCTGTTAACGCTCTAGCAGTCGTAATTTTTGTTTGGTCGTTACCAAACTAGTTATCTAAGCGTTTTATGTAAAAATAATGATCAAGTTCGTTAACGGCTGAAATCGGAAAGGAGAGAGGGGGTTAAAGAGGATAATTTCGAAAATTCGATTTATCTCCGTTATAATGCTTCAGATCGAACAATTGTACAGAGTCAATCTTATTGAAAATGTGAACTTCTATTTTTTCACTATCTTTAATATTAACTGAGATTTTTGCATTTTTTAATTTTTGGTCTTCGGTAAACCCTCACTCCTGCTCATGTCATATTAACAATGAGGCTTTATATAATGAAGTACTTTTTTAGAATCATAACTATCAAATATTGTTCACATTGAACTTCTCGTTTTGAGAAAAATGCAGATAGGTGACGCACGTGGGAAATCTGCTTAGTTAACGCTGCCCCAGCGTGACGGACTTTTTATTTATATGCTTTAGATGTGTTAGTATGTGTGTAATATGCTGTTAGTAAATCGTTCCGGTGTTTTGTGGTGGTATGTCAAGGTTTTTCATTGAATGCAGTCTGTTAGTATGTGTTTTACTGTTACGTACTCGCAAGTACTTGCCGAACATGCATATAGGTTTATCTGTCCTTGACATTAAATATTATGCACTGTCTTCGTATAGTATGTATGTTTGTGTGTTTTGAGTTTTTGAGTAATTAGTAAGAATTTATTTAATGACGAATATAATAAATAAAAATCCTGAGCCCCATCCTGGCTGGAAATGGGTGGTATCCTGTAGAATACCCGCCCCAATTAGCCATATTATCAGAATGTGGACGGTTGCTAAATACAATAATTAAATGGCATATGATGGGTATTTTTGATGTTAATAGATTCGGACATGGAGAGCAACAATGTGCTCTCTCTTGCGCTAGAGGGAGCTGGAAGATACTACCCCACCGGATACTATTAGACGTCGATGGCTAATATATGTGATACATAAAAAAGTTTTAATGTTATAATTGGTTTTATATAATATATATATATATATATATATATATATATATATATATATATATATATATATATATATATGTGTGTATATATATATAATTTATTGTAAATCATTTTGGGAATTTTGATTTTACTCATTGAAGAGGTACCACATGCTCAAAATGCGCCACTTTTTAAATATAAATATTTCTTAAATAAAATCATTCTTTGAATTATCCTTATCGAAAACCACATCCTGAATACAAGCTCAGTAGCTGATTTTCCGTAAGGAATATATGCAAAGAGGACTGTCAATATAAATTGATTATTATTTAATTATATTTTTTTTATTATTTGATTGGCATTTATTTAAATTTGATATGTTTATATTGATCTGCTACCAGACTTTTGAGATTGGGTAAAACGAAATTTTTACATTGTCAATTATTGCACATCATTTGATAATGCTCTGGGTGATATAATATCAATTTGACGTTCAGTTTTAATTTCATGCTACAAAAAAAAAAAAAAAAAAAAAAAAAAAAAAAAAAAAAAAAAAAAAAAAAAACAAAAATAAAAAAAAAAAAAGAACCGCTATATATATTAATTGATAATATTTAATAATTTTTTTTTGTTGTAAAGTTTCATGTTTCTATTTACATCTTGTAACTTGTACATGTATACTGGTCATTATGTAAAAATTGTTACAAGTTTTGACAAAATGTACCTATAATGCATATATATTCACGGGATGTTCAGAAAAATAAAATCCTCCACGTATGGTTACTATGTAGAGGAAATAAGTAAGTAACCACTATATGCAGCTGTGCTTTTACAACGATTATCTAATAGTTCAAAGCTTTGAAACTAACAGACTTTAACTCTTTCTGTATCCACTTCAGGTTAAATTCAAATGACCTCTGTAATCTTTGACATTTTCCTTGTTTAAAATGTTTGTAAAAGAGTAAAAAGAAATGTTTAAAGTCCAGTCGGACTTTATAGAAATGTATACAGGTTATTCAGTTATGTAATACCGGGCAGGAGCATTTCAATAACACAAGGGTGAAAGCGATGAAGAGCTGCAAGTGTCCCGGAGATAGAAAGGAGCTCTGAACAGCTAGCTCATCTATTAGACAAATGCAGCAACCTCAACTAGAGTTAGTTCAAGTACGTCTAGAAATTAGAACTATTAAGGTCTTCGAGTATTGACCGTGTCTTCATGATGTTTGCCGACGTTTCGCTGGCGAAGATGAGATCAAACGGCTGTTTAAAAAGAAGAACAAGAAGAAGATACAAAGTGAAAAAGAACACAAACGTACAGCTGTAATACCCTTTGTAAAAGGGACAACAGAGAGAATTTCAAGAGTGCTAAAGAAACACGAAATAGCTACAACATTCAGCACGGATAGAAAAATAGGACAAATAATACCAAACAGCAAAGGCAAAACTCCACACTAAATGCCCAGGGACATACCCCCCTTCTGTTCCTGTAGTACAGAATACATAAGCCAGACTGGCAGGTTGCTAAGCACCAGGGTGGCAGGACATATAAAGAGTGTGAAAAAAAGTCCGTCACGCAGGGGCTGCGTAAACTAAGCAGATTTCCCATGTGAAGTTTTACAATAGAGAAATCTGCAAACTGGTAATACAATACCACCGTGATTAAATACAAACGGTAATGAGAAATCTTTCAGTTAATTAAAATAAATTCCCAACTGAAACGGTTTCTGAATTGTAAGAATAATTTATATTTTAATAAACACAAGAACTAAAGAAGGGGGGCAGAACGTATTTGCATAAATCTCACAAAGTAACGAAGGTAAGGCAAGGTTAGAAGAAGCTTCCACCTGAGCCGAGTACTGGCGGAAATGACCGATCTAATCCGAACTATACCCGACCACAGACTTCATAAAAATGCAAATATCTCGGTTAATATTCAAGATAGAGAATAAATAACAATAAATATTTATAGTAAATTTAATTTTCAATAAGATTGATTCTGTACAATTTAATTTTCGATCCGACCGGAGAGTAACTTTCTGATTTTGAATTTTCGAAAATCCTCCTCCTCTAAACCCCCCCTCCCACTGGTCCGATTTCAGCCGTTAACGAACTTGATCTTTCTTTTTACATAAAACGACTAAATATCGAGTATGGTACCGATCAAACAAAAATCGCGACCGCTAGAGCGGTAATAGACAAATATATAGATAGATAGATAGATCTATATATATATATATATATATATATATATATATATATATATATATATACAGTTTTGAACGGACTTCATTTTCGTCATCTACTAGGTAGGATCCATGGACATTTGAAGAAAAAGTTCGAAAATTCCGTCATGAGTACAACCTCAATAGCTGATTTCCCTTAAGGGAAATCTGCTAAAAGTTCCGGACAGAAGAATCAGCAATAGTTGAACATTTTTGGGAAACCAACCACTAGATAAAGTTCGATGAAGGAAAAGTATTGGCGAAAGTTAACCACTACCAGGAAAGAATAGTCCGAGAAGCAATAGAAATAGCAAAGTGTCCAAACAACATAAAAAGAGAAGATGGCTACAGACTGAGTAAGCTTTGGAAACCAGTAATTCAACCCAGAAAGAATCGTACGACTGAAAAAAAAGAAGAATATTCTAGTTCCCTCCATCTCTAAACCACCATTATTCCAGACCAATTCCAATTCATTAAGAATTCAGCCAAAACCAACTATTATCATTAGTGTACACTGAAACAAAAAATCCCGAGATCTGACGTATAACATCGGAGATATTTCAAATTTTCGAAATTTTCCCCCTCCAACCCCCCCCCCCACTGGTTGAATTTCATCCATTAACGGACTTGATCTTTAGTTTTTACAAAACGTTTAAATATCGAGTTTGGTAACGGTCAAAAAAATCGATAAACATTTGAGCATATTTTTCAAAATTCGCGTCATGAGTACGACCTCAATATCTGATTTCCCGTAAGGGAAATGTGCTAAAATGAATCTCAAGGGTTGAATGCGAGTGGCGATGAGACGAAAGAATTTTGATGAGGGGAAACGCGAGAGAAATGGGACGAGGAGGAGGTCGGGTCGAGGCCACTTTCTTCCACTCTCTCATACTTCCCCAATGATCATAATCTTCAGCTGCAGGGTTACTCCTGTTCGGGAATCGGCGCTCATTTCCTATTACAAGTATTACATCACACTCCACTCTCATTCGCATTAAGTAATCCCTGACCAACTTCATATCTGGTTCGACTGGGTTTAATATAAGCATTATAAACCTTTACCGCGACCTCGGCTCAGGATGGCTTTAATGACTGTCTCTCAAAATATTGGTGGAACAATATATTCCTTGTTCTCTGCCATGTGGTAGATGGCGACAAGTTTTTGGCTTGATATTTTCTCCACATAGTAACCCTATGTGGAGGGATTTTATTTTTCTGCATATCCCATGCATATTTGCTTTTAGCAATTTTTTACATAATAATATATATATACATATTTAAAATGTAAAGAAGATTATGAAAATTAAACTTGATAAAATAAAACAAAAAAACATTAATTAGAACAATTCAGTAATACAATTAAATAACCAATAAAAATTACATAATATTAATTTTATATTATCTTTTCCTCTCTCACCAAGGATATCATAGGCTATTGCTTTTAATAAATTTAGGTGTTTTGAAAAGAAAATATCAGGACTGATAGGCCATGCGGGAATATGCTGTCTTCGTATGTCTTGAGTCAGTCAACATTCATAAATCAGGTGGGTGAATGTCTGTTCAGTGTAACTGTCGCATTTACAAGTATTTGAATTAGTAAGTTTGAATCTGTATAAGTAAGAGTTCGTATTTCCGAGTCTAGTTAGTATTTGTGTGAGATAAAATGTATGTTGGGTTAGTGAGATATTGGTTTTTAAAACAGGGATATATAATTTTAGAAGTAATCCTTTATCGGTTTGATTCCATCTCTGTTGCCACAAATTAATACTTTTTTCTCATAGTAAAGATTTTAAGACAGTTGGAGTAACTTTATTGTAAATTACCTCTTCGCTACTTTTAGAGGCACTTTTGGAGTGGATATCGACTATTTCATAGCCGATTCCTGCATGTGCCTTGACCCATTTGAAGTGAATGAAAGTCAGTCTGTGTTTTTTAATAGTGTTATATTATGGCGTATTTGTTCTATATGTTCGTCGTCGTTTTTCATGTCGTCTAGTTTGTGTAAAAGCATTTGACTGTCTGTGTGTAGTAGAATGTAAGTGTTTGGTGGCAAGACCGTTTCATTTTTCATACTTTAGAGCCTGTAAGCCGTCAATAATTTCAGCCTGGTTATTAGAACAATGCTTGCCTAATTTAATTTTTTTTACATTTTATAACTTCATCAGTTTTATTTCCTACAAAAATGAAATAGGCAGCGCCAGTGTCCTGTCCATCCTTGCTACCGTCTGTGTAAATTGTATATTGGTATAAGTTATTTGTATTTTCAGTAATAATTACAATGTCGGGTGTTAGTCCAGGATGTCTCCAATTCGTGTAAGGTACCGGGTATTCTACTACTTCTGCTGTTATATTGTTAGTAGTTTGATGCAGTTTTAGTATGTTATATCTGTCAGTATATTCTTCCACTTTGATTTGGTTCTTCCGATTTGGTTTGATTTAAAATACATATAATTCATTTATCCATTTTTAATTTTTTTTATTATAAATAAATAATAACACTGTGCTTTATCAAATTTGATGTTTGTTTGAAAATTATCATTTTAATCTACCGGGAGTTCGTTAGCCTCTGGATTTCAGCAGATCAGCTATTGAGGTTGTACTCATGATGGGATTTTGCAAATATTAGTAAAAGTTCAATTACGTTTTGAGATAAATGCAAATACGTGGCGCACGTGGGAAATCTGCTTAGTTTACGCAGCTCCTGCGTGACTGACTTTTAATTCATTGTGTTTTTTTTTTTTTTTTTTATTTGGAGGAAAATATCCAACTGATGAAACCGTCCTGTCGTTTCGTCCAATAATAACATAAATTGCTCTCCTTGCCTTAAATTATGATGTAAAATAAGAGAATTAAATTACCACTAAGATATACAATGTACCTGTATCTAGTACATACTCTTGGGTAAATGGGTTATAAGTAATCCTACCACAAGCACTCTATAAATTATAATGAGCGGGATTGAAATTGTTCATAAGAAATAACAACTTTTCGGGAATAGTGCTATAATCGTTTCGCATTTGAGAGGTTTCAAGAGAAGTAACGAATATTAATTAATGGTGACACATACACTCCAAGGAGTAGTGTCTATTGATTAAGGATGACACTTACACGCCCAAAAGGAACGTATATTTATTAAGAATGACACATGCACTCTAGGAGCAGTGTATATTGATTAAGAATGACACATGCACTCTAGGAGCAGTGTATATTGATTAAGAATGACACATGCACTCAAGGAGCAGTGTATATTGATTAAGAATGACACATGCACTCTAGGAGCAGTGTATATTGATTAAGAATGACACATACACTCCGGCGTGTAGTGTATATTGATTAAGAATGCCACATGCACTCCAAGAAGTAGCTTATATTGACAAAGAATGACACATAAACACCGACGAGAAGCGTATATTGATTAAGAATGTTACATGCACTCCAAGGAGTAGCTTAGTTTGACTAAGAATGACACATGCACTCCAAGGAGTAGCTTAGATTGACTAAGAATGACACATGCACTCCAAGGAGTAGCTTAGATTGACTAAGAATGACACATGCACTCCAAGGAGTAGCTTAGATTGACTAAGAATGACACATGCACTCCAAGGAGTAGCTTAGATTGACTAAGAATGACACATGCACTCCAAGTAGTAGCATATATTGATTAAGAATGACACATGCACTCCAAGTAGTAGCATATATTGATTAAGAATGACACATGCACTCCAAGGAGTAGCGTATATTGATTAGGAATGTCACGTTGCACTCCAAGGAGTAGCTTTTTTGATTAAGAATGAAACATATACACCAAGGAGTAGCGTAGATTGACTAAGAATGACACATAAACACCAACGAGTAGCTCATATTGATTAAGAATGTCAGATAATCACCAACGAGTAGCATATATTGATTAAGAAGTAATGTATATTGATAAAAATGACACATACACTCGAAGTAGTGTATATTGATTAAGAATGACGCATACACTCCAACGAGTAGCCTATTAATATTGATTTTGAAAGAATTGAAAGATTAAGAATGAAACATGCACTCCAAGAAGTACTGTATGTTGATTAAGGATGACACATATACTCCAAGGAGTAGCGTATATTGATTAAGAATAACGCATGCACCCCATGGAGTTGCGTATATTGAATGAGAATGACAAATACACACCAAGGAGTAGCTTTTTAGCTTTTATTGACTCAAGAAATATCGTATATTGATTAAGGGTGACACATACACTCCAAGAAGAATCCAAGAAGATTTCACCCTGCTTAAAGCCCTTAGCTTTACATTTTTCACACTATAAGCAAATTAAATTCTCATATATTTTAAATTTATTTTATTAATTAAAGTACTGACCTTTATTGAAAATCATGATTTTATACAATCCTGCACTAATATTGCCCAAAATTAGATGTATCTATATACTTTTGGCAACTTGTGTTTCTAAATGGAAAAGTAAGATCACATAATTTAATCACTTATAAAATTGTTGGTGTATGTGTGTGTGTGTGTGTGTGTGTGTATTTTCAGATACCTATCAACTATGTCAAAATTCTTTTCAACAACTACGCTATTCACTGTAGTCTACGCTATTACAAATTATTTCATAAAACTATACCTTCCATCTTAAAGGATCTAGAATGTGTATTTATACATGTTACTTTTTTTTTTATTTATTTACTTATTTATTAACGTCCACTTTTTGGTACTATGGCTAATTGGGACGGGCTATCTACAGGTTACCATCCTTTTCCTATCGGTCTGGGACGAAGGATTTTATTTAATGAATTCGCACTGAATAAATTCCTATTATCCCAGGCCGGATTCGAACTCGCCAGGTAAAACATATTTTACTATAATATTAAAATTTAAAAACGCTGAAGGGTGCAAAAGACTATTACTCTTCCAAAAAACATCTTTTAAGGGCAATTTTTGTTTTCTTAACGATGACGTTTCAAAAAATATTCTGGAGTATTGCAATCTTTGGGCATGAAGAAATAAATAATAAACAAGCAACACAAATTCAACATTAACAACGTTTTGTAAGAAACAAATCACTGACTACATATTAATTATATTAAGGAAAACAACAATCCTTATAAAAGGATTGGTAATACTAATATTTTGGTACTATGAGGCCGACTGCAGCGCCAACCTTCTATTTGTCTATATTCTGTTTAACGATAAACTATTAGATGATACCGAATAAAAAATCCTGGTTTCCAAAGGTTTTTTTTGTATCCTTGAATAGTTTAATTTCTGATAATAATTACAATTAAGGATGTTGTTTCTCGAATAGAATTAATCATTTTTCTTAAAGATTTTATAAGAGAAAATTATTCCCTTTTTGACTTTGGTGTGACATTGGAGATGACACTTGAAACTTTGGCACTTGGTAAACAAATGTTTGCCCTTCATTGACTTGGCGGCCAAAGCAGACGACACCCTAAGTAAGGAAAGACATAATCCTTGAGTATTTCTTTTTTATTTCTCACCGCTGATGTACTTGACCAACTTGAAATATCCCCAATCGTCATACTATATTTCGGCATTTATATTCCAACTTCCTGAACTTTTAGCAGATTTCCCTCAAGGGAAATCAGTTATTGAGGTTGAACTCATAGTGCGATTTTCGAAAAAAAATGTCTTCAAATGTCTATCGATCCTATCTAGGAGATGACAAAAATTATATATATATATATATATATATATATATATATATATATATATATATATATATATATATATAAAGATATATCTGTCTGTTAACGCTCTAGCGGTCTTAAGTATTGTTTGATCCCTTACCAAACTGAATAACGTTTTATGCAAAATTAAAGCTAAAGTTAGTTAACGGCTGAAATCGTACAATGGGAGAAGGGTTTAGAGGGGGAAATTTCGGAAATTCGAAATATCTCCGTATACGTCGAATCGAAAAAGTGTATAGAACAAATTTTATTGCAAATTAAATGTTTAATAAACGTTGTTATGTACTTTGTTCTATTAGTGATACTAACAATAAGCAGATACACTCAACCGCAAAAAAAAAACCGGACACTTCATTTTTGTCGTATTAAAAGCTAATTTTCAGCAATTTTCTTTATGTGGGTATTCTAGTTATTACAGAGAATTTAGAGTCTAAGTCCATTGAACTAATCCCTTCAGGATTAGTAAACAATGAGATAAAGCTCAGATTAGATTTATTTGTCGTGAATTTGATCTATTCTAAACTGTAAGTAGTTTTTCGCACATTTAAACATCTTTAATTATTAACCAAGCAATTTCTTTAATTAATGTTTTATTTTTATTTTGGTCCAGAATAATGCGATTATTATTTGAAGCTTGAATACAAAATGTTGTTCTCATTGAACTTTTTGGGATAAATGCAAATACGTGCCACACAAGGAAAATCTGCTTAATGAATGCATTCCCTATTTGACGGACGTTTTAAGTTTAAGTAGTGAAAACTCGTGGCCACAAAATAACGACTAATATAACGGAGGAAGTATTTTGGAAGGATGCTAGTAGGCCTCAGTACGCAGATTTTTTAGCATTGAACTGTCGTAATATACAATGGCGTCAGAATTGCTATCAAATCTCACCATCAATTTCATTTTCTTTCTCCAGTAATAACTCGCTGGAAATAATGCTCTAGCGGTCGCAATTTTTATCTTATCGTTACCAAACTCTATAGATAAGTCTTTTATGTAAAACTAACGATCGAGTTCGTTGACAGCTGAAATCAGACGGGGGGGGGGGTGAGGGGGTGTACAGGAGGGAAATTTCGAAATATCTCCGTTATCATACGTTGGATCGAAAAATTGTATAGGTCCTATCTTTTTGAAAATTTAATTGCCTATCAATATTATGAGATTCGTATTTTCTCCATCATCATTATCAACTGATATATTTGTATTTTATAGTTTTATCTTCTTCTCATGTCACATTAACAATAAGGTATAATATTATGAACCACTTTATTGGAAGCTTATAACAATATATTCTACTATACTCAAATATTGTTTTCATTGATTTTTTCTGTGTGGGGTACATGTGCATACGCTGTGTAATGAAGTAACCATTTAAGATTTTACGTTCTCAACTCGAAAATGTCTATTTGCTCTTCACCATACTCAATATTTAACTGTTTCATGCAACACTGAAGATCAAATTAGTTAATGGCTGAAATCGGCCTCTGCATAACGGACTTTTTAGGCTTGTGGTCAATTTTTATGAAAACGTCTAGTTCTAGTCTTCGTATCTACAAATACCACATGCCACGCTGTATTTACCATAATTAATGTGCAATGTAGTACCTGTTTACATCCCTGAGGAAGTCAAAATAAATTTCACCTAATAATGGCCTAAACTAAAGCTTCTTTCATAAACATTGACTACAAACCTACCTCAAAAAATAACCACAAAAAGTGTTTAAAGAAACATTTTTCAGAGTAATGATTGTTGTAATAATTAATCTTAATCCAAGTTTGTCCCAAATCAGTTGTCAATATTATAACCAGATTCTTTCTTCTAGGGAGGACGAGAAATCGTATACATAATAAATCTGGGGGCAACGAAACTAATCATCTTACACAGTAATCTAGTTTACAGAATAATGATTTACTTTTTTTACATCAAATTATAAGTCAATGTTCTCTGATATCAACTACAGCATGCTAACCTGTTTTCTCATTTTCTTTGCAGTAGTCACTGGAGGCACGGATGGACTGGGAAAAGCATTTGCATACAAGGTGAGTTCTCAACTCAATCTCAAAAACCTGTTACATCAATATCATGTTGTAAATGATTATATTTGTGTGGGGC
Organism: Riptortus pedestris; assembly: GCA_019009955.1. Taxonomy (NCBI): domain Eukaryota; kingdom Metazoa; phylum Arthropoda; class Insecta; order Hemiptera; family Alydidae; genus Riptortus; species Riptortus pedestris. The sequence continues at coordinate 101,080,692 of CM032233.1, forward strand.
GAGGGTGGCACTATTTACTTCCAAAAAAATGTTGCATGATTTAGAAATGTTTCTGTCTTTTAGATTTCCCTAATGGAAAATCGGCTATTGAGGCTTTACACATGGCGCGATTTTCAAAAAATGTCTTCAAATGTCGATCGATCCTACCTAGTAGATGACGAAAAGGACGTCTTTTCAAAATTATATATATATATAAAAAATTGTAACCTCTGTCTGTACATTGATTTATTTCGCGAAATTTCACGATAACTTTTCGTTTCACATGCCATAGACACCATAACTGCATTTTGTTTCTTTGGTGTGTGTTTGTTTATTTGTTTGTTTGTTTATTTGTTTGTTTGTTTGTTACCTTTTCACGCATAAACGGCTGAACCGAATTTTATGAAACATGGTATGTATATTACTACTAGCCCAACTTAGACTTTAGGCTATATTAATATTCTCTAAGACAAACAGGAGTGGGGGTTATAAGGCAGGCCTGAAATTAAAAATAGCGATATTTCGTTTCCTATTGCTGTTTCAGCAAATATGCACATAACAAAAGTTGTTTATTTTGTTATTTAGAGTAACTTTTCTTATATGCACTTTTGCCGTATACGGAAGTATAAATGAGTTATACGCTAAAAACTATAGCGGAAGTCCACAATTTTATTTGTCACAAAAGACTCAACCGAACTAAACCAAACTCGGTATGTTAGTTCGGTTAGCACTAACGACTTCCTTATAATAAGCCATACTATTTCTAGGGACGGGCAGGAGTTGGGGTTATAAGGGGGGCCTGAAATTAAAAATAGTGATTTCCTTTTGGGGTTTCGGCAAATATGCACATAACAAAAGTTGTTTATTTTGTTATTTAGAGAATTGTCTCAACACTTATTTTCAATATGAACTACCAGGTACCTCACCTAAAAAAAATAATTCAAATGTATGTCAATATTTTCTCCTTAATAATTCAAATCTATGAATATTGCACAGGAAACGGGAAATATGACAATATGCAGGACAGTGAAGTCTTACATAAAACATTAATTCTATTATTAACAAATCCACAGAAACGATGGGTGTTAACCCTAAACACTGGGACGGGTAAATGTCAAAATATTGTGCAAAGTAAAGCCTTGCCAAAAATATACCATCACCATTCAGCCTCAAATGAATTCCCGAGCGAAGCCGGGTATCTGAGCCAGTATATATATATATATATATATATAAGTTGGGACAAAACATCATCAGGTTCTCCAGTTTCTACATAAATACTATTGACGGGTACGAAAAGTCTATGTTGATATTCTAATTCCAGCGTTCTGTATAACGTCCAGTGCTTTGAGAATGCTACAAGTGACAGATGAAAATGCTAAGCAGCCATAATCGAGTATAGGCTTGGTAAAGTCCCTATAGAAGCGTAACATTTGTGATCGTTAGAGGTGTTAATTATATTTATAGAGAATGGAAGATGCTACAAAATCTTCCACAAATTTCTGTACTTACTAGTTCTTATTCTGGCAGTAGAACAGGCCATATAGAAGCCTTTTCTAAAATAGTATTTTATCTGATAATCATATAATCATGAATACCTAAAAAAATGTTTGCTAAGTCTTTCGTATGACGTGTGCTCCTTTATGGGAGCCAAAGTTGGTCTCTCCACTAGAGGGAATATAATTGATTGGGAGCAATGAAAATATGGATCTGGTACAGAGTCACTCAAAAAAAACCCAACGTGGAAGTTGAGTTAAGTGAGAGCAAAAGTCTTATCAAGGCCAAGGAAAAAAGGAGAGTGAAACTTCTTGGGCATAGAGGAAGAGGGAACCCTAGAAACCCCTATTTTGAATAAATTAAGCATCTTATGAATTTCGGTGAGTATAGTAATACAAAAAGAGCAGCTTGCTTCTGAAAGAACACAATGGTTGCTACTACACGGGCTACGCCTTCTGAACATGATATATATATATATATATATATATATATATATATATATATATATTAATAACGGAGCAATTTTAAATTTTTAAAATTCCCCTATATCCCCCTTCAATCCGGTTCGATTTCAGCCGTTACCGAACTTGATCTACAGTTTTACGTGAACTGCTTATATATCCAGTTTAGTAACGATCAAACAAAAGTTATTTAAACTATTATATTACTAAAATCTAGTGCCCAGCTTTGATTTCACGTCTTATTTACATAGGGATTCTATACTTCGGCATATATATTCGAAGCTCCTGAGCTTTTAGCAGATTTCCCTTGAACCCATGACGCGATTTTCGAAAAAGTACCTCAGATGTCCAAGATGGCAAAAATGAGGTCCGTTATATTTGTTTCATCGTTACCAAAGTGAATATTTAATCATCTTATGTAAAAATAAAGATCAAGTTCGTTAACAGCTGAAATCGGATTGAGGGAGGGGAACTTCGTAAATTCGAAATATTTCCGCTGTTATACATCTAATCGAAAAAGTCCGTCACGTCACGCAGAGGATGCGTAAACTAAGCAGATTTCCCTCGTGCAGTTTAGTAATAGATAAATCTACATACTGCTAACACAACACCACCGTGAATAAATACAAACGGAAATAAGAAATGTTTCATCCAATTTCAATAACCTGCCGACAGGAAGCGTTGGGTTAGAAATGTAAACAAACTGGTCTGCCCGCCTCACACCGGAAAGAAAAACAATTACTGAAATATATCAGAATATAACATATTAAATTTATTGAGAACTATTTACTATATCTAGTGCTGTGATTAATAATGAGTCAGAATAATTGTTATCTCAATCAAATTTTAGTAGCCCTAAACCTTAAGACGGAGGGGGGGGGGGGTCACCAGAACATATTTGCATGTATCTCGTATAATAAAGGTCTCTTCAATACAATTTTTGGTATTTAAACTTCGAATAATGTGATTTATTATGTAGCAGAGTATTGTTTATGTAACATGAGTAGAAGTAGCGGTTTGCTGATGGCTGAAAACTGAAAAATGCAAATATCTCGGTTAATATTCAAGATATTGAATAAATGTACATAGCAATATTTATAGTAAATTTAATTTGTAATAGTTATAGTAGTGTAGGTCTATACAATTATTCGATCCAACCTACGGTAACGGAGATATTTCGAATTTTCGAAAATCCTCCCCCCTAAACCCCCCCTCCCGCTTGCCCGATTTCAGCCGTTAACGAACTTGATCTTTCATTTTACATAAAACGACTAAATATCGGGTTTGGTAACGATTAAACAACAATTGCGACCGCTAGAGCGGTAACAGACAAATATATATATATATATATATATATATATGCAGTTTTGAACGGACCTTATTTTCGTCATCTCCTGGGTAGGATCGATGGACATTTGAAGAAAAATTTCGAAAATCGCGTCATGAGTACGACCTCAATAGCTGATTTCCCTTAAGTTTAAATGTTGTTATATACGCTTTTTCTCTATATTGAATATTAACCGAGATATTGGAACGATCAAACAAAAGTTAATTAAACCATTATATCACTAAAATCTAATGCCCAGCTTTGATTTCACGTATTATTTACATAGGGATTTCGTATGAGAGAAATGGGTAATACTCGTCATCCGTGCGTCGTTTACACTATAACTAGCCTTTAGAGGAGGAATGGCAGATGGAGTTTTGTAAGGATCCCGTAATAGGTTGAGAGAAAAACGTAACTGGAAATTATAAGATTGAAAGAGAAAGGGAGATTATACAGAGAAAGACTAATGAGGCCACTGACTTAACCGGCGATTGCAAACTGGTCTGGGTTTGGGAAGATGCGGACCTTCACCTTGACATTGGCCCACTGGGGCAAATCTCTTCCGTAATACTGTAGAGCCTCCCTCATCTGAATTAATTAAAAACTACATAACACGTTGCTTCGCCTATCTATTCACATTTCCCGCGTGCTGGAATATGGCACATTGCCTATCTCTATTTATTATGTATTTCTCGCCTATGTATTATTATGTAATAAGAAACATAAGTAAACATAAATTAATAAAATTTCGTCATGCAGGGGCTACGTTAACTAAGCAGATTTCCCACGTGTGTCACGTATGCATTTATCTCAAGATGTAAAAGTTCAAGGAGAACAATATTTTGTATTTAGGCTTTATATAAAGTGCTTCATAAATTGACAGCTTATTGTTAATATGATATCAGTTGGAGTGGGAGTTTACTGATGGCCGAAAACTAAAAAATGCAAAATTCTCAGTTAATATTGAAGATAGTGAAAAAATGTGCATACCAGTATTTATAGAAGATTACATTTGCAATAAGATTGGTTCTATACAATTGTTCGTACCGACGCATAATAACGGAGATATTAAGAATTTTCAAACTCCCCCCATTTATACCCTTCCTCCCCCCTGTCCGATTTGAGACATTAACGAACTCGATCTTTATTTTTGCATATAACGTTTAAACATCAAGTTCGTTAACGATCAAATAAAAATTACAACCGCTGGAGCGTTAACAGACATACAGGGAGATAATTTCGAGCGGACCTCATTTTCGTCCTCTCTTAGGTAGGATCGAAGGACATTGGAAGAAATGTTCCGAAAATTGCGCCATGAGTACGACCTGAATAGCTGATTTCCCTTAAGGGAAATTTGCTACAATGTACGCTGGAAATGAAATTTTTAATGACTCAGTTACGTAAAGTAATGATCGGACGATTATAAATGGGGGGGGGTGAACAAAAGACAGAAAATATAAAAATGCAATTAACACGCTTAATATTCCTAATAAGAAAAAAGTCCGCCACGCAGGGGCTGCGTAATAGTTAATGCAGTAGCAGATTTCCAACCTCTTGGTACGACAAACAACTAATCTCATCTCACCGTATTCGCTTTTTCTCGTTAACATCGGATGTGTAGAAGTTGGAGTTTGCTGGAAGTTGGAAACAAGAAAGAACAAATAACTTCCTTTATTTTAAGGATAATATTTAAGTGACGAAAAATGTATAGAACAATAATTTTCGAGCATCAATAGTTTATCCCTAGTCCCCCCCCCCTCATTCCTAGTCCAATTTATAAAGTATAGTCTAGTTATAGCTAGTATATAAGTCTTTAAATAAAATCTACAGAAACCTTCAATTTTTTAGAACATTACCCTTGGACAAATTTATTGGGGTTACACTTTTTGAACTTGAGGCAATTTTCGAACTTTTTCTTCGTCTAAATATAGCACCCACGACAAAAATTAAGTCCTTTCAAGTGTATAAAACATATGTATGTGTTTGTCTTTTAACGCTCTAACGACCTCAATTTTTCAATGTTTGGTAGTTACACTTCATATAAAACTAAGCTTAAATGGCAAGGCTTCTTATTACGAGAGAAATAAATAATTAAATGTGAGATGCTACTAGCGTGTCAGCCAGCACGTGAGAAATTTGCTCAGTTTATGCAGCCCCAGAGTGATAGACGTATAAACATATTTAATGCTATTACTGCAAAGTAGATTTTCCAAGCTTTAAATAGCAGGCCAATTTTTCTTTCACAAAGGAAGAAAAAAAAGCGTCCTTGAAATATTCCTTTCTACTAAATGCATTTAAATGCAAATCTTATGAGCTTAGATAAATAGTATATTTAAAAGAAAAAAATCTGCAAGGAGGAAGTGGGAAGGTAGATGAATTTCAAAGGCTTTTAACATAAACACATAAAATGTATTAGAATAATCTTGTTAATATATGAGTTAGAAGAAATTTGTAGAATAGTAATTATAATAAATCAGTTTTTTAATAATTTGGTTACAATATTTTTCGTTTCAACGTATAATAACGAAAATAAAAATTATTTTGAATTTGACTCCATTTTTAATCTCACTGCTCTCGATTCGATTATATACGAACACAATACTCACTTTTACATGGAACGACTGAACATCGAGATTGTAGCAATTACATACAAGCCAAGTAGTAACAACTCCTATGCGTGTGTGTCTAAATATATTTTTTCCTTTAAACATTACCCATGTGCGAAGGGAGTTTATTTTCTACATGTACCATACACTATTTGTATATAACATATACTTTAAAGAAGTCTGTCTTAATATATTGCATTAAATTAATTGAAATAACCATTTTAGATATATAAAATAACAAAAAAAATAAAACAAACATAAATAATTATAGAATACATTTGAAGAGATATAGACCCAACCAAAAGGAGTGCTAATAATTAGGCATAATAATTTCGGCATTGAGCAAACTATGCCACTATTTAGAATATATATATATATATATATATATATATATAGATACATACACACACACACACACACACACACACACCCACATATAGATATATATATATATATATATATATATATATATATATTCGTTTCCGTCGTCTTGTAGGTAGATCTTTAAAATAAATAAGCTAAAACTCAGTCCATACTTTTTAAACTGAAACCCAATTAATAATTACCATACATTGGGGGTTTACTCTGGGGGCTGGAAACAAAAAATGCAACCACCTTGGGTATTATTCAAGATAGAAAAAAAAAATGTTATTACAAGATTTGTTTGTGAAATTAAATTTACAGTAATATTGGTTCAAAACAAGTTTTGGTCGGATCGATAATAACGGAGATATTTCGATAATCGACCCCCCCCCTCCCCCTGCAGGTCTGATTCCAGACATTAATGTACTTGAGCTTTTGTTTTACATTAAATGATTAAATATCAAGTTTTGAAATGTTAAAAAAAATGCGACCGCGAGAGCGTTCACAGACATATATATATATATATATATATACACACACACACATATATATATTTTATATATATATATATATATATATATATATATATATATATATATATATATATATAGGAAAGTTTCGAACATTGCGTAGTGAGTATAACCTGAATAGCTGATTTCCCTTAAGGGATATCTGCTAAAAGAATTATTTGTCCCTTTTTGTCAGCAACCACATTCTTATTTGAAGCCAAACCGTGTGGCAGTTTTAATTTGCATGTGTTGAAGACGTAACGTATGGTGGCTGAGAATGTCTCCTGACTCTAGGGGGATTTACTCGAGCGTCAGCTAAATAGAGGTCTGCTTCTTAATAGCCTGTTTGGCAGTTGCTTGAGTAATAGTAGCTCTCAGGAGGAAGTGGACTAGATAATTCCATGAGTTAGTCAACATCTGTAATGGGAAGGTACTCCAGGCAGCCTACACGTCTCGCTAAGAGATTCTCATATTCTCAAACTCTTCACGTCAACGAGGAGGAAATATCAAACATCCAAAATGGCATCTCAAAATCTAATGCCCTAAAAATTAATGCCTCTATTAATATGGAGCTTATTGAATAAGCTCTTTAATGATTATTATTTCATGAAACGTAGTCATCCGGTGGACTATTATCCTCGTGAACTCGACATATATCAAACTTCACAGAGAATTGCGATTTTTATTTCCAAAGAACATCTCAGTTCTTTTCTATATAAATAAAACTCTGTCTGATTTTCTGTTTAAAATTAAGGGAGGGAGGGAGGTGAAAACGCAAAATCACGGGTTACCTTACTAACGGTAAAATTGTGAGTAGGATTAACACACTCACTAGGCCATTGTAAACAATCGATGGACCTTGCCTCTTATCCTTATAATTAAAACACTTCTTTTTGTCTTATTTTCAGTTAAAATTCGACTGAGACCAATTTTTTTCAGGTTTCAGCCCATTCTATGGAGAATAGCAACACAAATCTTGTCTGTCTGTCCGCACATTTATTCCCCAATCACTAAAAAACGCGGAGGAGGAATTTTTTTGAAATTTCATATATTTCCCAGGTATGGACAATTTGGCATGTTGCGGGCCAACTTTTCGTGTGCAAATACGGTCGCGGGCCGCTTTTAAAAGTAGTGCATTTTAAAGTAGTGTTCATCATTTTTATCGATGGATATCAGACATGAAATTATAAAGACAATGTAATTATAATACAATTTACTAAAATAAGAAAATTAAGTGGTAAAAATAGGTACAACAATATAATTAAATCGTAAAATTTGGAATTATTAAAAAAAACGAAAGTTAAATAGCCATGCCAAAATCAATGAGACACTTGAGCTTGAATTTGTGGAACTAATCCATCGATGTTTGGATTAATTCCACTGATACAAAGACGTAAAGAATTTTCCAAATTATCGTCAGTCAGCCTTCTACGATTTTTTGATATATTAACTTTCATACTATTTAATTTTCAACTTGAAAACAACTGTTCGCATTTATTAGTACTGCCAAACACACAAATCTCTCATCTTCCTCATTTGGAGTAAGTAGTGTAATATTTTTGTTCAATTGGGTTTTTCAAAATGTCTCGCGGGCCGTGGGTGGTTGCCCACATATGGTATAGGCTATAAGAGAATCCGAATTTTCAACTAGGAGGGGGTGGGGCGGTTACTTCTTCATTAGTATTGGTTAATCGAAAAAATGTAAAGAACGAATTACCGAGAATACCGATTTTGGTCCTAATTTGTTATTTACATTTATGGCTTTAAACTTCCACCTTCCGGGTGCCAAGGACTTTATTTGTGTTTCATGAAAATGCCAGAATAGAATTTAAAAATTGATTGTATATCTATTAAGGGACTGAGAATTGTTAATATGAAAGAGTTGATACTTTGCACCTCTAACATTCTTCTATCGTATTACAACAGAATGCCCGCAAAAAAATTGTATCATGTTTTCTCCAAATGCTAAGATAGTAGAATCGTTTTACTTTGACGGGAAACTAGATTTATTTGATCCCAAGGACGATACTAAATTCGTCAATATTTGCCCAATAGGCAATGCACGCTTCATGCACAAAACTATAAATGTGACTAATTTGAAAGTAATAAATGGATTAATTAATGCTTCCGTTGTCCAATAATCATATTTTGATGGGAAACCATTATTTTATCAATTACTTTCCCGATAATAGCAATTCTAATCATAAATTTGTCTAAATGCTTATAGCTTGTTAAAAAAAAATCACTTATGGCCATTATATTTTCTTTTCATTTAAATATTTTATTTTTTTTTGTAAATAGATTTTATATATATATATATATATATATATATATATATATATATATATATATATATATATATGAGAGTCACAAAAAGTGGAGAGGAATAGATTAGGAACACATTTTCATTTATTCTTCATTACTAAAATTTCTACTCTATTAGTCCCAAATGTTGCCCTTTAGGATTAGCTAATTCGGAAAAACAATGTCTTGGAGGGAAGTGTAATTGTACACATTAGTCTTGCTATAAAAATACCATCCTTAGTCAGTCAACAATGATTTCCCGGGCTTCACCGGGTACCTTAGCTAGTATATATATCTATATCTATATATATATATATATATATATATATATATATATATATATATATATATATATATGAACTGTACGTAGTATCGAAAGACGTACAGATGGAGAGTATTGCGTCCATAAATGTACTCCCTCAATTGCAGAGATTCTGAACAGAGGGGGAGGGGGAGTCCGTCACGCAGGGGCTGCGTTAACTAAGCAGATTTCTCACGTGCGTTACGTATTTTCATTTATTTCAAAATGTAACAGTCCAATGAGAACAATTTGGGTTATTTAGGCTTCTATTAAAGTGCTTCATAACATAATAGCATATTGGTAATATGAGATGAGTAGGAGTGAGGGTTAACTGAAGACCGAAAACTAAAAATTTCAAATATCTCAGTTAATAATCAAGATAGTGAAAACATGTACATAACAACATTTATAGAACATTACCTTTTCAATAAGATTGGTTCATTGTAATTTTTGATCTAACGAATAATAACGGAGATATTAAGAATATTCGAAATTCTCCCCCTCTAAACTTCCCCCTCCACTTGATCCGATTTCAACCGTTAATGAATTTGATCTTTCTTTTTAAATAAAAGGATTATTGGTAACGACACGCCAAAAATTGTGATCGCTAGAGTGAGATCTATATATATATATATATATATATATATATATATATATATATATATATATATATAATTTTGAACGGACCTCATTTTTGTCATCTACTAGAAAGGATCGATGGACATTTGAAGAAAAATTCCAAAATCTCGTCATGAGTACGACCTCGATTTCTTCTCTTAAGGGAGATCTGCTAAAAATGAATGGCAGCCCTTTTACTGTTAGTGTTACAGGGCATTTTTGTTATTGGTGAATATGATGGGACGGTTTTGTGTGTCCAAACCTTATATTTCCACTGCTTACCATTTCTATTTCATCCCGTCAACGACGGGCAACATGCCTAGTTGCTTAATAAAATTGGCATCCATGTCTCCACTGTCTTTAAAGACATCAGACACTGGTATCAGCAACTATTCCAGATCAATCAAACGAACATTCCTACCGCTAGAGCGTTAACATATATAGTGTTGCGTGAAAGATTGACAGAGAAAGAGAGCCGCGTGTTTGATCTAATTAGGGCCATTCTAAGTAGGGCCGCCGGCAGAATCTAATTAAGGCCTTCCAGGAAGTTCTGGACCTTTCCTTGGCTAGGTATATATAGGCTGGACAGGTATATATAAGGGACTCTCACAGTACCCCACAGTTGAGTTGACGCTCGACGGTCTTCGAGGGATGTTCAGTGCTACAGTGCGACTTAGTGCAGTGCGGTAAAGTGTTGTGCCGTGAAGAAAAGTGTTGTGCCGTGTCTGTAAGCAACAGTTTAGTGCCGTGTTTAAGACAGTGCAGTGCCGTCGTTTTATGTGAAGTTCAGTGACCGCGAGTGAACTATTGGACTGTGAAATTTGAAGAACAGTGACACTATCAGTGTAATACTGTGAGTAGTAATAGTTAACCAAGAGTATTCTGCATTGTGAAATAAATTGTGCAGTGATAAACTGTGGAACTTGTGTGTGTTTAATTTTGCAATCCAAAAGAACTCTTATTAACAATGTTTATTACTGGTTTTGTAATTAAACGTAACAATATATAGTTTCGAAGGCTCCTCATTGCCTTATATTCATCATCTCCCATGTAGGAATAATAGCTTATTTCCCTTAAGGGATATCTTCTTAAGAATCATTTGTCCGTTTTTCATAGGTACCACATAGTCCAGAGGTGGGGAACCTGCGGCCTCCGCGAGGTTCTTGTGCGGCCCTTTGCAAAAGAGAGGCAAAAAGAAGGATTTGTTGCTTTGTTAAAAAAGGAAAACTTAAACTTGAAAAAATTGATATCATTTCACTGCATTTTGCATCAGCAAAATCTACCATTTTGCAAGACACTCTGGATAGAACCATTGCCATTGTCAACTATATTCGCGTAAATGCAATGCGTCATCGTGAATTTCGGCAGATGCTCTCTAGATCTTCCTCTAGATGAGGAAACGTATAGTGTTGACCTACCATACTACTGCAAGGTTCGCTGGCTATCAACAGGTCAGGTTTTGATAAAAGTTTTGTCTTTACGACGACAAATTTTAAACTTTTATCAAGAACAAGGAAAACAATGTGATCTATCAGATGAAGTATTTCTCAAAAACCTTGCAATTTTGTCTGATATGATGACAAAACAAAACAATTTAAATATTTGCCTGCAAGGTGAAACGAGGTATATTAATGAAATGTGACAAAAGATCCAAGCGTTTAGAAAAAAATTATCTTTTTTCAAAACATTGCTTTGTCGATCGGAAATATCTGCACAACACTTCCCGGATCTAGCTAAAATGTTAAATAAGCAGAACTGTGAAAATAAAATATTCGATGAATATGTAGGTGTCTTGGATTGTTTGATAGAAGAGTATACTAAAAAAATTTCTGATTTTGACGAGCACACTCCTGCTATGAAACTGGCATTTGAACCACATTTAATAGACATATCCAAGGCTCCTGCAGAACTACAAATGGAGTTAATTGATTTAGGGGAAGATAGTATCATCAAATCCCTTTTTAACGCTAAAAAGGATCCCATAGAAATGTGGAAAAATGCTGTTGAATATCCATGCCTTCGAGAACATGCTCGCCGTTTACTTTCCTGCTTCGGAAGTACCTACGTACTGTTGCGAGACAACATTTTCTCTCATGTCAAAAATAAAAACAAATTTAAGAACGCAAATTACAGATGCACATTTAGAGGATCAATTAAAGCTGTGTGTTACGAAGCTTGATCCAAATATACAATTACTGTCAAACAAAAAACAAAGCCAAATAAGTCACTAACTTAGTGAATAAAAAAATATTTTTTATTGTATTTTTTATAATATTTTTATATTATTTTATATGTATATTATATTTAAAATTTTGTAGTATTATATTTTATTTTTTCTATATAATGCAATAAATTGTTAAATCTATAGAAAAACTACAATAATTTCACAAAAGTCACTTTCTTAGGTCAATCAGCTTATGCGGCCTCTCTTATTGCTAATTTTAATGTGGCCTCTAATGGTAAAAAGGTTCCCCACCTTTGACATAGTCCCTTAGCTAATTTCATTCCGTTTGACTTCAGTAACGAACACTATTTTTTTATAGTACAGTAAATCTCGGTTCTTATTACATCCAGGTAAGTGAGCTAACAATTGCCACCAGCTCGAATATCAGTTACTTCACTCATTTTCTCTTATAGCCACCCTTATGAAACTCAGGGAACTTTAGTGACTGTAGGGTAGTCCAGTAAGAGTTAATAAGAAAAAAATTGTTCAGTAAAATAATCGATTCCACTATTATTTTTAATATATGTGTACAAATGTTTGACCCAGTCGAGGCTGGAACCAAGACCTTGCATTCTAAAATGTATGGGTAGAGACCATTTCCGACTTCCACAAACTCATCTTTATTTCTTATGTCATCTGACAGTGTTACCCGTAATTTACGGATTGAAATAAACATGGCGTCGAAAATTACATATCTAAAATGTTGTCCTCATCAAGAAGCAAAAGGATGAATATTAAGGAAATTATTTTTAGATTCCCCAGTATACAACCCTTCAGGTTACTGCTAGTAATAACACTAAAATCGCATATTGCCTGCGTTTATTTAATTTACACAAATATAAAACTATATCAATTCGCCCTGCCATTCTCACGTAATAAGTGTAAAGTATAATTCATTAACCGTAAATTAGAAAGGCCTAATCTTGAAATTCAAACATCAAACCAAATTTTTAACACTGGAATATTTGGTAAACAGAATTTAATTATAGAATTGTTTCGATAAATAATTGCAACAGAGAAGATTTGGAAGAATTTATGACTTCCAAATTTACCACAAATCCTTTTAAAAACAACAAATTGTGAAATGAGATTCTCAATATCTACGTTATCGTACAAATGTCAAATAAAAAACTTTGAATATAGTGGTCTCTCTCTTGTAATATCAATGAATTTCCTTATTATTATTTTTAATTGCTCATTTTATTACTACTTTTATTAGTTTAATGTGTACATAAATTACTATGTATATTTTGTTCATTAAAGCCAATTATAAAAAAGATATTGACAAAAATATGTCCACACTTCAAAGAAATTCTCTACTCCTATGTCAAAACATGTTTTGTTTTGACATAGGAGTAGAGCATTTTTTTATGTTTTGACTTGACTCTAATACAATACCCTAAAACTAACCCGACTTCTGAACATCATTACCAAAAACATTTTACTTCTCTACTAACAGACAAGAAACATGACCTATTTATTTACACAGACGGATCCAAAACAGGCCAATGAGTAGGGGCAGCTGCAATTGTTGGATCAGCTAACTTTCAAATAAAGCTGCCAGATGAGACTAGCATATATACAGCTGAGCTTGAAGCCCTGAAACTTGCGATAGACAATATACCTGAAACTACAGACACGGAAATCATCATTTGCACTGACTCTCTTAGCTCATTACATTCACTAAAAAGCATATATAGTTAATATCCACTCATCTCGTACATATTACACAAAATCCAGACATTAAACAAAAGAATAACTATGTACTGGTTACCCGGACATACAAACATTAAACAAAGCACACAAGTAGACGAACTTGCCAAGTCAGCCACTCAAAAAAGAACTCACGACAACATACTGTACACATCAAAATATTCAAGCCCAAGCAAAACATATGATACTCAATTCATGGCAGAAAACTTGGTTTACCACAACTGATAACAAACTTCGAGAACTGAAACATATACTTGGTGAATGGCCTTCCTCAAAAAGGCTAATTAGAAGAGAAGAAGTAGTTTTAACGAGGTTGAGAATTGGCCATTCACGACTAACTCACAGTTACCTACTTACTGGAGAAGACGAACCCTGCTGCCAACTCTGTAACTGTAGACTTACTATAAAACATATACTTACTGACTGCTAGTTAAGGACTCACATAGACCTACCATACACTTTGACTGAATTACTGCATGACTGTAGCCCGTATATAGACCGCGTATTACAATACTTGAAACAAAACAACATTTTCAAAAAAATTATAATGTAGGGCAATACTGAAAATATTTGCAGAAATGAGCAATATAAATATAATAATTATATGTTATAGGTTAAATATGTTATATGTTGAATATGTTATATATTAAATATGTTATATGTTAAATATGTTATATGTTAAGTATGTTATATGTTAAATAGGTTATATTTTAAATAGAGTATATGTTATATGTTAAATATGTTAATTATTATGCTGTATATTAAATAACTGATTCGTCGCTAAATCGCCCCTGTTGCGAAATGCGATTATTGTATGAATAATAATATGAATAATAATAATCTACTCCTATGTGTGTGTGTGTGTGTGTGTGTGTGCCGCCATAAAATTCGTCCTGCTGCTCATGGATGGAGGGAGAAGATGGACATTAATTTATGAAGACCATCTCCATTTCCACAAATGTCATACAACAGACCTTCATCATCAGATGTTATTCCTAGAAAAATAACAATTTTTTTCAATTTACTTCATTAAACAATAAAAGTTCGAAAACTTAAACAAATAAAATAGTTAGCTTTGCAAGTTTCATGTTTACGCCTCATTATGCACTTCTCTGCTATGAAACTAATTAGAGATTAAAATAATTTCAGATACTATTTGTATTTCCTCATTTCATCAATTTTCTCCATTTTAATCGGTTACATGTTGAGGGATCTATTTCGCTATTAACTGTCAATTCTCTTCAACTCCAAGGCCTCACGTTGTTGATAATTCAAACCAGTTTTTTTTTGTAATTGAATGTACATGTACAACGAAACTATTTTTACTGTCATGTAATTCCCTTGAAAATTATTGGATGTCAAACCGTAAATAGCTAAGGCTTTGGTCACATAGCGCTCCAACCTCTTCCTTGGGCAAAATTGATCTTTGAAACTAACATCATGGGATAATTAACACGCTGATGCGATGAAGCTACCAATTACCTCAAAGGGAACCATAGTATTATGATATTCTCAGTTCCAGACCAAGGAAAATAGTCGGATTGCATAACACAACAAATTATACATTATAAGCAAATAAAAACGCATTCTTGCTAGTGGTAATATTCTAGTGGTAGTTATGGACACGTAGAAGGTCCTTATGCACAATTATGCAATAACAGCCTTTGTATACACTCATATTTCCAATCTATAAAGTATAATAAGGGAAATCAGCTATTGGGGTTTTAGTCAAGACGCGATTTTCGAAAATTGTCTTCAAATGCCCAACGATCCTACCTCTTCCCCATATTTCTCCTTACCGCTCGTTGGTAACTTTAATGGAAACATCTACGGAGAATATTGGAGCACATTCCTTATATTGAAGTATACACTCTTATTATTTAATTATATTCTATATAATTTAATTAGACTTGAATATTACGTTGTTGATTCTTTGTCATTGAGGTCTTACTCATGACGCGAAATTTTTTTTCAAATGTCCACCAATCCTACCCAGGAGATGACGAAAATGAGGTTCGTTCAAAATTATATATAAATATATATGTGTGTGTGTGTGTGTCTCAACGCTCTAGCGGTCGTAATTTTTGTTTGATCGTTACCAAACTCGGATATTTACTCGTTTTATGCAAAAAAAAAAAAAAAAAGATCAAGTTCGTTAATGGCTGAAATGGGACCAGTGGGAAGGGTACCCGAGATATTTGCATTTTTATTAAGTGTGTGTGGATAACGGACGAGATGATATCGGCTGGTGTCGGTTATCTTCTTGAAATTCCGCCGAAAGTTAGTTCGGCCGTTTTGTAACTTCGGCTCTCGTGAAAGAGGGTTAGAAACTCTTGTAAGCTTCTACTTTGTGAGATATATGCAAACACGTTCTGTTGATCCCCACCTTCTTTAGTTCTTGGACTACTAAAATTTGAGTGATTGCGAAAACATTATTCTGATTCATTATAAATTACAGTACTAGATGTACAAAATAGTTTGCAGTAAAGTTAATATGTTATATTCAGATATATTTCAGTAATTGTTTTTCTTTCCGGTGAAGAATATGTATATCTACCTGTTCAGCTCTGAGTGGTTGGCAGACATTCAGAAGCCGTTTCCGTTGGGAGATAATTAAAATTAACTGAAAGATTTCTCATTACCGTTTGTATTTAAACACGGTAGTGTTAAGTGTAACTAGTACGCTGATTTCTCTATTGTAAAACTTCACTTGGGAAATCTGCTTAGTTTTCGCAGCCCCTGCTTGACGGACTTTGTTAAATACTGAAATGAAACTCAGTGAGGTTTTGTTATGTATTATGAAGTCTTTTTACTTTTCTCGGACATATAATTAGACATACAATGATTTTATTATAACACAATATACCAAATCAACCTCTTAAAATTATTATGCAAAATAGAAAAAAAATTAGAGATTTGAAAAACATCGGTAGATAAATCGAGGGTGTAAATATTTCTGCAAACCGATTGCATTGAGATAAGAGAGATGAGAGGGCATTGGCTCCTTCATTAATGGTTGTTTTTAATTGTAGATAACATTGAAGGATACGAAAAATGAGATTACTTTAAAATAGCTAGACATTTAATTAATCGCACAACTAATGAAAATTTAGAGTGCTATCCCAAAACCTATCAGTCTCAACTTTGAGATTCGTTATTAAAAGTTCAGCAATCTATTTCTATATTTCATAAAATTTCGAGAGACTCCTGCCGGCACTCTTTTAGGAGTCAAATGTAATGTATTTTCCTTCAATATGTATGTAAGAACACACACACACCACACACACACACACACACACACAAGCATACCGACCAATACTGTTTGTGAAAAAATACGGGAGTTTATTTTATAAAAATAACATACCACGTAATCATAAATCAAATGCATGAATATGGTTCAAATTAGCAATTGCAATACAAATATTTAGAGAAAAATGTATCGTTTTCGGAAGCAAAGCTCTTTAGTCCTTTGCAACTATTATATCCATAAATAAATATTCTTTTTTTAAAAAAATAAATTATTGTACTTCTTGTTTGAAGAATGCTTTTATGCAAAAGATGGGTATTATTTATAATATATTAGTATAAAGTAAAACCAAAATTTATTTTTAAATCGGTTTAACAATAGTTTATGAAGGCGTTTATTGTCTTTTCAAGGTGGACACACGTTTCTCAAAATGTAACCCATTTACAAATTATATTCTATTAACGAAGCATGTCAATAAATTTAATAAAAAGGACCTCATTTTCGTCATCTCTTGGGTAGGATCGATGGATATTTGAAGAAATTTTTCGAAATTCCGTCTGGAGTAAGACCTCAATAGCTGATTTCCGTTACAGGAAATCTTATATATTTGTCTGTTAACGCTCTAGCTGTAGAAAGTTTCGTTTGATCTTTACTAAACTTTATATTTAACCGTTTTATGTACAAAAAATAATCAAGTTCGTTAATGGCTGAAATTGGACCAGTAGGAGGGGGGTTTAGAGTGGAGGATTTTGAAAATTCGAAATATCTCTGTTATTATATGGCGGATCAAAAATGTGTATAGAATCAATCTTATTGAACATTTAAATGCCTATCAATGTTATTATATATTATGAATATTAAACGAGATATTTATTGAATCCTGCGATATTTATTGAATTAGCTATTTATTGAAACCTGCGATTGCTGTAATGACCGTCTTACTGTCTCTCATCTTCTCAAAAATTCTAAAAATTTCAATCTTCCAAGAAGAACTTTGAACCTTAAACCGAACTTAAGAGAACTCCTTAGAGACGATGAAGAAGACATCAAAAGGCTTTTCGCATTTTTAACAGAAACTCGTTTGTTCCAAGGACTATTGATCCATCTACCGCTAATGACAATAGTAGATGCGGTATATTGCAATAAATAAATAAATAAATGTCTGCCTTTAAGCAACGTTCATGAATCAATTAAGATTTTTCAATGGGTTTGGCAAGTTGAAAAATGGCTTTAAGTTTCGTTTTCTCAGTTTTGGTCATCTATGCCGCTTGCCTAAAATGATCCAGTGGAGAAGTATGCACATGCCGGAACTTCTATTGTAGATGTGTGCTGGTATCCGCTATTCAGAAGTACCGTTCAGGGTAACTGCATAGTATAGGCTCTCTCTGGCCCATCAATACTCGCGCCGAATACTAATTGGAACTGTAATGCTTGGCAAGCATTTAATTGGAGCTCACCTTATTTTAATTGGGTGCTCTCGTTTTCTTTAAAAGTGTCACAATGTACTAGCGGATGGTTATTTAGGGTTCGTTCCCTGATACCCGTTCCACCAATCCTGACTTGCTGACAAGATTAATGTGCTATAGGCGATAGTTCATACTATCTATAATTTCAATAACATCAAACCAGTCAATAAGTTGACAAGAGCAAAATGAAAAAAACTCAGCGCTGGACTGGCCAGGTCGGCATTTACCGAGGGCCCACTGCCCTAGGGGGCCTTTCATTTTTTCAATTGAAAAAAATAAAAAACCTAAATTTAAAACGACATTAATTTTATTATTAATTAACACCACAGATAATATTTATTTACACTTGTAAATACATCGCTGATACATATTTCAATTAGCAAATGTTAAGTTTATATTTTGCATTTTATGCTATTCCTACAGGTATTGTGCCTTAATAACATAGAACAGTGATATTTACCCTAAAATGGATTTTATACCATTACATACATAAGACTGAAATAAAAGACTCCTATGCAAATTAATGAATTCCTACAGTGAACGAAGAGTCTCAATGATAAAGATGTTTGTCTTTATTAATCGAACTATAAAGGGTTTTAATTAATTTATTATGAATTAACTTACATAATTTATTTTTCTTTTCAGTTAGCCGAAAAAGGTTTGGACATCGTCTTAATAAGCAGAACGAAATCAAAGCTGGATGAGGTCGCGAAAGATATTGGTGAGTTCCTGCTTATATAAAAAGAAAAAACAACCATTACCTCAAAAATTACCATTTTTGAAATATATATTTAACCTCAGGTTTTATCTAGAGTTACACACGTCAAGAGAACATCCGCTCTGGCTGCACTACCATCAGCAGTTATTTCATGCCACCAAGACTATTATTCTGTTCATTTTAGTTCTCTTAATTGTAATTTTGCAATAAAAGTGCTCTTTAAAAAGGCAATCAGGTTTTCTTTATGCTTTACTGGTGCTCGAATTGAGGGACTTAATAGAAGTTTTCATGTCGAGTGTGATCAATTTCCAACAAGTTTGAAAACTACGGATTTTAGTCCTTAACTGCTTATTAGTTCCCAAAGTATTGTGATGCCCTGCACAATAAATCGTGATCTATTTCAGGAGTCCTAATATTAAAATAAACAGAATAACAGTCTAGAGCCAGGACTCCCAATGCAGTCGATATCCACCCCTTGGGATCGAAATCGGTTTCCTAGGGGTGGATATAAAGGAAAACTGATTTTAGGGATCTATGAGGTCTAAGCATCGACCCCTATGAATTAACACAAGTTCGTATTTGAAACTTTCAAGATACTGTATAAGTTGTGTTACGTGTACCAACTTGTAACTAATACTTTAGTAGGAAGTATCATTGATGTACTTTTAAATAACTCAACAATTCAATACGGCACAAGTTCGTACAAGATGAAAAACTCGGCAAAACAATAAGCATGCACAAATTCCTGGAAGGTAATGAGTTCCAGCGTACAAGTCTTTCATGCACGTTTCGACTTGTTCTATATTTGACGCATATACGCGATTTAACACAAACCAAATCAAGAAAGTTCAAGTCCAAGGATGTTCCTAATATTTTATTATATACCAAGCTTGCACTTAGGTTGAAAGTGCATTTGCGGTTTGAAATACGTTGGAGCTTGAATGATAAATACACTCATCTGCTAATTTATTTCAAGAGAGTAAAAAGTGATTATAGTTAAATAAAGTGAATTATATGCGTGAACTACATGATTTTAATGGTGTTTTTTTTTTTCAAAAAATTGTTACCAACTTAAGTATTTTTACGTAATTTGTATTAACAATTATTAATCACCCTTGATATTTACTAAAGTTTATTTCTATTTATTTTGTTAAATTTTGATGAGAAAATGATGTCCAGTTTACTCACTTAACCAACCCGAAAAGTTCTTATAAATCTTTAAGTATTTTCTATCAATAAGGAGAAAACAAGAGATAGGATTTTAAACGTGTTTTTTTTTTTTTTTACGTTATGGCAAATGTTCATTTTGGAAAGGGGTCACTTGCTCAAAATAGTTTGGGAATCCCTGCGCTAGAGCTACTGGTAGAATGACAACGTTTGAGAAAAGGCAAGGCATTATAAATGAAATGACTGCTGATGTTGGTGCTGTGAGCAGGGCGGATTTTTCCTAGACGTAACAAAAAGGGAATTCATGATTTTGTATATTGTTTTGTTATCATAATGAATATCTTTCTCGAAATTAAAGACGCTTTTAAGCCATGATCTAAAATATTGAAAACCCTTGAAATTAATACTGCTCAAAAGAATACCGAAATAACCAATAATTACGTTTGGTCAAATTCAACCATAAATGGTAAAGTTGTATTCCGATCACATTTTTCAAAAATAAGCTAAAAATACCTTTATTATATATCGCTATGAGACACTTCTCGACTCGCTTTTTGCGGCGATAGTTTTAAACAACGAGCGAAGAAGGAATTTTGAAAAATATGACATTTAAAAAAATCTGAATACAAAGTTTTAAAATTCATTAAAAACTATAAAAGTATCATTTAGAACATTTTTATATTTATTACCGTTTTAACGTTATCGCACAGAAATATAAAAACCGATTTTTTTTCAAGAGGTGATTTTACCCCTTCATATCATATTTCCCCATGAACAAAAAACAGTTTACTTGGAGAGAGAAAAAGACGTCCAATTTTTAACAAATTTTTATTTCAGCGCTAAGCGCTTTCGAAGACTATTGTCTCCATATTCTACAAGTGACTTGCCGTCTTTCCCAATGAGCGCATGCAAGTAGCTCTGAAGATGGAGACAATAGCCTTCGAAAGCGCTTAGCGCTGAAATAAAAATTTGTGAAGAATTCGACGTCTTTTTCTTTCTCCAAATACACAATGTTCTTCACTTCCAACAACACTGCTGTGAAAAAAAACAAAACAGTTTTGTGTTACTGATAAACGACTCTACTCGCACACAAAGTTTCAGAATTTGTGGGTTCCCTAAACTCCCTTGCCAACTATTCCCATCTAGAACATTCTAATTTCGATGAATTCAATTTAATTGAGTACTTCCTTACTTCTAGGCGCTACAGACCTTGTAGGGCCAAAGGCTTCTTCGCAAGTCCTCCCTCTGATCACGCTACGTACGGTGGTTAAATCCTTACATTTAAGGTGTGGCTACCATCATGATCTCTGAAGAAGTATAACAATGGTGTTAGCATAATATACTCATCTCTTTCCAGATTGAGTACTTCTTAACCTTTGAACGACAAGGCTGTGACCCAGGACAAATTTGACAAGTAGGTGCCATACATGACACCTACCTCCCATATGCATATTTTCCATTTTATTTTGCACAGAAACACTCTCCTTGTCTCAAAATAACATTTAGAAAAGTTAAGAAGAATAGTGAGTTAGTGTGTGTGTACTTGGTAGTAACCCCCCCCCCTACTCACCAATGAGAGATTTATTATATAATAACATACTACGTATTACATGCTATGTAATACCTTTACTTACGAAATAAATAATTAAAGAAGCGTATATTAGTAGCATATTACTATTATACAAAAATATACCTAAGTATAAAAAATTATATACAAATATTAACCTACACAGTACAAAATCAAAATCCAAGGACACTCATTTATTTGGAAAACAATGCAAAAAGCATGAAACTATTCACTTGACTATTCGTTATTGACAAAACATTCGGGAAAACCATAGTATATTATGTGTTCACCGCAAATACTTGTTTGGCATTTCAGCAAAGAGGGGTACCTCTTCTATTTTTTTTTTTACTATTTATAAATTATCACTTTCTTCCATTTGTCTCAAAAGTTCATTTCTAATCTCATCTTCAGTGATAAATAGAGAATTCAGTGTCATAAAAAATTTACAAAAGGGAAGTTAAACAACAAGCCTGTGTCAAATACGACACCTACCGGCACAAAAAGTACAAAAAATGTTGGAGGACAGAGCGTGCAATGACCTTGTCATGTGGTTGACTATTGAATAGGAGGGTATTAAGCACTCCAGTCTTTTCCTGTTTGTTACAAGCTCATGAGTGTACAACTTATGGCATAGGTGTCACTAATGACACAGCCTTGTCGTTTAATTGTTAAGACGATACCCAACTGTCCTGTACGTCACTCTGATTTTTAAATGATCACTAATTTTTTTTTTCAGAGGAGAAGTACAAGGTGCAGACGAAAGTGATCGAAGCGGAATTCACGAGTGGGTTCAGCGTTTTCTCTCACATCGAGAAGGAGCTGCTGGGTCTAGAGGTTGGCGTTCTGATAAACAACATTGGGATGAGCTACCCCTACCCAGAGTATTTCCTTGAGCTGGACAAGGGGGAGAAGGTGTTCTACGACATTGTGCAGTGCAATATCGTCACCATGTTGGAGCTGTGCCAGATCGTCATGCCAGGCATGGTAGAGAGGAAGAAGGGAGTAGTCATCAACATATCCTCAACCGCTGCCGACATTCCTAGCCCCTTCCTCTCCGTTTACGGAGCTTCAAAGGTAATTTTATAACATTTCTTTAAAATCACACTTGTAAAACTCAAGTTTTATTGAGAGTCAAACGTAGTTAACCACTTCTTAACAGTAGTTAAGGAATTTTCACTCTAATGTACATTTTGAATTACTGACTGGAGAACGTAGTAGCTCATTGTTAAAAAAGTTTTTAGCAGATTTCCCTTAAGGGAAATCAGCTATTGAGGTCGTACTCATGGTCCTATTGAGGTCCATTGATCCTACCCAGGAGATGACGAAAATGAGGTCCGTTCAAAATTATTTATATATATATATATATATATATATATATATATATATATATATATATATATATATGTGCATTTGTCTGTTGCCGCTCTAGCGGTCGCAATTTTTGTTTGATCGTTACCAAACTCGATATTTAAACGATTTATGTAAAAAGACAGATCATGTTCGTTAATGGCTGACATCAACCCAGTGAGAGGGGGGACTTTCGAAAATTCGAAATATCTCCGTTACTATACGTCGGATTGAAAAATTGTATAGGTCCAATCTTATCGCAAATTAACTTTACTATAAATATTTATATATACATTTATTCTCTATCTTGAATATTAATCGAGATATTTACATTTTTATTAAGTGTAACGGACGAGCTATGGTCGCTTCTAATCGTTCCCTCCAAAAGCTAGTTTGGCCGTTTCCGTAACTGTTCGGCACTCGTATGAAGATTTCTGTATTGTATAACTTTCCGTGGGAAATCTGCTCCGTTTACGCAGACCCTGTGTTTTCTATTGTTTGAGAAAACTTCAATTTAATGGCTCTACAGACTTGCCTCATTCATAATTTTATTTTCACAAAATAATTTATGTGAATATGCGTAATAAAGCTTTTGGTTTGACGTTGGCTTCATAGTCGTGCTTTCCGAAGCTGGTCCAAGGTTGTGTACTCTAGGTGCCAGGCATTACTCTTGCTTTTGCCTTCTCATGAGGTCCTCCCTATGGAGTGGGTCAACCTTCTGCATGGGGAGGAAAGAAGTATTTATTATATGAATAAATGAAAAAAGTATAATATTATACATCGGAACAAGGATTCGACCGAAGGCGAATACCATTAGAATTAGAAATCAGTAGCCTGCGTAGACCGAATATAGATAATTAACTAGAAAGAGAAAGAAAGGTGTAAATTAATGTACTCGTAGTTACATGCTTTTCCAATTGACAATTCGTCATTGAGATACATTACAAACGAGGTTATATCATAGAGAATTACATAAAAGTCAAGGGCATTGCAAATTACTTACGATTCCCCACCTGCTGCAGTTCTACGCTGATAACGTCATCGAACATTGTATTACCTATTTCTCTGAAAATAGAATAAAAGTCTAATCAAACAACAAATGAAATTTGGGCATGAGATGTTTATTGATAAAATTGATTTAAATGGGTATCTTATCTGTAGAAGTGAATTGAACTGAAAACTCAACATTAGCAAATAGAAATTACTCGTTTGTCATTCCAAGTGGAGGAAAAAATGTATAGAACACCAATTGTAGAATATTACATTTTTATCAACATATAGAACAGATATTTAAAATTTTTATTTTACCTCTTCTATACACCTGCTCTCTTCCACTTTTTGCTACTAAGGCTAGTTGGGAAGGGTTTTCTACAGGTTATCACTCTTTTCTAGCCAGGGTGGGACTAAAACTTTAAATTAATAAGTTCGTCACTACATAAATTCCTATTACCCAGGCGGGAATCGAACTCACCTCAATAGGTTTGCCAAGTGGGGTTAAGGCCAACGCTTTAACTCACATGGCTAATCTGAGCCCCTTCAATAATTAAGGAGCACAACCTTCAGTTTTTCATTAAAAATGTGTAATACGATTCTGTACAAATGTATAGTTCAATTCGATTCAATGTATTTTCAACTGTTTACTATGAATTAAAACTTAATATTTAACAAAAAAATGTCCGCCCCGCAGTGGCTGCGTAAACTAAACAGATTTTCCTCGTGCTGGTATGGTTGATCTCTTCTCACCGTATATTTTCTATTTATCAGTAAAACTCCGATGAGGAGAGTTGGGGGTTTACTAAAGGCTCAAAACAAATATAAAAGCTGAATGACTCGCTAAATATTTGAGTAACGAAAAAAATGTATAAAATAACATTTGTGGAACATCAATAGTTTAATCTATCAACTGTTGATTAGCCGTTGGTTATTGAATGACAGTAGAGGATGTTTGGGTATCGGATATAAATTCTTAACTATTCAAATATCGGAGTTTATTTATTTTTTATGCTGACAGTTTCGGGCACCATTGGTTCCCTTCTTCAGAGCAATTTAGTAGAGGTTGTAAAGGGAGCAAAAAAACTAAAGCACTCAGTGAAAGTTACAACTTGAATCGATTCAAGATTACTCAAGATGTAACTTTCACTGAGTGCGTTAGTTATTTTGCTCCCTGCTCCTTCTCTACTACAATTGCACCGAAGAAAGTAGCCAATGGTGCACGAAACTGTCATCATAAAAAATAAATAAACTCCTCTATTTGAAGAATTTAGAGTTTATAGCTGCTACCCAACCATCCTCTACTTTCAATCAATCGTTAAACAAAATTGGTTCCATAACATTTTTCGATAGGACTCATAATA
The DNA here is from genome assembly GCA_019009955.1 of Riptortus pedestris. Lineage (NCBI taxonomy): Eukaryota > Metazoa > Arthropoda > Insecta > Hemiptera > Alydidae > Riptortus > Riptortus pedestris. The sequence continues at coordinate 101,106,457 of CM032233.1, forward strand.
ACGGAGATGTTTATTTGATCTGTAACATAATCAATTTTTAACAGTTTAACACTGCAGTACGCGCCCCTCGTCAGTACAACAGTGGGCGCATGTCATCTCTCAGATGACTTACTACCTTTCCTTAAGTATTAAAATAAGAAGATTAGTTTTAATTAAGCCTGTAATAATATTTGTATAAAAGTTATAATTGATACATTATATGAAGAATATACATGATTTATGATTATATAATATGAAAACAAATATTTCACACAGTATCCTGCACAATATAAAATTGATATATACACATTTTATTCATACACATTATATAGTCAGGTTTATAAAATAAAATGAAATAGTTAGGTAGGTTTATAAAATGAAATATGGTAATTTCCTAAATAAATTACTTGAGAATTGATCCCCGGAATATTCAGATGAGAGAAAAATACTACCATAAGCCACCTTCTGGTATTTCTCGATACATTATAAAGTGAACACATTTTATCCAATATGTCTACACTTACTTTGGTTTGATTATAATGTGTTATAATGGAAGGCTTTTTCTTTTCTCCTGATCTCTCATTTATTTCTCCATCAAAATGCATACTTGATATAGCCAAAACATTTCTAATTTTGGACTTATTTTTTGGGACATAGGAAACCAGGGAGCCCTTCTTCCTATAAGCGAAGATGCTTGAATTTATTTCCATATTTTTTATACTTTTAAGCACCCTGTAAATCTGCCACTGCACTACTTGCAAAGGTAGTCGCGCGGGATCTCATAGATGTTTCAAAGATGACACGCTACTACTGCAGTATTAATTCAACTTTAGTATTCGTATTCGTTAATTGCTGAAATTGGACAAGGAATAGAGGGTTAGAGGGGGTTAGAGAGTGGGGGGGGGGGAGGTCGAACTTTTAAAAATATTTCACATTATAGGTTTGATAGAAAATTATTACAGAGCCAATCTTGTTAAAATATTGATGCTTTACGATTGTCGCTCTATACATTTAATCGATAAGAGAGTTATTCCCATTTTCTTGTTTTCAGCCTTCTTTAAAGCCCCAATTCAATTCATTGGATTTTTACTTAGAAATAGAGAATATAGAGATATTTTGAGATTAGTTGTGTGTCATGCCAGCACACGGGGAATCCGCTTATTTTACGTAGCCCCTGCGTGGTAGACTTTTAATAATTAATTCTATCCTAATACTGCAAAGATATCCATACAAAGAAGTAATACTTCTAGGTGTGGTGGGTCGAAGTAATGCGGGTTTAGTTTCAACAGTGCTACTAGGGGTTCCAGTATTGATTTGCGAATCAGTCATATAAACGTAAATTTGGTTCAGAACAAATAAAAACAGACAAATATATAGTTTTGAACGGACATCATTTTCGTTAACTCCTGTATAGGATCGTTGGACATTTTAAGAAATTTTTTAAAAATCGCGTCATGAGTACAACGTCAATAACTAATTTTCCTTAGGGAATACCTGCTAATACCATTATTTGAACGATATTTTATGTTTTGTAAAATGTGATTCCGTGGTCAGGACATAATGTCGACTGTAGAGCTGCTGGAATGTTCGTAGGATTTTCTATTGTTGGAGACGATGGCCTGAAGGGAAAGTTGGAACCATGAAATGGGAATTTTACTCTAGCCCCCTACCAACTTCCCTCCTCCAAACTTTCTCTAAACTTTTGGTGAGGTCAATTACATAAAAAAGGCATCCTGAGAATCCACGTAAAGTGTAAATATAGTGTGGCTACTGCATAAAAAACATGTTTAAATTGTTATAGAATGTTGATTCTTCAATCCATATATCCTTATATTATTATTTGTAAGTAAAGAAAATATTTCAAAACTGTTTTAAATTACAAGGTTTAATAGTCAGGAAAATTTTCCAAAAATGATAATTTATATGATTGTCAGTCATATGGATGTAATTAAATACATATGATTTGGAGACAAAATAAGTACACTTGTGATCTCATCTCGCCATGTATTCTCTATTTCTATGTAAAATATATATATTCTACGATGAGTAGAATCATCGTATAATATATTCTACGATTAGTAGAATCATCGTATAATACTCGTATATTCAACGATGAGTAGAATCATCGTATAATATATTCTACGATTAGTAGAATCATCGTATAATACTCGTATATTCAACGATGAGTAGAATCATCGTATAATATATTCTAAGATGAGTAGAATCATCATATAATATATTCCACGATGAGTAGAATCATCGTATAATATATTCCACGATGAGTAGAATCATCGTATAATATATTCTATGATTAGTAGAAGAGCCGGGGGGGGGGGGGGGTAATAAATGATTAAAACAACAAAGTACGAATAGATGTCTTAATACTTGACCTTTGTGCTAAAAAAAGTGCATAGAACAACAATTGTAGACGATCAATTGTTTAACAAAATTGGCACTATAACGTTTTACATCCAACACATAATAACGTAGATATTTTAAATTTTTGAATCCCCCCCTCTAAAACTAAAATGGTTAAATACCAAATAAGGTATAGATCTAGTAAATATTTTCGAAACCAGAACGTAAAATCTTAATTGATGACGTGATCAGACGACGAATATGCATGTATCTCGTATAATAAAGGTCTCTTTAAAACAATATTTGGTATTTATGATTACAATAAAGTTTTTCATGATATAACAGCTTATTTTAATATAACTTGGGTAGGAGTGGGGGTTTACTAAAGGCTGAAGACTAAAAAAATACGAATATCAGGGCTAATATTCATAGTAAAGAAAATTGGTCTATTACAACATTCATAGGGGATTACATTTGTAATAAGATTGGTTATATACAACTTTTAGTTCCGACGGAGATATTTCAAATTTTCGAATTTCCCTCCTCTAACTGCGCCCCCCCCCATTCAGCCCGATTTCAGCCGTGAACTAAAATGTACATGAAACATTTATATATCGAGATTGGTAACGATAGAAAAAGAAATGTTACCACTAGCGTACAAGTACTCACACACACACACACACATATATATATTGTTTGAATGTGTAGTCACAATGTGTTAAAAACAAAAACTCTTTTTCTTCTTTTTAACATCTTCTTTATTTTCATCCCCAACGCGTTTCGAGCATTCTAGCTCCTCATCAAGGGGTTTCTTTTTCACTAAAATTTCAATTTTTAAATTTTGAATACATTTTATTTCATACGATCTCTTATATTATTCACTATCTTATTTTTTTTGTTTTATATTTATATGCTTAATCAGCATTGTCAACTCTTTTTTTTCTGTAGCACTTGACATGTGTAAACCTAATCAAAAAGACTCCTTATTTCTATTCCATTAAACTCATATCAATATTGGGGCTCAGGTTAGCCATGTGAGTTAAAGCGTTGACCTTTATCTCACATGGCAAATCTAGAGTGGTGAGTTCGATTCTCGCCTGGGCAAAGGAAATTATTTAGTGACGAAATTCATTAAATAAAATCCCACCCTGGCTAGAAAAGGGTGGTAACCTGTAGATAACCCGTCCCAATTAGCCTGAGTTGCAAAAAAGTGGACGTTAATAAATAATAATAATAATATTATTATCCCATGCCGAAAAGTTAAGAAAATATCAAGAATTGGCTATCGAGCTCAAAGAGGTATACAAACTGAAATCTGCCATAGTTACGCCTATTATATTAAGTTCAAATGGACTAGTACCAAAAACAACGATAGCAGGCACCAAGAACTTGAATCTGCCAACAGCAATTATAAAAGAAGCACAGCAAGGGGTACTTCTTGATACTGCTAGAATCGTGCGAAAATTTTTAAATTCCCCTTAATATGTCACACTCACAAACTCCATATCGGTTGAATAACCCCAGATTTTACTCCAGTTTTCACTGAGTATAAACCTCCCTCATAATAATAATATCAATATTGATTGTATTACAAGCCAATAATTAAAAAGAGTTGACTTGCTAATGTTTATATTCTTTATATTTTAAAATTTTTTTTTCAAATTTTTTAATTAGGACGGCCTGAATTGCAAAAGAGTAGATACATAACAAATTATTCTCAATTGAGCAGGTTATAATAATATGATGATAAAAAAAAAATAAAGTAAAGGGTTCACACCTTAAAAGAAAACTTTAAATATACTAAGGGACCACATGCTGATTAAAGACAGAACAGCTCCATCAGTAACTGCTTCACCAGATCACTGACCAATCCGCTGCGTGCTTACAGTTCATACTAAAATGTAAAGCCCTTGGCATAGCTAAAGACCTAGCAAAGAACATCATTTTTCACATAATATCACCTACTACTGCAGTTCTCAGCCTTAGTAAATTATATGCCGTAAGCCTTCAATTTATAGCTACTATGTCATTTTGGAAGCTCATCCGTGCCAGCCAATCAGATTTTCATATTACACTCACAAGGGCGGTTAGGTAACCCGAAAATTCGAAATATTCTCCAAACTTTGTGTGCAAGTAGAATATTTCAACCGTAACACAAAAATATATTTTGTTCGCGCTGAACTAGGATTTGAAGGGGTAAAATCTTCGATTTTTATATTTCTAGAAAAAAAAATATAAAACGCAAATATATATAAAAAAAAGTTTCAAATGATAGTTTTATAAGTTTTGATGGACTTTAAAACTCTACAATCAGGTTTTATTTTAAATAAATGTAATATTTTTCAAAATGTTTACCCCCCATACAGCATATATGAATATACAGATTATACTGTCACAATCAGATGTCATTTTAATCAATTAAGCCATTTAATAAGCTTATTATTTTTCAGGCTTTCGTCTCAAAGTTTACCAAAGATCTTGGAGCAGAATATAAGAAACACGGAATAGTAATACAATGCCTTGTACCAGGCTTCGTTGCTACGAAAATGAGCAAAATCAAGAACCCGACCTTGATGTGTCCATCTCCGAAAAAAAAAAAAAAAATAGGGAAAAAATAAACAATAAAAAAAAAAAAAAAACTAAACTGTTATAAAAAAAATAAAAGAAAAAAAAAAAAAAAAGAAAAAAAAAAAAAAATGAAAAAAAAAAAATAACAAAAATGAAAAAAAAAATTAAAAAAAAAAAAAAACAATAAAAAAAAGTAAAAAAAAAAATAAAAAAAAAAAAGACAGAAAAAAAAAAATATAAAAAAAAAAAATAAAATAAAAAAAATAAATTAAAATATAAATTAATAAAAAAATAACAAAAAAATACAACAAAAAAAAAAATAAAAAATAAAATAAAAATAGTAAAAAAAAAAATAAATAAAAAAAATCAAAAAAATAAAAAAAAATAAAAAAAAATAAATAAAAAATAAAAAAAAAAAAAAAAAAAAAAAAAAAAATAAAAAAAAAAAAAAAAAAAAATAAAAAAAAAAAAAAAAAAAATAATTAATAAAGAATAAAAAAATAAAAGAATAATAAGAAAAAAAAAAAAAAAAAAAATAATAGAAAAAAAAAAAAAAATAAGCAAAAGACAAAGAAAAAAAGAAAACAAAAAAAAAAAAAAAAAAAAAAAAAAAAATAAAAGAAAAAAAAAAAAAAAAAAAAAAAAATAAATAAAATAAAAAAAAAAGCTACGTGTCCTCGAGCACTTCAGACAACAGGTGTCAGACGACATACAACAGGATACATTCCTCATTCATTAATGGTGATTAATTTTTCGGGTCTTTTGTACAATAAGCATACACTTTTCAAGAACTAGTAACAGTTACTCATTTTATTATTATTTGGAACATGTGTTTCACCTCTAACCTATTTTGTATTTAAACGCATTCATTTATCGATTGTAATGAAAAACACTAACAATGATTTTCTAAGTTAGACGGTTAATATCTATGTGGAAGTTTCAGTTCCGGTTTCTTCAGTAAGAAGGGATTCAATCCATTCTGAGAAAAAGTGCTCAGATTTCATAAAATGAAAATTTATATAGTAGGTACAGAGGGCCAATTTGGAAGTGTAATCGGACAGGTTGTAAGAAGGAAATTAGTCATTTATAAAGTACGTGGTTTGAAAACAGCAATATACAACTCAAATACAGCATTGCTGTTATATTCTCATGGTCAATGGGATACACCACAACCAAATTTTGTAAAAAAAGGAATTAAACATATCTAGTCCACAACTAGACAGGAAAAATTTCATGCGGAGAGTTATGCGCATCAGATCTAATCTCAACCCTATAAAGATTGGAGGTGAAGGCTTAAACGTTGAAATTGATGAAACATGCTTCTCCCGGAAGGGGAAATATCACGTGGAAGATTATATCCATAGCAGAAGGATCTTTCGGGGGCTGTTTGGTTCGTGAGGACTAGGAAGTTTTTCTATTTGCCGTGACTGACAGTTCAGGCTGTTACCCTAACTAAGTGTTAAAAGGCATGTGTATACCGGGATCCCACAATATTTTCAGATGTTGGAAGTCTACCATGGTCTGAGGAGGTCCTGGAATGCGATATAAGCACTATCCAGTAAATCATAGTGAAATTTTGTAGATTACCATTTACTGAGGCCCACACACAGAGAATTGAGTCTTTCGTGGGCTAGCATTGAAGCGAAGGAACAAGATTGAATGCGGAACAGTAGGGCATTATTGGATTCATATTTGTGGAATTTGAGTTGGAGAAGAAGATATGAGAAGGAAGACCTATCTTATAAAATATTCCATTCAATGTTTGAATATTGGTCACCTTCAGCATGATTTATTTTGTTCAGAATTAAACTTAAAGTTTTTTTTTTTTATAAACAAGCATTTATCTTGTTTTGTAAATAACTAGAGTTTATTGAAGTAAAACATTTGTAACTGTTTACTGTTCCTTGTAAGTGTCTGCTCTATTGTACAAAAGACCCAATTTTTCATTCTATAAAATGCTCCCAGCTTGATTAAAATGGGTTATGTATGTTTTTTTTTTTTTTACGAACACTGCAGCCAGTAGATCTCCATGCCATTGTTTCTTGAGGCAACGTGACAGGGAATAATAATAGCAAAACTGGAAAGATTTAAAAGTTCGGAATGACACCCAAGGGATTCCATCCTGTGGAAGTGTCTGAGTACTTTTGGAATTAGGTCTTTTAACGTTAAGATCATTATGGACGGTGGCGTTAAAAATGAATCATGGCTTTGGTAGGCAAGGCTTGAGATTGGAAAGTCAAGATTTCTCTGTGTCCCAGACTTCACTTACGTAAATATTGGCTAGCTTCTCTTACTCTACTTCCAGCTTCTTTTCTATTTCCCGAGTGCTAATCTGGTGATTTTCAGAAATAAGTGCCTTGATGTATACATCGATATCCGCAACTGGCCTACCTGAACGTTCGCGATCAGAACTCCATTTTCTTAACCTAAATTTCACAAACCACTCAAGTACTGCCTGTTCCCTTACTGTATTTTTACCATATACAGCACATTTTTTTTTGCGGCTTGAGCTGCATTCTTGCCTTTGTGGAAATTAAAATGCACCAAGTGACGAAATGAATGATTATCGGGGCACTGAAGGGAAATATTTAGTGTGTCAAAATTGATATTGAAAGGATTAAAATACTGAAAAAGCCTCTGCTTTCACAAAACAAGTGACTTCAAATTCTGGTAACAAAGACTCATCCTTTGCAGTAGGCTAAGTGCAGCATTGCAAAAATCGGCGGAAACTCTCCGAACAACCCAATATTTATCGGTATTAATTCATAAATTGCCAACTATTTTTCTTTTAAGTAGAGACGTGGGATCTTCTTTTCAGTCTGTTTTTTTAATCCTTTTAACACAAATTTGCAACATACTGTAGCATGTATTTATATCGTCTATGTCACATCTGCAAAACTCGTTTTAACCAAGACTAGGGTGGGGGGGGAAACGTTTTGTCGACGAATACTAATGCTCTCTTCGAGTAATCACCAAAAAAATCATCATGTGAATTTTTAGTTTCCAAACTGATGATTATATGAACAAAGAAATTTGGAACTTTCCTGCTTCTTCTACTTTCTTGATCTACTGTCATGTTTTAAACACAAGCAATAAAACATCATAAGTAAATTGATCTAAAATATATACGTTTTTTTATGTAGTTCAGTTATTGATAATTTACAAATACCCATTTGGATTATATCGCTAATTAAGCTTTTTATTTTGTTATATGTATAATTTTTGTTCTAAGTTAACTTTGCATAATATTTCATATCATAGTATAGAATTCTGAATAATTTTAGAGAGAAGAATTATTATCAAGGAGTTAATAACATCTGACTAATGGAAGCCAATCCTCTCCTTCTACTTCCCCATCTATTTAAAATACCAGTACAACAGTCCCTCAATACTGAAAGCATTCATCCTATGTATTTAACAGATTTAATTCATTCGTTACCAGCCTCAGAAATATCTCCAATTCATTAGTAATCGTTTTATATTTCCTTTTTCTGAACTAAGAGCTTCTTCTTATCCTCTTCCTCGATTTTATTCTAAGTTCAACTTGAAAATGATGATAATATCTTTATAATGACCTCCTGCAAGAATAAAAGTCAATAAAACTTTAAACAATACTGACTCCACAATTATTAGAATAGCTTTAATGAAGTATTTTTTTTTTCAGTTGGGATGTATCCAACTTATGGAAAGCGTATGTCCAAGATTTGCTGAATGGATGGTGATGCGGTCGATGCTTAACTTAAGGGCACGAGCTCTTAAAAAACTACCACAGACTATTGGGTGAAATCTCAGGGACTGATTATTTTATTGTTTAATATTATTTAATTTTAATGATGTCTTAATTTTAAATATCAGGGAAGAAAATGTGAATGAAGTCCTACTGCTTTATTTGTAGTTTTGTTATAATAATGTGCTGTAATTTATAAAGAGCAGTTGAAGAGAAAAATAGAGTGAATTATGATTTGTTGAAAATTATTTTGTTGGCTTCCTTAAAAACTTTTTTGTGGCATTTGATAAATGTTTAGCAATGTTTTTTTTTAATTATTAAAGAACTCTTAATTTAATCTAAGTCTTAATTTACATTTAGTTTACTCAAAAAAATATTTTTATTGATGAAATTATTTCTTAAATTTCAAAAATGTGATTCTAAGTTTATTTCTTAGAAATAAATTTATTTCCTTAATACTTATATATTGAAAACTAATTTTTAAATTTCTATGTACATTTAAGTTTCATTATAAATAAATATAATTTTTATAGAAATTTTACCGTGAGTTACGTCAGTAGAAAATGTTTTGGCAGCTTCGATTGGGTAAGGATGTATTCATTATTGTGAGTTCAATACTAAAAGAAAATCAATTGTCTAATTTGAATGATGTCGGTGGATGTTTTAGAAAAAAAGAGCAACGATTTTTCACAGAAGCTATAAAAATAATTTAACTTAAAAATCTGTTATTGTTTCAATTGCATCCAATAGAGAGTGGAGTAAAATTGGAAACAGCGCTCAAAACAAACTGCCACCCCACAGGTTACAAGCAACATTCCCAACTTATAATAATGTAAATAAGCAACGAAACATAGTAAGCGATGTATCTATACTACTGGTTGCTACAAAAGTAAAATACACTCATTAAAAAAATTAAATAAGAACATAGGTTTTCAAAAAGAGTAAAGAAATGAAATAAATAATATTCTAATATACTTGTTCACTTCCTTGAAAGTATTACAACCGAGGATAACAATTACACCTGAACAGGAGTACAAATCGTCAGTCTTAGAGAAAGAAAGCTCTGAGGAAGTTTGAAGTATGTTAAGTGAAACGTCTACAAGAAACATGAAGACACGCTCAATACCCGAACACCTCGATTGTAACATTAAATAATATTCCGCTCAAAATATAAACCAAGGCTCGTGGGTGACAAAATTAACGTTTGTAGTTTTTCTGTATTAAATTATTGATACAAGAATAATGTATACAGCTTCTTTGGTTAACTTAAGAATTCACGAGCTCTAACAACTTTTTGATCTCATAGAAATTGACGACTTTCATTCCTCTCGCCCATTGCACTTCTATTTGGGAGGGCTCCGTGCAATATATTATTTACCTACTCCTTTAAAAAGCCTTAATCCCAGTTTCATTTACTCCAGCGCTATTCGTTGTTATTATCCAATTTCTTAATAGATATTACATTTTGAAAGTAGGAAGTTCGTTTTGCATCGAGATACTTGCTCTGACATGGGTCTTTCTACATGAAAAAAATCATACGACACAATGTTTTTTTATGAAATATGCCTGAAGGCGTAATACAAGACTAAAATGTACAATAAAAGAGTGTTCAAGTGTTATAACTTATTCCTTCTCCCACTTATGAATTTGTAACAGCATCTTTTATCTGTTATTTTTATAATAATCTGATCTCACTCACGGCAACCATCACTAAACTCACTTAGGTGCTAAATGAATAAAATGTTTTTATAAATTGTATACATTTTTATATATATATATATATATATATATATATATATTCTCTTTTTATATTCATTTTTTTAAAAATGAGTAGGACTGAATGTAAAATCTACAATAAGCACTTCTTCCAAAGTTATTATAAGAAATGTAATCTTTTTATATTTATTATTAAAATGTTTTAAAAAAAAAAAAAGGATTTTTTTTTTTACCCATTCCTAACATGTTATCAGTGAAAAAGGACCTTTACGGTAGGAAAAACAATATGTATGTGAGCAGATAATTTGTGAACATCTTTACAGGACCTATATGACATTATAGGTTTCTTATACTTCATTTTATTCATATGCATTAAATATCAGATTAAGCGTTCTAGGGCGAATTACTACCATGTGTATGTTAGTTGTGTGTGATCTTCTATCTCAAGATTACATTGGGACATGAAACTATAACAAGGTAGTGAGCAAATTATGTTTTCATTAAAATTGTGATGGGGTATGTAATATAACCTGGAAATTTAACAATAAAATACAGAAAAAATTTAGTAGAATTAAACATAAAGTAACTGAATCAAAATCTAAATATAATATATATGAAATAAACTGTAACACCTGCAATGAAACTTATATTAGAGAATCCTCGCAGGTGCTGAATAAAAGGTTAAAATAACACGCAAAAAGTATAGACAATAATGAAAATAAAACTGTTTTGACGGATCATTCTATCTCCAGGAAACACACCTTCAATTTTGAAAAAGTTCAAATAATTGATAAAGAAAGAAATAATACTAAACGAAAAATAAAAGAAAATATTCACATAATAAAAAATAGAAAAAGGGGCAGTAAACAAAACAACAGAAATCAAATACCTCAATCATATATTCTATAACATTTTATCTTAAATTATGAGGCGAAATAATCGAGTTCAAGATTGACTTGTAAATAATCGATTTGTAGTCAGCTGACTTAACCTGCCTCGGGAACCTCTCAGTATCAACTACCTCCTCTGTGAGGACAGTCTCAACGAATGTAAAAGGGAAACGAGCACTTCAGAAGAGTAAATAGGAATTGATAATTATATTTAATAAATATATCATAGATGTAGGCGCCTACTAATACAATATATACCAAAAGAATTATTAAGGGATGTGTTAAATTAATGTTATTAATTCTTTGTATTTGTTTTGAAAAGGGATAGCCCCTGAAGAGGTGGCAAGTAAGCCACGAAACATGTAGGGCAGTTTCAATAAAGTTTGCACCGAAAAAAAGGTTTTTTATTGGAGACCCTTGCCATGAAATATGAAAAATATATAAATAATTTTGGGTCCAGAATAAGAAGATTAAAATTGTGAGGAATATAGCAACAGAGATTTTGAAATAGGTAAGTTTATAAACATAAATCCATTCGAGTTAAGCTAAGCAACATACTAGTGTCAATGGTGTCCGTCGGTATCTTCATTACTTGCTCATCAATGAGTACACGTGACAAATGCTTTCGATGAGACGGCACCATCTTCAAGTCTTTTGAACCTTGTACTTAAGCAGAGGATACGCCACGAAGTTAGAAACATTAGGTTTATTGTGAGGGTAATATTTTCATGTTACTCATTCACTCAGATCATTTAGGACATCAGTGTTGGATTTATTTTCAGCCCAACTGGTTTTTGCTAATTTCGTCAAATCTATACTATCACTGCATCTAATAGATTATATTATTTTCTTTGTTGAGCCCAGGATCAGCACGCATAAACCAGAACACTCCATAGAATATACTTTTATAGCATCCATACTTCTATGCTGCAGATACTACCTTTGTTAAGGAATCCTCCTTTGCTAGAGTTATTCTTTAACCAACTTAAGGTATAGAATAATTGTAAGTGTACAGTTTTTATATTGGCAATAATTTTGACTCCTTTTCTGATGGCCTTAATCTCACTTGGTAAACCTAGAGAGTGGCGAGTTCAGTTTCGCCAAGGCAATAGGAATTTATTTAGTGATAAACTCATTAAATAAAATACTTAGTCCCACCCAGGCTTGAGAAGGGTAGGGCAACCTGTTGTAGCAAAATCGTCCAATTAGCCATATATATAATATTGGGTCCAGAATAAGAAGATGAATGATAATAATAATAATAAAACCTTTTTTGATACTAGTCTTTCTTAGAATCCATCTAAATAGTGCTAACCTCTATCTTGATGATTGGAAACAATAATTAGGAAGTTAAAGCAAAACTGTACCTGTCAATAAGGCACTTGAAAAATCCTGCAAAGTGTTTTTCCTTCTAAGCACCATAGTAGCAGTCACTGATAATAACCCAAAATGTTAATCCTAAACACAAGTTCAGAAAGTGGAAATCTCCTCATTTAAGCCCTTAATCTTTGACCACCTCCAAAAGGTAAATTAAACAAGAGTTAGTTAACCAACCTGACCGGTCAAATCCTAAAATTGTAGTGATATAACCGGATAATGTAGATCACGAGGCACTTTTAGCATTGATGACAGATGATGTAATTTATATGGAAGTACTTGAGGAATCAAGCCTCATTATTCAGGTGTTGAGGGAAATTCGGTCTATACGTGGGAGGAAATTAATATTCAACCCTTTTACAGACATTTAAAGGATGTCACACCCCTGACCCAACTGTGATAGCAACAGGATCAGCAAAAGCATTCACTGTGGAATATTTTCGATCCAGAATTCCACTTTATAAAACAAGAAGCTGAAAATTAAATATGAAGTTCGTTGTGAGTTGTTTCGTGTTACCAAAATACAGCTACATAATCGTTTTATCAGATACGGGACGCTGAAAGTTTTCCTGAACTTTGGAGACTTGCTAACCTATTTCGTTGACCTGCTGCATGTGCAAAAAATATAAAACGGATGGTCAGCAAAAGACTGAAATGGACATTGTACAGGAATATACTTTTAAAAGTAAAATATTCTCCCTATATACAGGAATACTAAACTATCAACAATTTGGTAAGACTATGTATTTGATTTTCTTCCTTTGACACAACGATGGCTGTTGACACACGATGGTATAACAACGTCGGGAGAAACCTTCTGAAATACATCATCGAGTTTACAGGTCGGAATGCACTTTACACGAGTATTCTAAGGAACAATGTGTAAGCACATATGTTACAATTCTATTCAAAACTCGATATTTAAACGTTTCAGTCAACACTAAAGATCATATTTGTTTTTGGCTGAAATCGGAGCTGGAATAGTGGAGGTTTAATGGGGAGGGGGATTTGAAAATCCAGGATATCTCGGTTATTGTGAGTCGGATAGTAAAATGTTATAGAAGCAAACTTTTTAAACTATTGATGGTCTTCAATTGTTGTCTTTTGCGTTTTTCGTATCTTAAAGATTAAGCAAGTTATTCGTACTTTCTTATCAGTATTCATTAAACCCCCTATTTGAACTCATCGGTTTTTTAACATAGAAATATAGAAGATACGGTAAGGTAGATCACTAGTGTGTTATACCAGCACGTGGGAAATCTGCTTAGTTTACGCTACGCCTGCGTGACGGGCTTTTATAGTTTCAGTTAAGGTGTTAATTTGATATAAAATTTTTGCTTCCTTGTACTAAGTTAAGGGAGTATTGTATTCACGAGAAATGTCGGGTCGACATTATGTGTGTTGACCTCCCTTAGCCCATTTTCCAAAGATTCGTATCTCACTTATCCCAAAAACGGCCAGCTTTAGGCTGCTGAAATTTCATGATTGGTATTGTTTTAACGTTTAATTGTGTGCATCCCTTTTTGATTAAAATCTACTAAGGAGAAGAGGGAAGAGTTAGAGATTAACAAAATTCAAATTTTTCTGTATCTATTAGATATACAAAAAAAATGCCTAAAACCTTTTTTGTTAATCATGAAAAGATCTATAAATTACATTCTATAACATTTTTCGATGCGATGAAAAATGGAAATATCGTATGTCACTTCCAAACGAAATTATTTTGTAGGAAATGAAACCAGTCATTTAACGAGAGTACAAGGAAGTCATGTGGAGCCCACATCAGATGTTTTTTTAATATAGTGTTAGTTTCAATATTGTTTTGACTGCTTGGTTCTAAGTTTGCTATTTTATATTTAGAAATACATTTATTGTTGGATTTTGGTTGGATGGTTGATTTCTTTGAAAATGTATTTTGACTATTCAATTTGCAAATACGAGGTCTGTGTAGAAATGGTTAAGCTTGTTAGAAGAAGGGTTATAGTCGCGTATTAAGAGATGTTGGTTGAAATAGTTGAACCTAGTTTTCAATCATTGAAAGTTTAGCCTAAGTCGAGGCGTAGAAACTTGATTTGAAAAATTAAGAATTATAACATTGGTTATCTTTATTATAACTTAATTTATGACCTCCATGATATTATTAAATTTAGGTGGGGAAAGGATTATTCTGACATCGTTAATTAATTTTGGCCTAGTGTCATTTAAGTCTTGAATTTGAAGTAGCCTATGATGTGGCCCTAAGGTCGGATGCACTCTGTGAACGTCCTTTCCAAGGTGGAGTCGAGTTGTGAATTGGCTGGTCTAACAGTGGACTGGCGGCCTTGTCTGGCTTGTATCTGGTTATGAATGTACTACGTTTCTTATCTAGTCTGCTGAGAAATTTTATATGTTCTTCTCTGGGATTAGATTTCATGACTCAGATAACTCTGCAAAGAGATCGGGGGGATTGTCCAATTTTCTCTCAACGATTCTAAGATATATGTCAATGTAGCGCAATTATTATTATAAGTACAAGCATTGAGTGGACTCACTAAATAAATAGCAAATATTTAAAAAGCAATCAGTGGTTATACACATAATCGGAGTTGTGCAATAAGAGTTGTTTAATTCTCCCTATGCGGAAATCAATTTGGGTAATTTATAACTAGTCCCATGCAATTTCAATTATGTTTTGAAGTATTCATCGAAAAGGACTTAGAAATGAATTGTATTTAGGAAGATTTCAGACTACGTATTATTTTGGAGTTTGAGAAATAATTTGAATTTCTGAGTGATTAGGCATTGAAATTTGGCTAACTTATAGACCAAAATTATTCTTATGGGATACAGACGCTACTCACACTATTGTAGTTCTTTGTTGTTTCACTGGGTCTCCTACAGGTTGCGCAGACGAATCTGATGCCAAACGTAGCAGATTGCCTAAGTGCCAGAATGATAGGCTAGTGATCTCATCTCACCGTCTATTCTCTATTTCTCCAGTAGTAAGAAATCTATGAAAACTGTAATAGAAATATAGGCTAAGCATGGAATGTTTAGTTACGCGATTACTCAAAATGAAAATTGGATGAGTCAGAGAGCTCAAGACTGAAAGCAAAAAAAAAATTAACTCGCCTAATATTCGAGTTAAAGGGAAAAGTATGAAACAATAGTTATAGAAATTAAATTTGCAACAAGATTGTTTATATAATAAATTTCTATCTTACTTGTAAAAGCCTATATATTTTTTATTTTCTATTCTACCCCTTTCCCACCCCCCCCCCCTTACCTAATATTTTCACCTTGGTACTTTAATGGACGTTTTTTATAACGTACAATAAAACAACTTGAAAGTAATAAGTCCATTCTAATTTTTTAAAAAATGAAAAAATTACACTGCCGAAAAATAAAAAGTTGAAGAACACAAAATACAACAAATAATAACAAACGGGCTTTGAATAAATAATGACAAACTGTTTGAAGCAGAGTTCACACACAACACAACAGAGCACTAATAACACAACTGCGAGGGTACACCATTAATTTTCACACTATAACTAAAAGATAATTGTGAGGTTGCTAGCAATGTACCCACTTTAAAATTAGAGTAATTATTTTAGTTTAAATAGTTTATGGCAACACTGTGACTGAGGCCAGGTGGCAGCTATTAAGGGTTAGGTTAAAAGATTTGTTATTGAGCCGGGGCCAGCTGCTAAAGTATTAATATAATCTTTAGATTTCCACGAAACGATTAAATATTGAGTGTGGTGTTGAAATAAAAAAAAAAAATCATGTAGTTTACAATGTAAAATCTTCATTAATCTATTTCGTCATACCGAATATAATTGCACTTTATTCATACAGTAAAACTGAAGTGAAAACAAAATTTGGAATTTAAGCTTCGAACTAGCACACGCCAGCAAGGGGGCCACGCCCCCTTAAACCCCTTTAAGCAAGCGATGTCTTTGGCATCGCCAAATGGTGAGGGGATCCCTTTGGTATCGCCATGCGACGACTCGGGCTTCGCCCTCGCGATTTCTGTTTTTTAATTATACATGTATTTTCCAGATTCGTTATTCTTATAGTTATATGTGTAAAGTTTATCTGCAAAAAATAAAAATGATCCCCATTCGGTAAGAAAAGAATTACTTCGTATATTGTATTATTCAAGAAGAAAAGAAGAAGGAAAAAATTGACCTATTTATCTGACAAAAATATGAATGGCCTATATTCACGAAAACCTTTATAATAAGAGAAGAAATTGATATAAATTTTATAATAAAATTAACAAATAATGAAATCGTTACCATGTACTTTACCTTGAAAAATATTCATTATTATAAGCCGTTTTATTCACTTTTGTGAATTTTATAAATGTGGGATGTATTGAATGATTATTTACATGGCATTAAAATGACCACAATTTCAATAAGTAAAAATAAGGAAGTAAAAGTTTTTGCAAATAAAAAACATTGAAAAAAGAGAGAAGGAAAAGAGGTCATATCAGTTCTATGATTATCTATTAGAATACGCGTTACGTCGTTCCAAAACTAACACTTCTAAAGCAATAATTGAAATAACTCAAAACGCTCAAAATAATAATAATGCAAATAAATAAGTAATAAAAAAATAAAATAAAAAAACAATTTCTATTTTCAATCAGATTAAAGAAAATTTGGGTAATAAATAACAGCCTCTGAACCTGTAAACCTCTCGCCGCTGTTGCAAGCTGCTTTATTTAGATAACATACTTAAACTCTAAAGACATACATTAAGTAAACTTCCCTAGCTCTATTACAAATCTACTCCTCTACAACCCTCCCTTAAAATAGAGCTCCCTGCTCAAGAAAAGGGAAACTGTCTATTCCTCCCTAGGTTTGATAGATCTAACCCTAACGACCAAGGCACAGGTATACTAGGGCCTCAGATTAAAAAAAAAAAAAAATTAAGTAGGTAAACTTATTAACATTTCATTACATTTTCCATTAACCTCGCCCTTCACCCTTCGACCGGAGACGGAGGTTATCTTTGGGCAGTCGTAGCGGATAAATAAAGTCTTGCATAAGCGTATCAGGTTTACCTTTTATAAAATTCAACCTGATGCTGATCTAGAAAGCCTCTACTAAAATCCACATTATAAGCTAAGTAGGGAAAATCGAAAATAACGTTGGTGTGGTTGCTTATAGTCCACTAATCATTCGAAAACCTGTCCCTAAAAATATTGGGTCCCCATAATTAAATTTATTTAACTACCTGATTATGATACTTAAATCCTACCGCGTCATTTACACCATTTTCATTTACGCCATAGTTCAGCAAGATGTATCTACAAGCATATTTTAGTATCTATAGTAAGTAGTATAATCAACGAACTCAAGTTTTTGCATTCAACAACACGAAAGTCCTTCAGTTCGGGTGTCAATTACAAAACGTTCCAGAATGGTATGTTGTTTACCTCTTCTCGTTCCATTACGAACTAACTGTTAAACTGCATAGAGTTGAGAAGTTGCATAATTGGTCCAAATTGCTATTCCATGTGGCCTATGACGGAAATGTCATGTAATCATATGTGAACTATATGTTTCTCTCAGCTAGATGCATTGAGTGACCTCTTTTCAAATTCCACCAGTGAGATCCCTGATGAACCTGGAAAAATTTATTATGAAGAGAGCTTCCTAATTTAGTAAGTTTAACTAGTAAAGAAGTATTACAGAGACCACTGTTAATTTTTTTTTTTTTTAGATTACATCTGATATGACTGAACTTGTTTTTTTTTCCATTAACATAGTGTATTTCCAAAAATAAATGTTTAAAATGTTAAAACATTGTATGCATTAAAATTTAAATTTTGATCACTCATATGTCTCAAATGTCGTATACAATTTTTACTTCATTTATTACTCTATGTTTCTTTATTCAAAAAATAATAATACACTGCGGCCATGTTGGGCCAAATACAGAACCAGTAGAGCTCCCCCATTGCTCGCAACAGAATACAATATAGAGTTCATTGCAGTTGATATCCAATAGAATGCTGTAAACGCTTCCACTGAGTTTCTTTCGGTGCCTGCAGAGTGCTCTTCGGGTTTTCACCAGCTTTGGCGTCAGTCTGCCTTCATCCTCAGAGCAAGTTACCTCGCAATGGAGCAAAAACCAAAAAAGGTAATCATACACTCTTTATTTCATGTTCTACTTCCTTTTCGTTCTTTTGTGGCTTTCGCTTTCATATTCAAAAACGGGAACGCCATCTGAGCATTTCTAGAGTACTGTAAATTACTATGTAAATGATTAATATAATTCAGGCATAACGTTGTGCAATACCATGTATTGATTTTAGATATTTTTTATAATATTCAGTGAACAAAATAAAAATAGACTACTCACTTGGAAAACAATCTTCTGATTATATGTTTGATGACTATTAGTAAAAGCAGCTTGCGTGAATTTTCAATATTCCTTTTATGTTAAAACATGTATGAGTTAAAGTCTAGTTTAGTCTCCCCCGTACGCCATCTTGTTTCGTCGCCTTCTGAAAAAAATTAAGTTAAAATTAAAATCCCCACCCTAGGTTAAAACCACCGATGGCGTATTTTGAATGCGGTCGCTAAAGTCTAAAGTGTTAAAAAAGATAAAGTTAGAAAACAAAATGGCCTCGGTTGTCATTTTGAAAAGTGCACCACCAAGGGGGGAATAAACTACACGTTCCCCATGTATGTGTATTCTCGGCACAATTGCATATTAATGAACTTTGCTTTCTTAGTAAAATTTATACTCCTTTGTATTTGATTAAAGCCTGGCGAGTATTGCAATTCATGCCTTTTAGGATTATTTTAATGTTTATGTTAATTTGGAACTAGGAAATTAACAAATTTTGAATTACTGAGGCGCTAGTTAATGTAATATTTTTTATAATTTTGTACGTCATCATTTTTATAAAACTAAGATGTAGTTATTCAACAATGCGTTGCGTAAAACTTAGTTCTGCATAAAAAAAAAGAATTTTTCGTTTTAAATTTAATATTTTTTAAACTAGGTTTCACTTATTAGGCTCTTGTTAGTGAAATATGTAATTCTGTTCCTAGCTCAGTGAATTAAGAAAATAGATATGTTTTGTAAAGCAAGGGCGTTTCTAGGGAGCGGGGTATCGAGATGAGTTGACTGTAGAATAAAATTCTGGTAATTCTAGATTAATTCGAAGTATTCATAACTTCTTGGAAGTTTTCTGTTTCACTCGAACGAGCTCTATTTTATTTACTTGCTTATCTAAATAATAAAGGTCCTATTGTGTTGTCAACATGTCTGACTCATTCTATTCAATGAATCTCATTCTATTCTATTTCACATAGAGCCATGTTTTTATCGAGTCAGACGTTAGTCATAAATGAATAGCTTTTTCAATTGACAGTTGAAAATAGCTCCAGTTATAAAATTAAAACATTGTGTAGCGGTACTTTTTCTTTTACAGGGTATCGAATGCTGTTTTATTATTCTTATTTAAACAATTGTGCCGCGGAAAGAAAATTAGGTAGAAATACAGATGCTTATTATAGTCTATGTACTATTTTCTCTTTTGCATAGAGAGCAATTAATAAACTAATATTAATATTTCAAATCACGACGCTATTATATCAATTCGAATCCGTATAATGAATATATCAACATCGCAAAGAAACTTAAATTAATCAAATTGACTCATCGTTGCTTTACATGGGATTCCATTAAAAAATGAAAATAATAAACTGGAAGGATAAAATAAGAAATTAATATTCATTTTCCCCATTTCAATGGCACAAATATGAAAATACGAATTTTCTAATATAATCAGGGAGTACAGTGATAAGACATTATCTTCATGAGTTTGTGTTGTGCGTGAACTTCCCTCTTTCGAGCCTGTCAATATTTTATAATTCATTTGTAGTACTTAATAATAAAAATCACTAACTTTTTAGCAGATTAACTTTAATCCGAAAAAGCAAAGACCAACACCACTCACCCAGAAACATAAAATGAATGTCATTATATTTCTTAATACATGAAGTAAACTGTTATATAAGAGTAATAATAGCAAAAATTGTTTAATTACAGATCTAAGTCAGCAAATAAGCTAAATATGCTTTAAATAAAAAAAAAAGAGTATATAATTATATTTTGTAGTCATTGTAAAACTAAACTTATAGAAAAAGGATCAAACACGATAATCATATTTAAAAATAAATATTTAACCAATGGAAATTTGCTTGGATAAAGTATGTTTAATTAAACTTTTTTTATATTTTACAATGTAGTGCAAATCATAATTAAGAGCTTTCAGTTTTCGATTATGGCTCATTTGCTCGTGGGGTGTCTTATTGTTGAAGCAAAATTTTAGTATAACTTTTGTCATTTTAGAATATGTGCGTCTTGACAGTAAAATAAATTTGTTAAATAATATAAAAAATATTTTAAAATTAAAATCACTTGTAGGAAAAACTCAACTTTGTTCACTATCTTGACGCAGTTATGACGTTTATTATCTTCACGTTGAGCTATTCGACTTTTAGGGAAGGGATTGTGTCCACTAAATATAGAGCAGTTGCATCGAACGCTCGTTTTCGAACTAGTATTAACTTGTAAACAACTAACTTGGGGAAGATGTGAGAAACGTTATTATTTTTGTTACTGTGATATAGAATAATTGTTTTGATTTTGTAGTATGCCTTTCTCATATTCACCCAGCCATAGAAAGCCTCACTCTTTAAACTAATTTTTTTATTTAAATTTTGTCATATTGCCTAATATGGATATGTGATTCTTTGAGGTTTGGGAATTTAACACCGCCCCTTCATCCAACTCCCAGATGACTCATTTTTAAAATTGTTTTGCTTTGAATTTCAGATGCAATAGTAAGTATTTAGCATGACATATTATTTATTGTTACTGTTTTAAATTACACCGCTATTTCCTACAGCGCAGTTAATTTAATATTCCTGATACGTCTTTGTTTTTAAGCGAAAAAACAAATCGCCGAACTTCTATCAACTTCACTTATTTTTTCTTATGAATGCTATGAATTTAAGCCACTTTCTTACGTTCTCGGCCAGTCTTATTTAGTTTTGCTTTAATTTTTTTAAATGGGAATAAATGTCACACTGATATTACTTTGTGAGTTAATTTTAACTCTATGTCCTTTGGTTGTTGGTGTTTGTCAACAAGTTTGAACTCCATTCTTCTGTGATATATTAATGCTGCCCAATATTCATATTGGAATCAAAATAAGTTCAAAGTAGTTTGTATTATTGTGGTTTACTATTATTTTCTGTTGTATGGAAGAAACAACTGCATGAAGGTGTGTTACTATCTCATAATAAGTTATCATGCTGTGAAACCGAGTTTCATAATTTTTAAATAGCGCAATGCATAATTTTCATTTCAAAATTTCTAATTTTTAAATCTCTAATACTTTTTTCGCATATTTGAATTCTGATATTTAAAAATGACTTGAAATTTTGCTCTCATCTCCTGATAGGCTTTACTTAGGATTATACCTATAATTATTTAACTTAAACATTAATGTAATGAACCTAATGGTTATCAGAACCGTATTACCATAAGTGTATTGTTGGAATTTAATACTTTCAAACATTTGAAATTGAGTTTTATTTGTTTAATACCAGTGGTAGAAGTCCCAGAACATTTGATTTATCCCGGATCTCATTTTCTCTGTTCGGGAAATAGGTTTAGCCAATTCTAATGATGGGGTTTCTAAAGGCTATATGTTTCCATAATGAAGTAACACTTATATTAAAATTCTGGCAGAATATATTACGATACTTATATCTTTCCTTTGGTGTTGATCAAAATAATGCTTGTTGAGAGAGGAATGTCTAACCATTTTGATTTGAATGCTGTTAATTAAGGAAGTTGTTTATGAACGTGAAACAATTTTTTTTTTCTTACGAGATGTAATTCCACAATTTAATAATTAATGGAAGATCAAGTAGTATCATTCTAGTTCATTATTAATTGGATATAATAATAAAGTAAATATAAATAAACACCCTAAAGTCAGGTTTATTTGGTTAATGGCATTTTAAAATAAAAAGAACATGTTCCCTAATCTTCTTTAGAAAAGTTTAAACAAATAATTTTAATATTAAATTTCAAAATTACAAGAATAACCCCATCACTTCCCATTTCAAATTTGGCTTTATTACTGTCTCACATAACTTATGTGGAATATAACAAAAAATTGAATCCATTAACATTTTTTTTTAGTGGTAAAACATCAATATCTTTTGAAATGAATTCAACTATTTTTAAAATTGTTATGAGTTATATATTTATGTGTCTTCATTTTTAGATTGTGCCAGTATGTTTATAGCCTTTTTTGCATTTGCAATATTATATTGCTAATGACACTATTATTAAGTGTTGCTAGTTATGGTAAATCATTATTAGATTCTTTACAATTTTCAGAACTAAACATTTATGTATTATATCGTTGTGTTATTAATTTTTTTTTAAAGCTAAGAGAAAGGGAATAACTTGTTATCCATGTTCTTTTTTTATGAATTAGTTATTATTTTTTATTCACTGCTTGTCTGTGAGTTTAAAGATACAGTCAAAAGTAGTTCTATCTGTACTTCATCTTGTTGATTGGTTCCTATAATCTAGTTGTATCAAATCGTGGGACATGTGAATATTGAATATTAGAAAATGTTTGCCTTTAAATATATAAAATAAAGGACCTTAAGTGGTCTGTGCATACAAATTTTGTTTAGCTATCTATTCAATTTAATGCTGTTCTTTATTTGACTCAGACTTACGGCAGTGTATTGGCCTCTATGTGTCACTTGACAGTCATAATTTCATTAAAATAGGCATGTTCAACATGTTTCTCCATGCTTATTGACCGACTAAGTACATATGATGCTTAGAGTAGATTTTTTAATTTTTCAGAAGCAATATCATAGATTCCTTGTGAGCATGTACACTTAATTAGTGTGCCGGGGATTATCACACTTCTGCTTCTAATTATATGAGAATAATCAGTAGTAAGAGACATTATTCGCCAGACCTTTCCTCTATAAGTGAGGAGTTAAGTTGATATGTTGACTTGAGCAGAATGTCTGAGATGCAGTGGTCTAAAGGACCTTAAGTTTATGCTATGAATGTGATCTTGTGAACTCGGTAATTATTAGTTATCCCCTCTTGAAGATCTCTTAGGGCTTCAACATCTCCGCGGAAGTTGACTTTTATTGCTTGAAAGACATACCAAATAAGTTTTTTTGGAGTGGCATCCTATCGTGTATTGTTGTATTGTATCCTGTTGTAAAAAACTGTAATTGGTTTTATAAACCACCAATAAAATAAATCAGTTTACAAAAACTTTCCAATTGTAGGTTTTTAGTACCCAGTGGCCACCTGCCACAGTAAATTTCTTCTTAGCTTAACTCACAAGTTTTTATATATACAATATTTACTTCCATTTATGAATATTTACATTAATGTTTATTTATCTCCATTAATTTTTTTTAATGCATGACTACATTTGAATGAAAATTAAACACTTGTCTTTTTATGAAATTACTGATGTGATTTTTAGTTTTGCTTATAACATTTTTCTTTTTTGATTTCTATTATTTTATTTTTATTGTGTATGGTTGATACTAGTAATGATCTTTAAGTTCTTCAGAAAGATAATTTATTGTTCAAACATATTTTTATCTTTTTTTTTTTTTAATAAACTTATTTTTTTGGTCTGGTATTAATAATTAACAATAACCAATAAATAGGTTATTGGTATATTTGCAGAATTACTATATTATTCCCTAAACTGACTTTGTTTATATTGAAGAAATAATGTAATACATTAAAATTGAGAATCTGCTTACTAAGGATTAGCATTCCCTTAAAATATCACACGTAGACCTTTATATATACATAAATTTTATTATAAAAATTTTCAAGTCTATCGCGTCAATAAATTATGCTGTATCCAAAACAAAAGTAGCCCAATATTGATTGTAGATTACTCTGAACATCTTGAGTCTCTGTTAAATGTTAAAATCTGATTAACCTTTGCTCAATACAAAAGTTAAAAGGAAATAATAGTTCAAAACATTATCTTGAAGAATAGAATATATTATATAAATCGTATAATCATTATTATTTTATTTTTAGATGTCGTTTCGTGTGGTTAGAAGTAGCAAGTTCAGGCATGTCTATGGCACTGCTCTGAAGAGAGAGCAATGCTATGACAATATTCGGGTTTCTAAGTCATCATGGGATTCGACTTTCTGTGCTGTGAACCCAAAATTTTTAGCTATTATTGTTGAATCTGCTGGAGGTGGTGCTTTTATTGTTTTGCCCCACAACAAGGTGAGTTTATTGTTCTTGTGTATAAATGGTTAATATTTATTTTTTTATACTGTAGTTAATGTTTCCTAAATTTTCCCATCATTGTAATTTTTTGAGAAGCCATACAAATTTGACATTGAATCAGATAGACACGCATTCTCAATAAAATACCCTTTGAAAACCATAATAGTGTCTGCGTGTTTCTTTTTCAATATTGATGTTGTTTTGTAAAAATGTTTGTAATTATAATGTTCAGAACTATTATGAAATATGATAGAATAGTTTCAATTTGATAAGACACTTTTTCCACTAATCGACTGAAACCACCATGAATTTATTAAATTCTATCTAGGTTGGAAGAATCAATGCTGATCATCCACTAGTTGGTGGCCACAAGGGTCCTGTTCTAGACATTGCTTGGTGCCCACACAATGACAATGTTATAGCTTCAGGATCAGAAGATTGTGTAGTGAAGGTGTGGCAAATTCCCGATGGAGGAATATCAAGGTTTCAATATATTCTTCTCATATTTAAATATTAATTCCTTTATTCATTATCTGACATCTTACAATTTTTGTTTCCCCCTTTTAAGGACACTGACAGAGCCTGTTGTGGATTTGGTATACCATCAAAGGCGTGTAGGATTGGTATTGTGGCATCCTGTTGCCTTGAATGTTTTACTTACTGCTGGTGAGTGTTTTTATTTTATTTTTATTTTAGTGTACTCTTTATAAATGTGTAATTGATTGATTATCTAAGGATTATATCACTGAACGCGATGAGCCTGCCAGAAAGTTTATTGAACTTATTAGCTCTCCTGGAAAATTGATTACAAACTTTTAGGAATATAGTAGATATTCTAAAATAGAAAATTTATTTTGAATAGTGTCTTTCCTTTTACGGCCAGGCATTTATATTTTATGGCTTTGTTTGAATAAATAACATATATTTACTTCAGATGACCAATAAGTATTTTAACCATTTTAAGATGCCAGATATATAATCCCTAAATTAGAAAAAATATTATGTAACTATTGTGTTCCTAATAATTTTTTTTATTAATTTTATTATTTTTTAACTGCCCGTTATCTTATTTTTCAAGAAAAAGGCTTTCTTTTAGTGACTTTCGTACATGAATGTCCTTAAGACACTCTCGTGTGATGCTCCAACTGTAATAAGCCATCATGTTCTATTCCCATCAACCTTAGCTTTTAAATCCTGATGGAATCATTCTCTTTGTTCTTTGCTATAAGTGCCAAGGTAAATCTGTACAAAATACTATACATGTAGTGGACCTTAATACTAAAAGGTGGTTTTATAATGTTTTGTGTCCCAATCATTAAAGTTCCCCTTAATAAGGATCAATATATATCTTAAAGTAGACTAAGTACACATTTTTTATTAGTTCAGACATAGGTTTCTGACATTTCTTCACTACATATTTGCCACAAATGTAATAAAATATATTGGATTATTTATGCTTTTTCTCTTTGTCATAGACAGTGCAAATATTTTAATTGAAAATGTTAATAACTAATGAAATGACAATGACAAACTAAACTCCTCATCAAAACTATCACAGCCCCATGGAAACTCTTGATCTACACTTATAGGCTTAAGAAGGATTTTACATCTTGTTATACCTGGGACTAGTGGCCTTCAGTGAAGGGCAATTAGAGTTTTTGAAAGGAAGATTAAGGGAGATAGTAAGGAATATTGAAGCATAAGTTGTATTAAAAATAGTAGGCTCTAGTTTTCTGGGAATGACTGGCTTTCCTGTGTTAATTTTCTTAAAATAAAAAATAAAAAAAATGCACGCCTCCCTGTTGTTCAGAACAATTAATTTTATTATTGTTCTAGTATTTTCAACTTACTATTATTGGGTATTCAATTGTATTCATTATCAGAAAGTATAATCTTTGAGCTACATACAACGTATAAACATTTAGTAACCTAAAATGTGTCATCATTTCCATGTATTCCTTGAATGAAAGGCATTGTCTATACACCTGATCAATTTCTCAAAACTTTCTTTCAGGGTCATATTACTTCCTGCAATGTTTTTTTATTATTGGTTTTACTCATATAAAAATATTTCGTTTTAATGAGGATTGACTTCCAGTAAAACATTACGTCATTCTAGGAATTTTAAGGGCTTCTGGTTTAGGCTAATGTTCTACAATTACCCTTTACCTATAGGAAATGAGTCACAGTGCCCCTATAGAAATACCTTTGTGTAATAGAATGAAAATATTTTCATTCTTATGTTGTTGTAAAATAATATTCAGAGTGATTGGTTTAGAGCCTTTTAATGGCCGATATAACTTATAAAGATACTCAGCCTCAATAGAAGAAATGTTTTTTGGGTAAACTAAGTAAAGAGTGCTATATAACCAACTAGGCTCTGATAGACGAATAATTTGGCATCTGCTTCATAGACCTCTTAATGTCTTATCATCAATCAAGAAAAAAATAAATAATGTTTTCTTCAAATGAGAAAGCTAGTCTTTTTTCTTATTGCAAAATTTTATTTCGGTTTATTTCAAACGAACAGAAGTATAGTCAATCTGCATCCATACGTCACAAGAAATTTTAAAAAAATAAAGATTGGTTTTAAGACAAAGATTATATAAATAGGGTGGGAAACAGGCTATCAGGCAGATTGAAATAATATATGGTTTGGGGGATGATGCAGCTTACGGATTATAAATATTTGGAAGTTCTGTAAGATAAAAAGGTTGCCTGGTTCAGTAAAGTAAGGCTTCTTGTACACCTTCCATCTTGCAGTGTAGGGAGTAATCATAATTTACGAATACGATTATAATCACAGACTTTTAAGATGTGATTACTTTCATGACTACACTAGTAATCACAACTGTTTAATCCTTTATAGGGCAAGGGTCGCTAGCATGGCCTCCTTCCACGCTCATTCAAACTCGGACTGAGAGGACTGCGAATAGTTACAAGGGTGTCCACTAGATGTCCAGGATAAAACAAGGAATTATTCATGAATGCTCCATCATCGGGAGCCGAGAAACCCCCTTCCCAGCCATTCAATCCGAGTTTGAAAAAGCACTAGCAGCTCTTGCCCTGTAATGAGTTAAAGTAATTAAGAATGTAATCACATCTTTTCTTCTGTTATTAGAACTGTAATAACAATATTATTCTTGTAACGACTGTAATCAGAACTTTGCCTTCAGATTACAGTTGTAATCTCGTATTTTTCCTGTGATTGTGGTTGTAACAAGATTTTTCTTATGATTACGGTCATAATTTTATATATATATATATATATATATATATATATATATATATATATATATATACATACATAATTTCATTTTGTTACCTTAATTACTGTCCATTTTTGTTTTATTAATTTTGTGTTTGCCAACTTTGTTGATAGTTCATTTTTATTTAAGTGTTTATTTTCTAGGGACTCCTTTTTACTATAGTTTTTCTCTTACGTTCTAGGCTCAGACAATCAGATTGCTATTTGGAATGTTGGTACAGGAGAAGTTCTATTTCATATTGACTGTCATCCAGATATTGTCTACAGTGCTTGTTGGAACTGGGATGGATCACAGCTTTTAACTACTTGCAAGGACAAGAAAATGAGGATTATTAACCCAAGAACTGGTGTTGTTGAACAGGTATTCTTGCAGTTTTAATCATTCTATCTTTTTATATTTTGTATACTATGCATAAAAGTTAACTTAAGGAAACTCATAATTTAGTATTGATATTTAGGAGTTAGGAGGACAACTCGGTATTGGCCAAACCCTAAATTAACCATAAATGATGAAACTTTGATTTAGAGGGAATTTATTTCACTATGTTGTTGGGTTTCATAAAATCTGCAATAGGAAATAATCAGTATAGCTTTAACAATTTTCAACTGTCATTTAACTGTATTCCCTATAAATGTTTTGGATGTATTGATGTTTTCTATTCTTATCAGTTGGCTATTTCCATTTTCTTGGAGCCTTGTTCTCTCCCTTTCACTTGAAATGAGATATCTTAATTGCTGATATTTTAAATATTTGTTATGCCCCATCCATTTTACGGCCATGACATTTTTTATACATACTCAACATATAAAAATAAGAAGTTGAACAGCACTCAAAAAATCTTCACTTGAAACTTTTTTTTAATGAAAGATTATTTCAAGTATACTTCTTTATTATGTTTGCTACAATAGAAGTTCTTTTTTATTTTGCATTTTTTTTTTGTAGTACCATTCTAACTAAAAACTGCATAATAAACAAAAATTATTTGCCATGACCCTATATCATTCTTCCACTCCTTTCTGGTTGTTTCCTATTCATTCTTTTTATGAGCAATTTGAAGCAGATCTTATGGATTTTTCTAGGTTCATGAGTACATTTGTTCATTTTAGCAGATTTTAGCTGAGGGAAATCAGCTATTGAGGTTATGCTCTCTACATGATTTTCGAATCATCAAACTGAACTTGGTCCTACCAAGTAGATTGCAAAAATGAGGTCTGTTCAAAATAATATTTATAAATAGCAGTCACAATTTTTGTTTGATCATTTCCGAACTCAACATTTAAGCGGAAGTGTAAAAGATTGTTGATAAAGTTTTTTAATAAATAAAATTGGACCAGAGGGCAATAGACTTTTGAAATATCAAATAAAGCTCTATAGTGGTTTTGCGCAATGAAAGGGTTAATTGTGTTGTAGTTGTTGTGTGTTATATTCGGTATGTATTGATGTAAGCTGTAAGATTGGTTACATGTCGTCCATTCTCTGTTCCACTTATGCATTGTGTCGGTACGTAAGTTTTTTTTAATGTATGAGAGTGGTACGAGAGAGAGAATTCTGGGATTATTTTTGTATCTTGAGCTGCTTCCTTTGCTAATGTGTCAGCTTGTTGGTTTCTAATATTTCCTGAATGGGCTTTTATCCAGTCTATGTGTATGTGTAGATTTAAATGTATAATTTCCAGAATATTTTGTCTAATGTTTTCTGTGAGCGGGTCGTGTATAGTAGGGTTGCGTATTGAGTAAATGAGAGTCGTGTTGTCTGTGTGTATGGTCGTATATTTGTATAGGTTATATGATGATTTTATAATATATTCGGTAGCTTTTAAAACAGCATATTTCTCAGCTTGATTATTGGAGCATCTAGCATCAAGTCGGTATTTGTATTTTAGAATATGTCCACTTGTAGTCTCAACAATTAATGCTGCTCCAGGTGTATTGTTGTCAGTTTTGCTTCCGTCAGTAAATATGTGGGATGTCATAATGTTTTCAGTCCATGGTTCGTCCAAATGTGATGTTACTTTCGCAAATAGTGCCGGGTGTAGCCATTGTGAGCAGTCAATGTATTTATCTATTGTAATATTCCTTATGTCTGTGAAGTTAGTTCGCTGGTTTTTTATGTTCTACAGTGTCGCCAGTTCTTCTGTTTTATATTCTGCTGGTATTATAGCTGCTAAAACACAACTAGCCTCGTAAGAAATAGTTTTTTAACCTTTCGCTGTTTTAATGCCTATGAGTCGTTGTAGTCTATGAAATTTCTTCAGTTCCTTTTTCTGCGTAGAGCATAATGCCATTCTGAAATACCGTAGAACATATTAGGGACAATTTCACCTTCATAAATAGTTTTGAGGCATTCTGATTTCATGCCCCAGGTTGTACTTGTAGCGATACTTAACGTGTTAATGAGTTTTGAAACTTTAGGGTATATATAGTCAGTGTGTCTATTCCAATTTAGTTTTCGGTCCATGAGAATCCCAAAGTATTTAATTATGTCAGTCTGTTCTAGTGATACGTCGCCAAGTAAAATATTTAGTAAGGGGGAAAAGCAAGGGTTGCAACAATAAACCTTTCACCTAGTTGTATTTTATTATGTGTAGTACCTAAAGTTTACTTAAATCCTTGCCCATTGGTGTCACTTATGACTAAGATCTGGAAATCACACTATATTTGTGTGCAGTAAACAATTAATTTCAACAAAATATGGCTAGTATCTTCAACTAGTTCTCACCATCTTAGCATTCAGGTTTTTTATACATTGGCAATTTTTTGCAATTATCCACAGAGACTACCATGGAATAGTGACAGTCTACACTTTTTGAGGCAAAGAAAATAGCAAATTTAACTGAATGTATACTGATATTTTAACATCGGTACCTCCCTTTCTTTTTTTCTTAACAACACTATGTAATTAGTTATTTGTTATGTATTTTACACATCTCATCATTCGATTGATAATGTTTTTCATAAACAGACAATTAATTGTGTATTTCAGGAAGCTATTTGCCATGAAGGAAGCAAAGCAACCAGAGCAATTTATTTAAAAGGTGGCCTTATTTTTACTACTGGATTCAGCAAAATGTCTGAAAGACAGTATTCTCTTCGTGCTCCTGATCATTTGACAGAGCCAATTGTCATTGTTGAGCTTGACACAAGCAATGGTGTTATGTTTCCTTTATATGACCCTGATACTAATTTGGTGTATCTTTGTGGAAAGGTCAGTATATAATTATAGTATTTGCTTTCCATATTTTGAATGCATCATCACTTTTTTTTTTATTAATTTGAAACTTATTACTATAATTAAAGAGAAAAAGATCCAAATGGGCAAAACAAGAAATTCACAAATTGGTTAAATTAGAGGTCGGAAGACAGAAAGTTCAATTCAATTTATTGCTGAAAAATAAATATTTTTTTCATCCAAATTAATTAAATACTGAAATGTTTCAAGTTTCCTGGCTTTCTTGGCTTAGAAAATGAACTTTAATCATCCAGCAGTTATATTTTTAATTTATAAATAAATAAACCAACAGGACATGGTAAAGGAACAAATTCAACATCTAATTCACTGCCTGGAGCTAAAGCTGCTAGGGATATTTACAAGAACTGAACCAATATGAAGTTGCTCAGTATCAATACTATGCTGGAAGAAGGTTGTACATGGCACATAACTCTAAGCAGTGTACTTTTAACATCAAAAGCTTATTAGGAAACAGAAGTAATAACAAAACAAAAATAAATATTTACTTGATCAATGTTAGAACATATTGTAACATAGAAAATCCTCTATATTCATAGCATTTTATTCACTTTAGCATTAACATACATGTAAATAGGATAATGCTTGATGAATATATTCATCAATTAAGCAGTATTAAAATACTTATGGTTAAAGGTATTATGAACCTAATGATAAAATAATAACGAGGAATACTCATTCCTGTCCATTTATTATGTCTGCTAATTAAGCTGTTTAATTTTTCAAATATGGTGTACAATAATAATCCCTAATTTTTTAATCTACTGGATAGGGGTCATAATTTAGTGTTAATACTAGCTAATTTAGTGAAAATAAGTACCAAATCATTTTTCCTCACATTCTTGTTATTTATTAATATATATATTGGTATATTAATGAGTTTTATATCTACATGCCAATTTAATTAATATGAACTGCTTTAATATTTCAGGGTGACAGTGTTATTAGATACTTTGAAATTACTGCTGAACCACCCTTCGTGCATTATATAAATACTTTTCAAACACCTGATCCTCAAAGAGGTATTGGATCTATGCCCAAAAGAGGATGTGATGTGTCTTCATGTGAAATTGCTCGTTTTTACAGGCTCAATAATTCAGGACTTTGTCAAGTTATTTCTATGACAGTTCCTCGAAAAGTAAGTTTTTTTACATAATATTAATATTGTTTATCTGTAGTTCATGGCAGGGTTTCCACAATCATATTTACAGTTCTGATATGTAAAATATAAAGAAATATAGGTGGTTGATTCCATTTATGTGTGTACTCCTTATCTAGATGTTCACATTACACAAAGCTTATGGTGTAGATTGAACCATGATTGTATTGTTGGGTAGTGCTATTTCAGAATTTGCTTGAGGAGTGGATGTTTTACGACTAGTGAATCATAATAAACATAGTTTCTGTACAAGACCCCCAGATATGACTTACTCCTTATGTGATACCTTCTGTTTATAGGGGTACAATAGTTGGCTTTAAGGTTTTAGTTTACCTTAAATTTTGCCAATTCCCTCTTCTTAAAAATAGAACTCTGAGATACTAAGTTAGATTATTATTACCACCATAAAATATCGTATTTAATCCAAGAATTCCTTAAGAATTGGCCCTTTTGCATTTATTTGTTCCACATTTATACCACCTTAGCCTGGTGTTTATGCTCCTTGTCTAAATGCCTCTTGAACTTTGTCCAGAGATACCTTTAGCAATATCATTGTTACACAAACCGTAATAATTTAATTTTTCTTATATCATAAACTTTCTTAGAGAATAATTTAATGCTTAGACATCCACTTCATCTGGCCTCCAACAGGTTTGATCCTTTCTCCAGCAATGAAATAGAGGGTGGTTTCAGGGCTTTAAGCCTTTATACCTTTCTCCTGACATGCAATAATGTAGGTGACAGACTTGAGCTGCGCCCAGTTTGAAACATAGCCATTAGAGGCTTCAGTTAACCTTAAGCAATACTCTAATGAGAAAAGCAGAACTATCAGCTCGATTCCTATTGGCTATTGTGAGCTGAGGAAAAAGTATAACATTTGAGGCATCTATTGTTTCATTGTTGCTCCTCTAGAGGAAGAATCAGACCTATTGGAGACCTGATAGAGTGCATAGGAAGTAGAGGAAATATTAATCCTGACACTGTTGAAAATACATTTCTAAATATGAAGTCATATTTGTGATTAAATTATTATTTTTAAAATTTTCTCTTGATTATATTTATTCCATTGTTGGGGGAAATTATCATAATTTTTTGCTGAATTTAGAACTTTCTAAATTATTATAATATCTTAAATTTTACTCAAAGCAAACTTTTTATGCACCTGTATATGTAATCTGTGAAATACAGTCATCATATTAAAATAAGTGTTCAAATATAAAATCTTGGCACAGATTGGTACTTCTCTGATTTATTTGAGTTGTAAATTACACAAACTAAATTTTCCACTTGTCAATGATCGAACCTGCGCCTTTTTTTTACTCTCAGCTTACAGAGGGTAGTGGAAGACGTACCCATGCATTAACCCACACAGCCATCAGCCCCCTCCCCTCCTATATATATATATATATATATATATATATATATATATATGTACCCAGCTGTGCTCGGGAATCATTAGAGTTTAAATGTTGATGGTATTATTTGGCAAGGCTACAATATGTACAACTACACTTTCCGTCTGGGCTAATGGTTTTCCCGTAATGGTCAGGTAGGGGACTTATAGAATAGAAATTTTAGTTTTGAAGAATAAATGAAAATTAGTCCCTAATCAAGCCCTCTCCACTGTTTGACACACCAAGAACAACTCAGGTCATAATCATAGATAGCATTTATTATAATTAAATTCATCTATAGTGTACATATTTCCTGTCAAAAACCAATCCGAGTATAACATTATATACACAACAGTAAATGCAAGTAGAAAAAAAATACAACATTTCACAGGAAATTAGTTAATACAATTATTTGTGTTAGCCTACTGACAAATTCTGCTCCCGTTTGAGTGTTATCAACATTGCTTTACTTAAATACCTATAGTTCATATTGGAAAGAATTGTTAAGCATATCAATATTTCTACGCAAATTACTTGCTCCATACATTGTTACCGAAAAAAGTTATAAAACAAAAGCTACTCTAAATAACAAAATAAACAACTTTTGTTATGTGCATATTTGCCGAAAAAGCCATAGGAAACGAAATATCGCTATGTTTAATTTCAGGCCTCCCTTATAACCCCCACTCCTTTTCATTTCAGGGATTATTAATATAGCCTAAAGTCCTAATATACATACCTACCAAGTTTCATAAAATTTGGTTCAGCCGTTTATGCGTGAAAATGTTACAAACAAACAGACACCAAAGAAACAAAATGCAGTTATGGTGTCTATGGCATGTGAAATGAAAAGTTATCGTGAAATTTTGAGAAAAAAATCAAAGTACAGACAGAGGTTACACTTTTATATATATATATATATATATATATATATATATATATATATATATATATATATTTATTTATTTATTTATTTTGGTTGCCTTTACAGACCTTAGAGATCGTTAGCCACCATTTTGAGTCTCCTCCACCTTTGTCTATTCTGTGCAATAGCTTTCAAGTCCACTACGTGGAACTCCTTAGTATCCTTCAAAACTGTGTCAGACGATCTCATTTTCGGTCTCCCTCATGAAAGAGTACCCACCACTGTTGCATTCATTTTGTTGTATAGGGAACCGAATGGGTTACACTTGCCACCCCACGCATTGTCTTCATGCTAACCCCTTTGCTAACTGCATCTTTCATATCATGTGAAATTGACTACCTCATTTCAGATATAATCTCTTCTATTGTCTTGCTTCTCCAGAGTCCTAAGTCACCATCCTACTTTGGGCCTATTATGGCACTAAGAGCCTTATGCTCAAACCTTTCAACCTTTTTTTCCACCCGTCAATGCTTATGTCTCACACCCATACCAAGAGTACAGGTTTGAATATGGAGTTATAGACCCTTAGTTTAACATTTTAACAACCAGAGCAGGCGTGTACTCCCACTAGCATTGTCTACCTCTGGCCTCCCCCCTCCTTCGTGTGTGGGGCGAGAGGGACCAGAGTGGATGAATGCGTCCACGCCCGCTACACAGTTGGTTTTCCTCATCCAGAAGCCTTAGCTAGGCGACTGGGCACCCACTAGATAATTGGTTTTCTCTTGATACCCAACCGTTTTGGACCCTAGAAAGATTTTAATGAACTTGGGTTATACTTTTTCTCTCAGTTTTTTATAATATTGTAAATATAGATACCAGTGGCTATTCTCAATGAAAAACATAATTAATATTATTAATTAATTTTTAAACAATTAATCATAGCAAAGATATAAATTAAATAATGTAGAAAACAGTCAGCTGACACCTTTCCTATGAATTACTTGAACAAAATAACTTT
Organism: Riptortus pedestris; assembly: GCA_019009955.1. NCBI lineage: Eukaryota > Metazoa > Arthropoda > Insecta > Hemiptera > Alydidae > Riptortus > Riptortus pedestris. Next base: position 101,142,362 of record CM032233.1, read on the forward strand.
AAAAAAAAAAATTCCAAAATACAGGAACAAACAAATTAATCTAATATTCAAAAATCAACAAAATAATATATAAAAATATTTGAATATTCAGAAAATATATTAATGGAAAAAAATTAATTATTTTTATGATATACGTGAAAACAATCAATGCAGAAATGTGGCTCATGAATACAATCTTTAGAATAGGTAACAACTTTTTTTATTTCCTTTTTTGTACTTTTCCATTCCTGAAATTTTAGATAGCACCCATTACAGTATTTTCTAACTTTATTAAACACTCCTAGTTTTTTGTCAAATCTGTGAGACTGAAGAGATCGTCGACTTACTGATGGTAAAGGAGAGGAGTCACTCAGAGGATCTTCTTCAAGAAGTGCCCTTACAACCTCTTCTTTAAAATTTGTTATGGACATTTTTTTTTGTCTAAAGCTGTTATAAATAATTAGGGCTTTCAGTAGAGATGCCCCAAAAATAAGATCAATTGTTATTTTGTGATACCACTTAAGGGTTCGCCTTAAGCTAGTGGATTAGGGCGACATTTGGTCTGATGTATCGATTGACGATTTCCCACTGTTTTAATCGACAATCATCCATGGTTTTGTAATGGTTCTTTCACTTCAAGTCACAATTTCCGTCATTTTATCCGTGTGCTTAGTAGAGAGCATAATTACTATGCTAAATTTATATATTAATGTATAATGTGATATCATCAATGAATATTTATAATCTAGATGCCTCGGTTTTTATTTGTTCGATACCATACTCAATATTTCGCTATTTCATATGGAGCTAAAGATTAAGTTTGCTAATAGTGAAAATCCTACTAGAAGGAGTGCTGGTGAGAGTAGAAGTAAAATACAAAAATATATATTGGGTGGCTCAGATAAGCAGGCTATTAGAAAATAACTCCGAAATGTTTAGAGATATAAAAATTGTTAATGTTGGACATTTTTCTTTTTCTGGAGATCTTAAATTATAACAAATATTGTATTTTGTTACCTCTTTCAGGGAGGGGGATTTAAATAAATATTGAACTCTTAAAACATACCACTTAATAAGATGAATTCCTGTAGTGTTAGCTGATGAAAAAAGACCAGAAACTGATAACATTTTTAATCTGATGATAATTTTTAGAAAAGACTTGAAACCTCATTTTTTACTATCCACATTTATTGCCTTTTTACATCAGATTTGGTTTAATGTGAGTTGCTATAAGCAAAGAATTGAATAAATCAATAAATTTAAGGGATCAGAAGTACAAATAAAGCTTATTTGAAATTTGATAAACCATGATTACACTTATCCCATATCACCCTACTTTTAGTTTTATGTTATTGTGACCAAATTTATATAATATACAAATTATTCCATAGAAATATTTAATATACAAATACATAAAAGTGCTCTAGTCTTGCAAAGTATTTATATGAAGAATGACCTAGACAGTAAGATTTAAATTTTTTATTTAGCCTTAATTTAATGATGTATAACATATTTTATTCACTTTGAGCCTACAATTTATTGCAACTTTCTTTTTATTTAAGAGTGAGTTGTTTCAAGAAGATTTGTACCCTGATACAATTGGAGATAACCCTGCTTTAACAGCTGATGAATGGGCTAGTGGCAAAGATGCAGAACCTATTTTAGTGTCACTCAAAGGCGGCTATGTTCCTTCCACTGCTCCAAAGTCTGAACTTCGAGTCACCAAGAAAGCAAATATTTTAGATAAGAAGAAGCAGAATAATGCTTCTGATGATAACTCAATGGTATGTCAAAATGATGCTTATTTTATTTTGATAAAAGTATATTAACCAGATTAAAGTTTTTAGCTGATTTCCTTTACTATGTTTCTTCAATGAGCAAATATGCCCATGATATGTGAGTTATGAGTTGAGGTAGTCTGTAGCCAGTTGTGAGGTCTGGCTATTTGAAAGCAAGGCTTGTTGAATAAAATTGCTTCATTACTAAATTCTTACCATTTGAATTTTTAAAACGTTCAACATATTCCTATTTTTTAAACACTGCTGTGTAAAGTTTTTTTTGCTGTTCAAAACTAAGGTGATCAGACTTTGTCAATTTTAGCACTCTTATACACATCGCATTGTTATACAAAATATCAGAAATTAGTATGAGGTTAACTCTAAATTCGAATTATATCATTTGAAACTCAAGTAACTAAGTAGCATTAATATCGAAAAAAAAAATTCTAAGTGATATATGGTTATTATATTATTTATTGTGCTATCTCTGTGTGAGACTTGTTTAGCGAGAGTTTTCTCTTTTATTGTTCAAAGTAATTGCAGATTGAGAACATTAAGTAAAGAGGATATTATAAAAACAGATTTCAATCATGACCAACCCTGCTTAACTTTTTTTCTGTATGGATTGTCTTAGCGAAATAGTTTTGGTACTCCTAATTATATATTTTTCAACTGAACCTCTTATCCACCAATTGTTAATCACTCAATTTATTTACATTGTGGGCCAATTTTATATTCTTAAACTGAGATATGGCACTTTCTATCCTCTTTATTAATTTTATTCTAGCCATCCCTTGTTTATAGGATATCAGTGTTTTGGAATTTATTATAACTTTAATGTGACTATAAAGGTAAATGCTTAATTAATTTGAAATTTCATTTTCAGAGTGAAATCATTATTAAAGAATTTAAAGAAGAAATACGAAAGTTAAAGGCTATGATTGTTAAACATGAAAATAGGATTCGAGCATTAGAAGAAACACTGAAAGAGCAGCCAAAGTGTGAAAATGCTAAGATTGATAAAGTTGATGGAAAATGTGATTCAGGCTGTGCTCTCAAAGAAGCTGTTAATGTTCCTTCTGATTTAGCCCCAGATGAAGTTTAGGACTGGTAAGTATTTAGAAATTTTTAACTCCTTGTACAGATATTGAACTGTATTCATTCCAAAATGTAATATATACATATGTATAAAACAAAAAGTAATAAGTAAAACAGTAAGTAATACTAGGATTGGTTAATAGCTATGATAAGATTTGAACATAATTCAGGTTGGATGAAACTATAATGTACTGAATTTGAACTGCTCTATTAGCTACAAAAATTTCCCTCGATTAGATGAAAATTTTACCTCATGCAGGCTATTATTAAATCTGGCCAGGCAGTTCTGGAGTTGATGTTTGCCTGCATTATTTAGCAAAATTATTTAATTTTGTTACCAAGGCAGTCATATATAATTCTTAGTCATAGAGGGCAACTTATTTCAAAGAAGTTACTTGGCATTGCTATCAATAAACAAGTATCAATAGCTCTATCAAAAAGTTCTGATTTTATTCCCTTTCTGTTTGTTTACTGTTTTCTTGAAATTAGGGCTTTGTGCGAATGTCAATACCAACTTATACAAGAAATCTCCCAATTTTAAAGAGGCTGCGGACCTACTGCAAACCTGAGTTGAAAGGATGATTAACCCTTTAATTGTGCAAAGCCACTATAGTGGCTTTTCACAATGAAAGGGTTAAAAGATCTCCTATTTTGGGACATTTTTTTTCTATTGTTAGCTGTGTTAGTATTACTCATAGTTTGAGGAATCTGTTAGTGCTATCTGAATTGACATAAAATGATGAACACTCTTGTGTTATTTCCACTAGTACTACCTGATTTTGAGCATCAATTATCTCCTGGGTTGTGCAAGATTTCTCAGTTGTGTTGGCTGAACTAGTACTACTCTGCTTGAGGACTGCTAGTATTATCTTATCTGTATTCCACCAAAAAGATTCACTCTTTGGCTGCATCTCTACTAATTTTTTCTGATTTTTAACGCTGTGTTGGTATCTCCAGGGTTGTCTGAGATTTCTTCTGGTGTTGGCTATACTAGTACAAAGCTTATATTATGTTTGTATTAGGTCCATCTGGATTGCACAGATTGACCTACGTTCCTCTGCTACTTATTTTTTATTTTGAGTCCTGTATTCATGCCTGGTTTTTAATAAGACATTCCACTCTAATTTGACTCCACTAGTACTGCTCTTTAAAGAGAAAACAACACAAGTTTGAAGAGAATAATTTTCTGTAGTTCTTATCTTTCCATTATCAATAAAACAGCTCAATCACAGTGGCTATATGCACATTGGTGCTCGTAAAAGGGTTAAATGAGGTGTTCAGAACACAAATCTCTATATCAGTAAAGCTATGAGCTGTATTTATCTTTTGGAAAAAATAATTTGTCCACAAAAAAATTAACAATTATTTATTAATTTATATATCAATTTCTTATATTTTTTAATTACAATTCTAATTTCATGTTATTTGCCATAACTTACACAAATTGTAATATAATATACGTCTTAATTTTTCTTTCTTTTTTACAGATGTTGATTGCATGTGGATCTTTTGACTGTTGTAATAATTGTTCTCTGGATACTTCTAGAATCAATCGTTTCTCACCGCACATAATATATAATTTATTATTGTTAAAAGTTACAGATTTTTAATCGTTTTTATACATATGTATTTGTAATCAAATTTCATAATACCCCTCAGTAGCATTGCTATTTGATTAAAGGATTCTCAAATCTGTGTTAAACATGTCTTTTATACTAATTTCATTGTTACTATTATGCATTAAATGTCTTATCCAGTATTCAAAAAAATGGATATTATTAGTGTACATGCTCGTGATTCTATTGTTTGTAAGTTAAAAGTTATATGTGAATATAGGAGTAAGTGTGCTTCTAAATGTATTTGTGTAATCAAATGTATCAGTGCTTACACATAAATAACTAATTGGATGTGTTACAAATTACAAACATATTGTTGTTGTCACTAGTAAGTGACAATTCATTCAAACGACTGAACTATGAAAGTTTGTTATATTTATTATATCACATCTATGATGTATTTGTCATTAAATTTTATATGTTTTTAATTAAAACAAAATTATAACTATTGTTTTAACCAGTGCTATTTAAACTTTATTTTTCATCATCAAATTGATTTTTTTTTCTTTTTACTAAAATATATATCATATTATTTTAAGTTTATTAATAGTTGTTTAACCAGCTTCGTTAGTGGGTGTGCTAATTCTCTCTCTATACATTTAGCATATATATATATATATATATATATATATATAGGCAACAGTTTGGTCGTGATATAATAACTAATATTTTTGTGGTCTTAATGTCTTTGATAAAAATAATTTTTTAAAAAATTAAAAAAAAACAAATAAATATTATGTATATGAATTTTATATTGAAATTTCAAAAATATATACTAATGCTCTTAAAATGCAAAATACCAATTTATTTGTATTTTATTTATTTATTTATTTATTTTACTTATTTATTTTAAATATATAAGCTTCAAAAGTTTAGAATTTCATTTTGTAGAATCAAGTTAATGCTCATGACATGAAAAAGAAAATATCAAGCTTTAAATCAAGATTATTTACACCATTAGCCTTTAATGAATATAATATGTATTAATTTGTGTTCTACCTCATGAGTAACAAATGGTTCTATTATTTCAGATTAACATTTTCTAAATGTTATAGAATTTTATTAATCACACTTTTTTATGTTAAAAGTTCGTTATAAGAAATTACTTCTTACGCACTTATTTAACTTATGGTTTTATGAGTCATATTTATAATATTGGTTGTTATAGAATTGCTAATTCCCCTTTTTCATTCACTTTTTACATAATTGCTCATTTTTAACATGTTCTCAGTTTCTATTTTTTCATGTGCGATATTTAGGTGTAGATACTTCCTAGTGCTATTGAAATTAAGCTTATTTCCTGAAAAAAACAAAAAAAAAAACATAAATATAAAGAAAATATTAATTGGTTAATATCTTTGTGGTCAAAAGCATTTATTTTTTGTTATTTTAAAATTATATATATAACCACAAATTTTTACTACTTGCATTTTTCTCAAATATCTAATATTCACACAATGCACACATCCTCTTCATAACCTTTTGTTTTTCAAAGACAGTCACTTCATCTTTATATATTACTTTAATAATTGAACTATAATTAATGATTGTTAGAACTTTTCTCTATCTAAATTTCTTGTTCCCTTTGATTTTTAATAATAAATATTTTTACATTTGTATACTGGTTTTATAAATTAAGAGGAGTGTGTTCTATATCTGTGTTACATGGAAAATGGGTTTTAGTCAATAATTTTGAGTTCAATATAATATATTTATTATAATTTTTGACTTTTTTATATTTATATATATATGCATATGTATATATTGGTAGTAACTTTTTATTTTTTTGTTCTGGCTTCATGAGAATTTTAATTGTGTGAAAATTGATTTTTCATTCAGTATTATCTGCTTTTCTTTATATTAAAAAAATATTCTGTTCAATAAATTGTGTTATGTTTCAGTTAATCATTATGAAGTTGAATTTCGGAGCAGTTTTATAACATAATTAAAATGGGACTCAACTTAGAATACATAGAAAGAAGAGAACATTTCTTTATTCTTGTCATGAGATATTTTTTTACCAGATTTTTAAACAAGTTTATTGTAAATATTTCTTTTATAATTTAGCCCCTCCCTGAAGTTTAACCTTTAAATTCTATTCTCTCCTCCCTCAAAAATGACATATTCCTAAGAAAAAACTGTACCTTGCCTTCTGGTAGATAACAGTGAGTCTAATAAATAATATTAAATGAAAGTTTTAAATGTTAGAGAATTGATCTATTAGAACAAATTTTATATTTAATCTTGTTAATTTTAAATCATTTATTGATCAATTTATGATATTGATAAACAATACTGTGATAAGTATTTCTTTTTACAACATTCACAGTAATCCTAAAGAACTTTATATATAGCCAAATTAAAAATGTAACTTGAATGCTATTTCATTTGTCATTATTTTCTATCATTTATATCTAGTCATTAGAATACAACTGAAACTTCAAATCGAATTGACCATCTTTCTCCTAGTGACATAGAATAATGAAACTATAGGTTATTATGTTAATATCCTTTATATTTAATTTAATGCATTTTATCAATCTACATATTAAACAAATATTTCACAAGTAATGTTACTCATCAAGAAGTGGGACTCCACAATATTGCAAAAGCTAATTAAGTACTGAACAATTTGACAGTTAAATATTATTGAAGATATACAGACCCTTTTAAAAACCCTGTTGCTCTCTACTCTAGTTTTCATTGGATCATTTTTTATTTTTGCTTTGATATTTTTTGTTCCATGAAGGGTGCATATTACACTATTAATAAATAAAATATTGAAATAGAAGCTTTCTTATTGCAGAGTTATACAGTTTATATTTATAGGCATGCTCATGATAAGGAGAAATGATTCATCATTTTCAACTCTATGGTTACAAGCTTTTGATTGCTTATGTTCTATAGATTCTATTAAAAGTATACAGCAAAGTCAGGAAAACAGTTCAATTATTAAATGGAATTTAATGTGATAACCTTGATTAATGGAATTATTATAGTTTATATTTAATAAATATATATCACAATAAATTGAAATTCAGAAATAATTGCTTGAGCTGAAAGTTTTAATGCAATTACTAATTAAAATTTAATGTCTTAGTTGATTTCTCCTATTTTTCTTTTTTGTTTATAAAATTATGGGCAGCTTAGAATTCCATAAATATAAACATTTTCTTCGACAGTTTAATTAATTGATTCTATATTTTTTCACTCACTAATTTCTATTCTTAAAAACTCATATTTAGTGCCCATTTGTCCCTATATTTCAAAAGTATTTTAGTGTATGATTAATCTTAAGTCTCAAGTATCAGTTTTATTAGAAGCTGCCTTTTTCTTCTTCTTTTTTTATATGTGGTACTTATTCATCTTTATTGGAAGCGATAGTACATATAAATCTTTAAATGAGGTTCATCAACAATAAATGATTAAATACTGCTAGCTGAGGTCATCTGTTTTTATTAAATTACATTTCTTAATACTCCATAGTATATTTAGATATGAATTTGTTTGCTAAATCACCTTAAATATTTATATTTTCTTGGGGTACTTCTTTGATTATATTGTCATTATAAATACCTTCATATTTCAAATAAGATTATTTGATGTGTAATGTACACAGCTAAATTGTTATTATATTCTTATGAATTTACAATTATTATGAGACACAGAGTTTAATGACTACATAATTTTAATATCAAACTCTTGTTAATCTGATATTTCATGCTCATTTATTCCACAAGTTATCTCTATTTATAACTCCTTCAAATAATTTTTTATTGCAGAAAGTTTAAGAGCACAGTCTATGAATATTTAATTATTATTGCAATTTATAATACAGTTTGCATTTTTGAGAGTTAATGATTTATTTAGTAAAATTATGATTTAAGATGAAAATAATTAAGTTGCTAAATATTTTTAGATATTAATTTATTTTCTTTGAACAGAATGAACATACTCCACTTCTCATAAAACAAAAATAGATGATAAGCCATTTAATTGCATTTATTAAGTGTTGTATTATTTGTTGTATTTAATATTCATTAGCCCAAGAACAACTAAAACAATATGTATTTTCCGATATTCTGGGTTTTTAATTTTTTTTTTCACTTTTATATTCTTTATTAGTTGCTTCCCTTAATAACGTAATGACAAGATACATTTCATTTTCTGTAATTATTGTTTTAAATCTTATAATTCTGCTTAAAAATTCTCTATACCCTATGGATTTTGAAAGCCCATAGGGATAGATTGTGATTTTGTTATTTTTGTATCTCTTTTTTTTTTGCTAATTTAAATTCAATTTAGTTTTTCTTTCAAGACTATCTGTAGAAAGAATTTCATTCAATACTTGAGTCCTTCACAATGTGGCTTATATAGTAACTGATTACCTTCATTGAATATATATTTTGGGAGCACTTGCACTTTCATAGCTGGTGCACCAATTAGAATATTGTTCTATGAATTATATTGTGTCAAAATACATTAGAAATTTTAATCTAGAGAATACCTTGCATGTAGTGGCTTAATGAAAAAACATTTCTAACAAGTCACTTAGAACTAGTATTATCAATTTGCTCTGATATTCATATACATATTCTTTTCTCTTCTTTCCTCTTGTTCCATTACTAATTTGAACTATGGTTTCTTTTTCACTGTAATATAAATAAAATGCATTTCTCATTTCGAATCAGTTTCTGTGATTTTTTGGGCATGTTCTTATTTTAAATATAAAGACACTTTCATTGCACACTAATATTTCATACTTGGCTCAAAATATTCATACTTTTTTTCATTTGTGGGTCTTGAAAGGTCTATCTATTAATGTTTAGTTTTCTATTCATTTGTTATAATTTATGCTTTAAAATATGCAATGTTTACTAAGACTGTTCAGCTGTATTATTTTTAGTGCTAACCTGTACAGTAATGACATTAAAAGAATTGTAGTCTGTAATATGGTTCTATGGTGCATAGTAGCCAATACACTTCATTACAGCTGTGTTAATTCTGTGTGATAATATAAAATACACTTTAAACTAATATTCCTTCTTTGGCAGAAAGAATAATATGTTGAGGAATTGATATAATCAACTTATTACGAATTACTTTACTAATGGTTTTCTAATTTTTATAAATATATGTGAATAAATATTCTTAGGCTATTTATATATTCTGATATGCCATCATATAGTTGAACAGGTTGACATTTAGAATGTATTCCACATTGGTTATCCCGTATTTACATTGCATCTACAATGGAAGCTATTTTCCTATATTTCCAATTCATTGCAATGTTACTACCAGCCTGACTAATTTCGTACACTTTGTTTAGCACCATGACTTCTTCAGGTGGTCTGTCCCTCTTGAAAGTAAATGTTTTCTGAAAATATTTATACATTTCACTTCAGTAATTTAAATGTTATAGTAAATTATAATCAGAATGAAGGTATATCAGGTTTTATGAGCTTAATATTATCACTTGAATTAAATCATTTGGTATTAGAATTCCTCAAAATATAAAATAAGTGTTTCCCTCTTTATTTGTTCTGCTGTTATCTTTCTCCATCATATCAGGAAAAGTGATGTCACATTAGATGGAGAAAAGAATTCAAATTATGGTGCTGAACTAGTTAACTAAAAAGTATGTTCTTAGGACCTATGTCATAATTTCTGTTTTTACTTATAAAGAAAATAGAACAAGTAACAAACCTTTATGAATCAAATATATAAATGAATATAGAAAATACATATAAGGTTAGATATAAGAATAAAAAAAAGTAAATGTCTTTTAATGCTCAATATTGATTTCTAAAAAAGATATATGCCAAAAAGTATTTGTACATTTAATGATTATTTTTTTATATCTAATAATGTTATATAGTATAATACTAAAGCAAATTTTACTGTTATAAATATGTACTTAATATGGATGGCACTGTCAGTACATTGATGATAAATGAGAGGAACTATTATATTGAATTTCAAGGTTTCGTTTTTACCTGAGCAAACATTTTTTTTTAGTTTTTTTTTTTTTTTTTAACATTGTGATTTCCCCATTTTAAATAAATCCATATTTAATGTTAGAGAACAACCTTGGTCAAAATGTTATTTAATTGATAAATAATTCTCTGTTATATGTACTATTTACAAAGCACAATCATTATGTTAACGTGTGTTTGTTGATCTCTATTTGGTTGTACATTTTTATTTTTTCAACATATAAACAAAGTAAAAATAAAATATATATTTGACTAAAGTAAAAACCAATTATTTATGTATTTTAGTATCTAAATTATTCATATTGTTATCTATTATAAAACAAGGTGTCTGGCAGTGCTTGCTTGTTATATAATGCATTTTTTTTTTTTTTTAGCAGTTATCTTTAAGAAATCGTAATGACCGCTTATTCTGTTCTATTTTTTTATATAATTTAGTCATAATTTTCTTTATAATTTCTTTTCAGTTATTAACTTTCTACTCTTCATTTATTTTATGGTTATTACCTATTTTAGTTGGTATTTTTCTTTTAGCACTTAGCTGTTAACTTTAATGCCCACCTTATTAATCAATTAGTCTGACTAAATGCGCTTTCAAATTAAATGATCTTTGTCTTCCAATCATATCATTTTTATATTTTCCGTATTCTTTGGTTGCACAGATTTTGATGATATATTGACAATAACTTATCTATATTTAAATAAGGTTTAAAATATAATTTACTTTACAAAGCCGTTGTTAATTTACATTGTTAAAATTTTTAAAGTTGTTATTGTTCTATGAATGTTTAATTTATAAATTTGTAGTAGACTGATGATAACCTCTATATGCATGTGTCTGTCAAATGATATGTTTTAGCTTAAAATTTTTATGAACAATTCATTTTTGAAACCAGTATGAAGTTACCCATAAGATGAGAACATGTTATAGTGAATCATTTACTTAAAAGAGTGTGTTACTTTCTTTATAATTGTGCAATATGAGTTGTTTCAATTTTGAAATTATATATCACGTGAAGTGCCTTTTTTTTTTTTTGGTTGCAATTTTGTTTTGGGTCATTTGTAAGTGACGTACCAATTCAAAGTAGTTTTTGTATGTTGCTTCATAGTTTTCATTAAAACAATTTTGTTATTGAATAAAAACATATTTTTCATTTATAATTATTATTTTTTATGCCCTGTTTATATTACATTATTTGTTATGCTTTGTTTGGGGATGTAGACTTGAAAGATCGTAAACCACTGGAAGTCCCCTTTATTTTGTGGGGGGGGGGTGAGGGAAGTGCCAAGGATTCCCAAAAATGAAGGTTATATATATCATCAAAGGTTTTATATATATATATATATATATATATATATATATATATATATATATGTATATATATATATATATTAAACCTTTGATGAATATCGTTTCATTCATGGGGGTATATTGTTTTTTTATGTTTTGCTTCAGATTTCTCTTATTGCTAAAACCAATTACTTAGAACATTTTTTCCCTTTATGTGACTGGTACAATAGAAAATTAATTGAATTATTTCTCGTACAATAAATTCAACCTTCAGGTATTACTTCTCAGAATACAATGGATATCATGTCTTCAAGAAACACACTTGAATAACTCTGATAGCTTTGGGTATCCAGGCTTTGTGACTTACGAAAATGACTACATAGGTGGGGGTGGTGTATATTAGTCTCCAGTATTATATCCAGCCATCCTCTTTCACTCAATACTGACTGACTTGCAAGAAGTGCACAGTGGGCCAGGTCACTTTTGAATTGTAATTATATGAAAGCTGGAGCATATAATAGACTGTTTAGATAAAGAGGTTTCCAATTATCAAGTAGTTTTGCATCAGTTTAATCCTGCTGACAAGTTGATAAAAAACAGAATACAATTTTTATTTTGTTTCATTATTAAAGAATTAAGTGATTAGACATTACTCTAAGATCAAATTATTCAACCCAATCACCTCCCCCCCTTCTACAATGATCTCCACACCACCATCAGGTAAGTGAAATATATTATCAATTTATAGACTCCAGGGGCCAGTCACCCAGCTGTTTTGTACAGGCTACACTTCTCTAATCAGCAAGAATTGGTGATGGAGCTTGGTCTCTAAAAGTACACTTTGCATATTAAATTACTTTGTAGAGACAAGGCTTTTTATTAATTCTGATCAACTTAGTTCTTCTACCATCCAGCATCTCAGAGAAATACTGAATATACCCCTAACAATAGCAGAACTCATGGGAGCTCTTCAATCAAAAATAGATTCTTCCCAGGCCTGAATAATAGCAATATATCAAAAACATTGAAAAATAAAAAAATCACTCTCCATTTCTTCAAAACAACAAAAATATGGACTATAACCATATCCATTTCTATATTAAACAAAAAGGTACCAGTGGTATAGTTGTATCCAGTTATAAATTAATTTCATTTACAGGTATTATGTGGGAGCTATTTGAAGAAAAACAAAATCAATGTCATCCGACTTAATTTTTTTGAAAGAAAGAACACTCTTGTCGAATAGCAAAGTGGTTTCAGAAGACTCCAAAGCACATGTGATAACTTAATTAAACTCCAGTGTTGTTTATAGATATTTAGTATGCCTGTGATCGTGAATGGAGGTGATAAATTAACTGAAGAATATTAGGTTTTATTATTGCCCCTTTCAGGAAAAGAACTTTCAAAATCATAAATGGCTTCAAATTTTTCCTCAAATAGGCAAATATGGTATCCCTGAAGGATTTATAATAAGACTTGTTTTCATTATTTCAAGAATTCAAATTCTTCAACTGTTGAGATGCTCCATTTAAGTCATGTTATATACATATGACACAGTGATTTAATGGTCTGACACTATACTTGAGGGGTTATAGACAATCATCCGAAATGCCCTGCATAAAATTAGTAGGTAGTTTATAAACTGTGGCTTTATTATATCAACACTTCAGTTCTTGAAGAATAAATAACCCGACGTCTTTGCACATCAAGTTCAATGAAATAATTTAACAATAAATATAGTAAAGTTTATACAGGACACATATTTGATGAAAGACTAAACTGGACTCTCCACTTCAACTAACTTAAAGCTAAGTGCCTTCAATCGTTGGACATTCTCAAAGTGCTGAGTCTCAGAGTGCCTGTCGAATATTGTGCGGGAAAGTTGGTTAACATTTTCCAGATTAAGTAAGTTCTGTATAGTACAACTCTAGACGGCTTGAAGATGGTGCCTTTGCATCGAAAGCGCTTGCCAACTGAACTCGACCATCAGCCAGTGACGACGGTATGCACCGACAGATATGATAAGTTTTGTATTGTTGTGATTAATAAGAATTATCTCTTTCAAAATTAAAACCTAGAAACTTTTTTTTTTATTTTATTACATATAATAACTACGTTATTTCAACATTTAACATATTTATTGGGACACATTTTGGGGTTAGAAACATGCATAAACAAGAAATCATGTCTGTATACTCCAAAAAGTTACCAAGTCAATAAACAAATTATAGAACCCCAGACTGCAAATCCATTTTCAATTTGCCCTCTCTTCTCCTCACCCCACATACTTATGATGCGTAGCACATCTGGAGTCATTCACTCCACGTGACTCAGCCACTGCAGCTTGTCTTAAGACTAAAGGCACTCACTGATTCAGACATAGAATACCTGCTAAGGATCACAGGTTGAATGAATATTTCAGGTACTGGGACATTGTCGAGAAAGAACTCGATGGTGATTAATCCCACATTGGGAAACTTTAACCTGTGTATTTGAATGTCTACTTTTATAGGTTTGAACGTAGAAATTCAAAGCCAGTAGTTCAATTAAGCACCTTCCTATGTAAGCCTATATATATAGCCTCTGTAAAATGTTTTTTTTTCTTCAAAATTTCGCGTTCTGGTTTGTCTTAGCAGATTTCCCTTAAGGGAAATCAGCTATTGAGGTCGTACTCATGACGCGATTTTTGAAATTTTTTTTCAAATGTCCATCGATCCTACCCAGGAGATGACGAAAACGAGGTCCGTTCAAAATTATATATATATAGATCTATATATATATATATATATATATATATATATATATATATATATATATATATATATATATATATGTCTGTTAATGCTCTAGCGGTCGCAATTTTTGTTTGATCGTTACGAAACTCGATATTTAACCGTTTTATGTAAAAAGACAGATAAAGTTCGTTAATGGCTGAAATCGGACCAGAGGGAGGGGGGGGTTTAGAGGAGGGGATTTTCGAAAATTCAAATTATCTCCGTTATTATGCATCGGATCGAAAAATTATATAGAACCAATCTTATTGAAAATTAAATTTACTATAAATATTGTTATATACATTTATTCTCTATCTTGAATATTAACCGAGATATTTGCATTTTTATGAAGTCTGTGGTCGGGTATACTTTGTATTATGTCGGCCATCTTCGTCATTTCTCGGCTCAGGCGGAAGCTTCTTCTAACCTGTCGTTTCTAACCTTACCTTACCTTCTTTACTTTGTGAGATTTATGCAAATACGTTCTGTTCATCCGCCCCCCCCCCTTCTTTAGTTCTTGGACTACTAAAATTTGAGTTATTAAAATATAAATTATTCTTACAATTCAGAAGCCGTTTCAGTTGGTAATTTATTTTAATTAACTGAAAGATTTCTCATTATCTAATCACGGTGGTATTGTGTTATTAGTATGCAGATTTCTCTATTGTAAAACTTCACAGGGGAAATCTGCTTAGTTTACGCAGCCCCTGCGTGACGGACTTTCTAATGGAATTGAAAGGATATCAACAATTTTACTCATGACGCCATTTTCTAAAAATTTCTTCAATTGCTCATCCATTCCACACAGGGGATGGCGAAAATTAATTCGTTTCAAAACGGGTACATACTGTTAGTGCTCTAGAGGTCGTAATTTTTGTTTGTTCGCCACCAGACTGGATATTTAAACATTCTGTGTAAAACTCAAGATCAAGTTCGTTAATGCCTGAAATCGGACCAGTGAAAGGAGGGTTTAAAGGGGAGGAATATCAAAAATTCTAAATATTTCCTTTGTTATACGTCGGACCGAAATATTGCAAAGTTCGTTAAGGGCTGAAATCCGACCAGTAGGAGGGGGGTTAGGGGAATTTCGAAAATTCTTAATATCTCCGCTATTATGCGTAGAATTGAAAATTTATATAGAACCAATCTTATTGCAAATATAATGTTCTATAAATGTTGTTATCCTTGTTTTTTCACTATCTTGATTATTAACCAAGATATTCGTATTTTTCAGGTTTCGGCCTTCAGTAAACCCCCACTCCTACTCATGTCATATTAACAATAAGCTGTTATATTATGAAACACATTATTTGAAGCCCAAATACAAAATATTTTTCTTATTGAACTATTACATTTTGAGGTAAATGCAAATGCGTCGTGATACAGGCGGGAAATATGTTTAGTTATCGCAGCCCCTGCGTGACAGACTTTTATTCGTTGTTACTCCTAAAAGACGGAATCGAGTTATATGGGACTTGGTGTGGATATTACTCCTAACATAACTTAGATTTTAGACTATACTAATATTCTCAGAGACCAACAGGAGTGAGGGGTTGTAAGGTAGGCCAAAAAAGAAAAATCGGATATTTCATTTCCTATTGGTTTTTCGGCGAATGTCTACATCAAAAAATGTTTTACCGTGATATTTAAAGTGACTTTTAGTCCATGCACTTTTGTTGTAAAACGAAATATAAACAAGATATACAATAAAACCTATAGCAGGAGTCACCAATTTTATAGGGCACATACGACTAAAACGAACTCAACGAAACTCCGCATGTAGGTTACTATTAACAACACTTTCTTGATTATAAGCTATATTAAAATTTTTAGGAACGAGCAAGAGTGGGGGTTGTTAGGGAGGCCTGGAATGAAAACTCACTTTATTTCATTTCCTATGTGTTTTTTTTGCTAATATTCACCTGTTAAAGTAACTTTTGTCATGAACACGTCTGACCTATAGCTAAGTACAAACATGATCCTAAAACAATAGCAGGAGTCGTCAATTTTATTGGGTACAAACGACATTAACCAAACCAGACATAATTCAGCGTGAGGTAGCATTAACTCCTTCTAGATAATAAGCTATAACATTTTTTGGGGCGAACAGGAGTGGGGACTGGAAGAAAGAGTGATATTTTGTTTCCTATTGGTTTTCAGCAAATATATACCTTAGGTTAAAGGTTAAAAGAGTTTTATTATCTAAAATATTAACAAATAATAATTTACAATAGAGGTAAATACAATTTTTCAAGCTTATTGGCTTTTTTAAATATTCCACATTACTTATATCTATTTTTATTCTAATATCTAAATGTATAATAAGGGAAAAAATACAAAAAAACCCAAATACAGAAATAAATAAAAATTCTCAATTACAGAACGGTTAAAAGTAATACAGAAAAACTATAAAGATACGCAGAAGAATATAAATTTGTACAGAAAAAATAAAAGCTCATCAGAGAAATTAAAATGTTATGTGCTTAAGTCTCTTATATTTGTAATTCTTGTAATTTAAACTACTATAACTATAATTAACTATATCAGCAATGTGCTGATACTTACTATTTAAATATATACCTTACATAAGTTGATATTTTCCCATTTAGGGTAAGTTCTGTTATATATCTTTAAGGGCAAAACATTATTAATAAACAAGAAACGCTCATAAATGTATAACTTCAGCCGACATTTAAAGTTGCTTTTCTAATTGAATAACTCCAGTATTTTTACTTTCGGATAACCGGATTGATCTTTAGCCTGATTAATATTTTCACGGACGAAGTAGATTGTAAGGTTGTTTAGAAATAAAAATTGGTTTCAGGTTCTTTTTCATGGAAAATGTTAATTTACGCTGAGTTATTATAAGTGTTACCTATGTATAAAGAAATTAATAATTTCTCATTGAAATTGATTTGATGATGGATAATAGTCGTATTATGACCAAAGATGTTATGTTTTTAGACATATATGATAGTTCTAAGTATGTTTCGGGTTAGCTTATTAATCTCCGCCCCACCTCATTTTCTAATCTATATTAAGTCATGGTTACGGAACATTTATCATTTATTTAGTTATTTATTTTCCCTAGAAAAATAAATTATCATTCCGATGGTATACCTTTTGAAATAACTCAAAATCCCATATTTCAACAAAGCTATGCTGCAGTTATAGAGCATGTGGGAGCGGAAGTTGTGGAGAGGCAAACACAGTCGGCTCAGGGGCCGGCTAAGGTTATATCGACTGACTCGGGTAGGCTTTTGGCGGCCAAGAGTTTGATGACGTTTAATAATGATGAATTCTATCAATGATTATTATTTACCTTGCCCACATTATTGTGAATAATAAATAGGGATTGAGTAGGGAGAGATTTTCTTGTAGTTATTTATTTGCTTTTTTATTATTCAAGTTTATTCTGTGAGACGCAAGAAAAGTATAGAGCTTGCTGTAGTTACTAGAAAGCTATGAATGTAAAACACATAAACATAACCTAATTTATAACAGCTATCCATGATAATCATTTGTATGGACCAGAATGTTTAGAATAAATTGGCAACAATATACCGTTATTCAGTCTCTAATGAAAACGGGTGCTTGAGCTAGTTTTACATAAATTTGATCGTTCGTGCATATAAGTAATGAAATAAATACTTGAACTTGAAAATGTTCAGTAATCTACATCAATAATGATGGTGGGAAGTTCTCCATTTTCCACTCTACCTGACTGTATTTTAAGCCTCGTGGTTCTTTAAGTATTTGGTTTTTTTTGTAAACAAATGATTTTCATTTCCTGACTTAGTAATTTCGGAATTTCCATGAATGCATCAGCCAGAGATGGTTATATATTGAGAAACACCAACAAGAGAAATATATAAAAAATACAACACCCTTATTTTCGCCAATAATAATCTCTTTCATAATCTTAAAGCTTAATAAAAGAAGTTATGTGTTAATTAATGATTAAATAACTGTTTTTCTTAACTACTAAGAAAATGTTTACCTTCGGTTGTATGGGAATGTAACAGAATCAACTCTAGCTAATTAAATCCAGGATATGACGAAAATGAGGTACCCGTGTGTGTGTGTGTGAATTTATCTGTTAACGCACTATTTTATTTTATTTGTCTTTCACTGCTGAAGAACGACTAGTATTAGAATTTCACAAGAAGTTATTTTTATAAAGTGCAGGGAAACATTTTCTTTATTTCATTTAATAGGCGTACAAGCAAGTTGGGTGGTGCCTGACCGCTCGAAATTAATTCTCTTTTGTCATAGTCAAACTTGCATACAAAGAATGAAGAAAGGAGAGACAGATAAACAAAGACGTAATCTATACAATGTGCAGAAAGTACATTCATTTGTAGTGTAAACCTCGCCTCAGCAAACACGAGCACTCAGAATTTATTATACTGCATATACCACTTATAATTAATATATCTGTGCTTTTGGAAGGTAATTCACTAATAGTCTGTTCAGAACCTGTCAAGTAATGTATTTCAACTGATTGAAAGGATAGAATGCATAACACACACACAGATATATATATATATATATATATATATATATATATATATATATATATACGAGTATATCATAGGAGTAGACATAGAGGCGATCGCCTCCTCTGTCTCCCTCCCCCCCCCCCTCGGTAATTTGAATTACAAAAATAAAAGTATATAAAAGAAAGAGCAATAATAATCTATAGTATAATAATTATGTTGATACGTTCAAATTTCCTATTCAATGAATGAATTTCATATATATATATATATATATATATATATATATATATATATATAAAACAAAACAAACAAAATAAGCTGCCCTCTTTCTGAGGGTACCTGTATGGTCAGCCTCCTAATCTGCCAATTTATTGGTAATAATGTTTTTTTTTTGTTTTAATTTTGTTTAAGTTGTATACGAAAATTTGGAATAAATTGAATGGTGCAAATTAGGGGGGTATCTCAGGTGAGAGTGCAGCTTATTATTTTCATCTTTATTTTTTATATAAATGATGATGGATGATTCTTATTGATGATTTTAGAATAAGTGTGGATAAGTTCTTCAGACCATCGTTTGTTAGCCCTTGTTCTATTAGTATCTTCGCCGTTTTTTGATGGAGGACTCCTCATGAGCCGAACAGTAGCCCCATAACCGTCCAGTCCTGGATTTCGTATTTCTTTGAGAAATAGGGGCAACAAGGTTCATATATTCCTTTCTTCTCCTGGTCCACCTCGTCTGCTTGATTTTTGTTATATATATACATACACAAATACACATAAATTTTGTATTTTTTATATAAATACATATACTTTTTTTTTTTTTTTGAAAAGAAACTTTTATACCATTTCTATACATAATGTGAGTTACTCTTTTTTCTGGTTGATCGCCCCCATTCGAAATATAAAAGTTGCACCAGTGATTGATATATATATATATATATATATATATATATATATATATATATATATATATACACACACACACTCTCTCTCTCTCACACACACACACACACACACACACACATATATATATATATATATATATATATATATATATATAAAATAAAGTATGTTTATTCAGAAAAATAACTACAAATAAATTTACAATTAATTCATTGTCATAATTAAAATAATGATACATATTTCTAAAGAAAAAAAACATAAAATTTAAATTTTCTATTACATTTGATATAATAATTAAACCTAACATACATTACATGGACTGATATGTCTGTCTGTTGGGCTCTGCCTTTTATATAATAAAATACTTTAGTATTGCAAAAGCAAGCAAAATACATTACATAAACATACATATTTAAATAGAGGAAAAGGAACATATATAATATACCTAATTATTATACTCCCCTATGAGCAATTTCCTATAACGTAGGGCAACACTCAAATATGTATACAGCGCAAGCCAATTCTTGCCATTTAAAAATAAAATAAATTCATTGTGGCTAAGTATGGGTGTGCCAAAATACTGTTTTCTAAACTCATTAAGCACAGGGCAAGCAGCAATAAAATGGTTATATGTGTGTATATATATATATATATATATATATATATATATATATATATATATATATATATATATAAGCAAATTTGAAAGAATTGTAGTTTTCTCATTTAATAGTTAAAATTAATAATTATTTGTCCCGGGCTCAGGTGAGCGATCTTAGGGAACGATTACTTCCCATAGAGGAAACTCGCGCTAAATATATTATAGATTATATAGGTTCAAATTCCTTCTGGCGAACAGCTAAGAATGATTGAAAAGGAAAGCTTAAATGAGGGACGATTGAGGAAATAAGGGCGCCCTCATCGGGATAGATCGCCTCTTGTCGGGTCGGTTCGGGTATAGGAATGGAGAGGAGGGGATTGGAGGAGGGAAATAGTGGGAGTGAGTGAGAGGCGGTCAGTCTTGGGCCGGTCAGCTGCCTATCAGCTCGTGTACTGCAGCGATGGGTTCCAAAGTGGAGTACGTAGATTCATCTCACATGTACGCGACTAACTACGTCCGCAACTCCAAGGCCATCGGAGTCCTCTGGGGCATATTCACCATATGCTACGGGATTATAGTGGTTGTCGCCTTCCTGACTCCCGAATGGATGGGAGACACTTCCGAGTCGGAGTATCCCGGAAGGTTTGGTCTCTGGAAGATGTGCTTCTACGGTGGTACTACAGAGGAATGCCTTGGCTGGTTCGGTGAGCCTGCTACTGTGCCCGGGCTCTTCTTCAAGATAGCTGCAGGTCTCGCTGCATTTTCTATATTACTTGCTGCTGCTACAATTCTGGCCATTCCTCTTTTCCTTTTCTGCCCATCAACTACTCTCTTCAAGACTTCTGGCTGGCTTCAAACTATATCTGGTAAGAACATAAAAAATATTTACAAATTTTGTTTTCATACTTAGTGCTATAGCTCTTGCTCTACAGGGCCCAATAATAAATTCATTCTATACATTTTATTCACTTTTAAATGTTCCCTTACTGGCTTCTAATATTCTTCTTTATCAAAGGGTTCATTCTTCAAATAACCATGAATAATTGACATGTTTCAACTATTTACTTTATAAAAAAAGCAATATCATTGACTCTAGTTTATTATAATATATACAAGTTCGGTTGTCATATCACATCACATATTTTTGCAATCTTTATAATGGGAAGGCTTCGCAAGGGCAAGAACCCCATTACAAAGTGAAATATTTTAGAACATTGTGAAATACAACTTTATAAAATGTATTGACTATATTTGCATTTGTATTTATACTTTGTAACATATTCCAACTAAAATTTTACATACATTTTGCGTCAATTCAGCCAACAGAGAAGGACTATCAACATTGTTTAAAATATTACTGGCGTTTTAAGAGAAATGAAAATTTAACAGTGAGGCTGCAGATGTTCAACTTATAATTCAGGCGATATTTATTTATTCAGACACCCACCTGTCACTCATTGACAGGGTTATCAGTTCTACTTACGAGGTTAGAATGGACTTTATTCACTTAATTTTACCGTAAAACCTAATTTTCAAGAACATGTTGTGTCTCACGTCTTTTGGTAAGTTTTGCACATAAACACTCGCTAATATATCCTTTTTAGCAGATTTCCATTAAAGGTAATAAGGTCCATTAATGGTTATGGTTTGAGGTTGTACTCATGTTGCGATGCTCAAAAAAAAAAAACCTTTTAATGTCAATGGATCCTACTTAGAAGATAACGAAAATAAGTTCAGTTCAAACGTTCTAGCAGACGCAATTTCTTTTTAATATTTACCAAACGTAATAATTAAGCATTTTATGTAAAACTGATGATCAAGTTCGTTAGTTGCTGAAATTCAGACCAGGAGTGGGGTTTAGAGAAAGGATAAAATGAAAGATTCGAATTATCTTAGTTATTATTTATGAATCAGAACGAAAAATGTTGTATATCAATCTTAATATTCTTCAAGAGTTGTTCATACATATTTCTGTAGCTAGAAAATTAATGGAGCAATTTATATTTTTTTCCGTTTTCAGCTTTAAGTCAACTTCCAATCCCAATCTTATCACATTAACAACGAACCAAACGAAATGTCTTGTTCTATGATTAAATACCAAGTATTGTTCATGGCAACTTTACTATGTGAGTTGCATAGTTAAATCTGCAATCTTACGCCATCGATGATCATTCTATCCTCCACGTACCTCAGTTTTAGCAGATTAATCTTAGGGGAAATCAGCTATTGAGGTTGTACTCATGACGGGATTTTCCAAAAATTTCTTCAAATATCCATCGATTCTGCCCAGGAGATGACGAAAATGAGGTCCGTTGAAATATATATGTGAACTTGATCTTTATTTTTACATAAAACGTTTAAATATCGATTTTGCTAAAGATCATAAAAAATAGCGACCGCTAAACCGTTAACAATATATATATATATATATATATATATATATATAGAGAGAGAGAGAGAGAGAGAGAGAGAGAGAGAGAGTCTCTGTCAACGGTCTAGCGGTCGCTATTTTTTATGATCGTTAGCAAAATCGATATTTAAACGTTTTATGTAAAAATAAAGATCAAGTTCATTAATGGCTGAAATCCAACCAGTAGGAGGAGGTGGGTGTTACGGGGGAATTTCAAAAATTCTTAATATTTCCGTTATCGAACAATTTTATAGAACCAATCTTATTGCAAATATAATGTTCTATAAATGTTGCTATGTATGTTTTTTCACCATCTTGATTATTAACCAAGATATTTGCATTTTTTTATTTTCGGCCTTCAATAAACCCCCACTCCTACTCATGTCATATTAACAATAAGCTGTTTTTTTATGAAACCCATTATTTGAAGGCTAAATACAAAATATTTTTCTTATTGAACTATTATATTTTGAGGTAAATGCAAATACGTTGTGATACATGCAGGAAATCTTTTTAGTTAACTCAGCCCCTGCGTGACAGACTTTTTTAAATTACATTTGATAGGCTTGGTGCAAGAAGGAACTTTACTCCAGTCTTCATTTTGAGTTATACTGAGTAAGCAGCATTCTTCCTGAAAATTATCTTTTCTGACTGAATTTGTCCAATTCTCCTCACAATATTTCATAGGCAATAACCTAACATGAAGATTAAGTTTTCAGATATTAGAGATATAATAGCTTAATTCTTTTTTAAGTGAAGAAGAATGGAATCCAATGAATAATATTTGACTACACTTTAATATACAAACCCCTTCAATGTTTGATTTCGAAAGAAAATCTTTATAGCAGAACTTGTAAGAAATAAATTTCTCAACAACGTTGGTTTTGTAACATCTTTTAATGAGTTCTATAGTAACAGATATATACGATTTTGTGTTTCATTTTAAATATTTACCCCATTTTCTGGTAGTAGAAAAATATTTCAAAAACGTAGCTTGTTACACAAAAATAGTTTGGGAATTTGTGTTATAAAACTACATATAAATAATGAAAAATATATTCTAAAGAGAGTATTATTTCATAAAATGTAAAATAACTGAAATATTGAAACTTAAGTTTCAACTTCCTTGATCTAAGCCCGGAGTCCTTGAATCCATTATAAAAAATTATATGTTATTAATTCTTATTATTCATTTTTACCTCAATGCCAAAAACACAAAATGACATAACTAGCAAACACTTGATTCGATTATTTTTGCAGTTAACATCATACGGTTGTGTTTCCATATGTATGAGTATTTCGTAATTTTATTAAGCAAATTTTAAAATGTTTATTTACAAATATATTTCAGAGATTTACGTCGTGAAATGTTTTGGGGTAGTATTTTTCAAAAAAAGAAATTATGATATAGCACATATATATATGTCTTACACATTTGGTTACGATTAAACAAAAATTGCGACCGCTAGAGCGGTAACATCTAGAAGATATATCTATCTGTCTATGTATCTATATATATATATATATATATATATATATATATATATATATATATATATTGGGTTGTAACATATGAAATGACTGTTTGTAGAATCAGGAAAAAAAATGAAAAATTGAGATCGAATCTGAAATATTATTCATTCAAAGTACTTAGCATCATTTTCAATACACTTCTGCCAACGACTTACCAAGTTTTCTATCCCACTTTTGAAAAAGTTTGTGTCACGTGTTGAAAGAAATTCAGAAAATGCATTTTTAATGTCTAAATCATCTGTAAAAAATTTTCCTCGCAAAAAGTTGTCCAAACTCCGAAAAAAGTGGTAGTCTGTAGGAGATAGATCAGGGGAATATGGGGGGTGTGGTAGGACTTCATAGCCCAACTCCTTTAATTTGTTCACTGTCTACATTGAAACATGTGGTCGGTGGTTCTTTGACGAGCAAGGAAAGAAACACACGTCTCTTGGCGTTTTAACTGCTGACGTTCGTTGAGCTCGTGCGGGGTGGGGGAATCGAGCTTTTTCACCATTCCAATCGTTTTTAAATGCCTGGAGACCGTCATATGACTTGTGCCTAGCTCTGACGCAAGTTCTCTGACTGTTTTATGAGGGTCTTCTTCAACAGCTTTTTTAAGATCTTCGTCCTCCACTGATGAGTGAGGTCGTCCACGGGGCTGATTTTCTAAAGTTGTATCTCCTGAAGAAAATTTTGAAAAACAACGACGAATAGTTCTTTCATTAGCACTTCCTTCGCCAAACGCATGATTAATAATCCTTGCTGACTGGGCCGCAGAATGACCAAGTTTATACTCGTAAAAGAAAATTATCCTGAATTAGATTTTTTCCAATTTACCTATTGATATTAAACTAAAATATGTAAGCCTACTTGGGACAAAAACAAACATAGCTTGCGACTAGAGGATTAACAAATGTTTATTATAGATGGTAAATATTTTGCTTGGAATCAACACACAACGTTTTAATCCTTTATAAAGATTAGGGTTTAAAAAATCGGACATTTCATGTGTTACAACCCAATATAAATGTATATATAGATTTTGCTAACGATCATAAAAAATAGCGACCGCTAGACCGTTGACAGCGAGTATATATATATATATATATATATATATATATATATATATATATATATATATATATATATATATATATATAAACGGGCCTCATTTTCGTCATCTCCTGGGCAGGGTCGATGGAAACTTTTCGAAAACCGCGTCATGAGTACGACTTACCCAAAATGAAATACTTGAGTAAAAATGTTTTTCAAATTCCTATTAACTGAGGTGAAGGTCCCCTAACCTCTTCTTGAAGAATTTAGGCCAGTAGCCTAGGATTCTTATTACTGGAAAAAGAATAGTGTGTGATGACGCCATCATGGGTAATCTGCTTAGTTGGGTAAGTGTTTCATAGGCGGACATTTGAATAATCATTTTTGAAGTTCTGAATGGTGAAGGAATTATTATCTCAGGTAAAGAAAATAAAGGCCTCGTTCCTTCACAATACTTTAATCTGTGCGACAGAGCGCTTTCAGGGCATACGCTCCACCATCAGTGCTCTGCTGGCAGACATTAACCATTAAAAACGTCTTATAAAATGTCATTAAATTAAAAAATAATAAATCTATGTACGTATTGAATGTCAATAGTTAGAACATAAAACTTAAGAATACAACATTTTTTTTTTGTTTAAAAAGTTTTTATTTGACTATTTGGTTTTTACTATTTACCTGTTTTATACTTTTTAACTGTAAATATTCACTTATTATGATTTATTTATTTTGACTGTATATTAAAATTGTTTGTTGTATTCTACTGGTAAGCTTTTAATTTTAATCTGTAAAAATATTTTTCTTTATATACATTCACTGGGGCACTAATTTGTATTCTTAAATTTTATGTTCTAACTATTGACATTCAATATTTACATAGATTTATTTTTTTTTTTTAATTTAATGGCATCTTATACTACGTTTTTAATGGTTAATGTTTTCCAGCAAGGCACTGATGATGGAGCGTATGCTCTGAAAGCGCTCTGTCGCACAGATTAAACTATTGTGAAGGAACGAGGCCTTTACTGAGATTTTGAATAATCAAGTCATGAGGACTACGTCAACACATGTTTTCCCAATTGAATACTCTTCTTCGTTGACCGTTATGAGAGGAAAGAAAACTGTTCGGAAAAAGAAAGCTAGTACAGGCCCCGCGATTTGAAATCTCCCTCAAACGGAGGAAGTTATTATACCTTGTACATGCTTGAGGTTTATTAGTCATGTCTAAAATTAAGGATTTTATAATACAATAGGAGAAATGGAATGAAGAGTCGATAGGGAGGAGGGGAGTTGTGGTATTTAGCGGGTAGGAGGTGTGGGGTTCTCGTTGGTGAAAGCTCCGCATCTGGAGTGACTAACTCCCTCAGACCAGGGTGTGGGTTATTTCAGATATCTCCTTCTTTCAAATATACACCTCCTTTCTCTCTGCTTCACTTATCACATATGAATACTGATAACCGGATAAATTCTATTTTATAAATCACGGAATGGCGCACATATTCCAAAAACTCAATAATTATCAAATTGCCCTGTCAAAAAATAGAAACAAAAATACAAATGCGTATTTTTTTTATGTCGAGCCACTAGTGGTAAGGCTAGATTAAATTTTTAAATTATTTATTAACGTCCACTTTTTGCAACTAAGGCTAATTGGGACGGGTTATCTACAGGTTACCACCCTTTTCTAGCTAGGGAGGAACTAAGGATTTTATTTAATGAATTTCGTCACTAAATAAATTCCTTTGCCCAGGCGAGAATCGAACTCACCACTCTAGGTTTACCATGTGAGATTAAAGTCAATGCTTTAACTCACATGGCTAACCTGAGCCCCCAAAGTTGGATCACTGTTAGAGAAATTCTACAATAAAAAAGAAATTAAGAAAGTGAAAACAAAATTGAAAACGTCCGTCACCCAGGGGCTGCGTGAACTAAGCAGATTTCCCAACTATTGGTATAACACACTTGCGATCTCATCTCACCACCTATTCTCTATTTATATGCAGAAAGCCGACGAGTAGAAGTGGTGGAGGTTACTGAAGGCAGAAAGCAAGAAAGTACGAATAACTAGCATAATGCTACAGTTACCAAAAATGCACAGAGCAAAAATTGTAGAAAATCAAAAGTTTAACAAGATTGGTTCTGTAATATTTCATGATCCGACTCATAATAACGGACATGTTTTGAATAATTTTAATCCCCCCCCTCCCACTCTCAAAAACCACCACTATTCCAGGGCCGATTTCAGCTCATAGCAAATACGATGTTTAGAGTTCCTTGAATCGGTTAAATATCGAGCATGGTAAAAATGTACGACGCATTTTCGATTAAAGAACGAAAAATCTTAATTGATGACATCTTCACATAACATATTTGCTTTTATCTCTCGAAGTAAAAGTTCAATGGAAACCATATTTGGTATTTATCCATGGAATGAAGTGGTTCATGTTATAACAGCTTATTGTTAATACGACATGAGTAGGATTGGGGGTTTACAAAGACCCAAAACTAAAAAAATGCAAATATCTAAGTTAATAATCAAGATAGAAAAAACTACATAACACCATATATAGAACATTAAATTTGACATAAGATTGCTTCTATACAATTTTCCGCTCCATCGTATAATAACCCAGATATTTTGAATGGTGTAGTATTTGGATTTATCTTAAAAAGTAAAAGTTCAATGAGAACAATATTTGGTATTTAAGTTTCTAATAAAATGGTTCATTATATAACAGAGTATTGTTTTTATGACAGAAGTTTTTTTTTTATTTAGAATATTACAGCCTGCATTTAAATGCATTTGGTAATGTGTGATATGTACAAAAATAGTCCCTCCATCACCCTTGACAAAAGCCACACCTATTCACCACAATGAGAGGAGCAGCCTCTCCCTGCTTGGCAAGGAAGTCAAGAGCTAAGGAGGAATGGCACTTAGATAAAGAAAATAGCCACTGCTATCACTTCACTTTACACTTCTATAGGAGATCTCTGGGCCATTGTCTCTTGAGGCTCTGGAGGGGAATATGGATGAGTGGTACTGGAAAGGGCTAGGACTTCTGGATTAGGATGATTGGATAGCCTCCTGTGAAATTTTTTGAATCTTATTAGGTCATTTACGAATGGGATATATATGACAGAAGTAGAAGTGAGGGTTTACTGAAGGCTGAAAACTAAAAAAAAATGCAAATATCTCAGTTAATATTGACGTTAGTGAATAAATGTGTTTAACAACAATTAAAGAAAATTACATTTGCAATTGGAAATCTGCTAAGTTAACGCAACACCTGGGTGGCGGACTTTTCATTATATGAATAATATATTAAAACATATAAAAATTGAAATGGTAATTACGCTGATCGAAAAGCTTATGAACGCAGTTGTTTGAGTAATTATGTTGCTCGAAACTACATTGGAAAAACAAGGGAAACCGGATTAAATGAAAGCAAATATAGAATCGAGGACACACGTTAAGCTTGCTAGAGTTCTATTGTCCTGCTTCCTTGCTCGAGGCTTAGATAGGCATCTATAATAATTCTTGCCGCAGCCCTGAGGGGCCTTCACCTCACTTAATAGGGATCAAGAAAATATTTTTACACAAAAATGTTTTTTTAGCAGATTTTCCTTAAGAGAAATCAGCTACTGAGGTTGTAGACATGACGCGATTTATGAAAAGATTCTTCAATTGTCCAGCTATCCTACCCACACTCCTATTCATGCAAATTTCACATGAAGCTGTTCTGTATCTAAGCATTTCATGTCCATCTTAAGTTTAAAATCTTTTGGCATAGGCTTATTAGAAAGGGAGAAATAGGGATTACACTTTGGAGATGCCATTAGTGCACTTGGGTTAGACTATGGCGACATCGTGTAGGAAATCTGTTTACGGAACTCCTGTTTGAAGGACTTCTGAAATTAGTCTAATAGTGTCACAATGTTTAAATTAATTTCTCTTATAGTGCGTTCGAAATACTTTGTTTTCCTTAAAGATTTTTCATTCGCCATTATTGACTCTTATGCTATAACGATAGGGTTCAAATCATTCGTGTCATGTTTACTTTGAGCATTTCAAAATCACAACATGAGAAGTTAATTTTACCCTTTTGACACCATTTACTAGAAATTAAAAGTTATAGAATGGGTTCCTGTCACTCAGTTTTCTATTAATGATATTAAAATATGAACTAACTGTTATATAAAAATGTTTAATTTTTGACTTTAAATCATTTTACAAGAATAAAAAGAAACTAAATAAAATTAAGAGAAGCTTTTAGCAATTTTCTCTTAAGGGTTGTATTCATGACGCGATTTTCGAAAAAAAAATTTCAAATGTTCATCAATCCTACGTAGGAAGATGACGAAAATGGGGTCCGTCAAAAATTATATATATATATATATGTCTGTTATCGTCTCTAACGGGCGCACTTCTTTTTATCGTTACCAAACTCAATGTAAAATCTTTTATGTAAAACTAAAGATCAAATGAATAACGCGTGAAATCGGACCGGGGTGACGGCGGAATTTTGGGCATTCGAAATATTTCCTTTATTATACGTCTGATAGAAAAATGGTATAGAACCAATCTTATTCAAATTTAATTGCTTATCAATATTGTTATATGCGTATTTTCTATATCATGAATATTAACCAAAATATTTACAGTTTTTATTTTTCAGCCTTCACCCCCACTCTTATTTCATGTATTCACAATAAACTGCCAAATCATGAAATACTTTATTGGAAGCTTAAATAACAAATATCCTTTTCATTGAACTTTTACTTTATTACATATACGCATACGTGTGGTGTAATGAGGTTATCATTTAAGATTCTACGTTCTTAATTCGAAAAGGTTTATTTGTTCTATCCCAAACTCGATATTTAACTGTTTCATTCAAGACGAAAGATCATATTAGTTAATGGCTGAAATTGGACACGGAATAGAGGGAGGATTCGAAAATTCAAAATAATTCCGTTATTATGAGTCAGGTCGAAAAATGTTATAAGACCAATTACCACTATTGGTGCTGTATAATTTTCGTTCTAAACATTTTCTCTTAACTCATATATTAAATGAGTTATTAGTACTTTCTTGTTTTCAGCCTTTAGTAAACATTCTCTACTACTCATCGAATTTCGACTTAAGATATAGAGATTTTTTTTTTTGAATATTAAAGGTGAAGAATAATCTTTTTTTTTACTATTAAAGGCGAAGAATAATTTTTCCCCCCAACTTCTTTATTTCGGAATGATGTTACAAAATTCTGAATTTTATATCAGTTTCTCTTTGAAATGATTTATTGCTTTAGAATTCAGTAGTTTTGATTTCTGTCGTCCCATGGGAATGAAACTCGATTGGCCTATGTTAGCTAGAACTGACCACAGATACCCGCAGAAGTCATGGTTGAATCAAAGGTCTCTTTCTCCATTTTCAAAGGTCACGAATTGAACATTACCGCGATTTGCACTATGACGAAATTCAGAGTCGAATTGCTCAAATACCTTTACACACTTTGTTCGGTTTTAACAAGTCTCTAATTTTTCCATTAGAATAAAACACTATCAAGAGATTGCTGTACTGGGATAAGATTTTGGCTAGAATTTTAAAAGGACAAGAAAATTATTTGTTATAACTCCACGCTTGTGAGAGTTGATATACGCGAATAACTAGACATTATTATTGAAAAATTCCGATGGCATTGCGTAAACTAAGCAGATTTCCAACTTGCTGGCCATCTCATCTCACCATCTATTGTCTATTTCTCACGAAGTAAGAAGCCTAAATAAGCTGAATTTTAAATGTTTTTAGTTACTAATAGTAAAAATCAGACTATTATAATTGGGGGGGGGGTCTACTGAGGGTGAAAATATATAAGAAAATATATATCTTGCTTAATATTCCAGATAATAAAAAAAAGTATTTACCACCAATTATATAAAATTGAAATTTCAAAACAATGATTATATCAACTTTTTCAATTTAACTCAGATATTTTGAGTGTAAATATTTTGACTTTTAAAAATCCCCTCTCTAACCCTTACCCTCCCACTGTTCTTATTTCAGCCATTAACTAACTTCATCTTTAGTTTTGCATAAAACGCTTATATATCTAGTTTAGAAACGATTAACGACAAAAATTTCTACGGTTAGAGAGGTGCAGACAATATTTTATATATTTATTTATAATTTTGAACAGACCTCATTTACATCATCTACTAGGTAGGATCGATGGACTTTTGCGGAATGTTTTGAAAATAGCGTCATGAGTAGAACCTGAATAGCTGATTTCAATGAATGAAAATCTACTAAAAGTAATTTAGTTTAAAAGTTTTATGAATTTATTTATTTATTTGTACTGTTATTTTTTTTTCCAACGAACCATGAAAGGAAAACTCCCATTAAAATAGAATATGGGTTTCTCGTTTCTGAGTCTGCCATTTTCCATAAGTGGGTTCTATTACTTGGAATAACCGTGGTTCCTTCCAGAAAACACATTTTCAATTCTTATCTCAAGAAAACTAATTTGACAGCGGCTTTCAGTATTACTAAGTTCTATCTATATCCAGTATTATTAAGTTGTGTGAATTTCAGAAACAAGTCGAATCTTTTGTCAAGATAAGTTTTTAGCCACCATTAAGGTGAGATAATGTATTAGGTAAATGATGATATTCGAAAACAAAATAAACCAATGATACAAAATTTTATGTCGCTCTCCAAAACTCATGACGTTATGAATGTCGAATGGTTTTAGCTATTTGATACCTGCTTCATTTAAAAAAGTACGCCACGCAGGGCGCTGCGTAAACTAAGCAGATTTCCTATGTTCTGGTATAAACACATATTCTCTATTTATATATATATATATATATATATATATATATATATATATATATATATAAAACTGATTAGTGTAAGAGGATGGGGGGGGGGTTACTGAAGATATAAAACAAGAAAGTACGAATAATTCGCGTAACACTTGAGTTACAAACAAATCCATAGAAAAACAATTATAGGAAATCAATAGTGTAACAAGATTGGTTCTATAACATTTTACGATCCGACTCATAATAACGCAGATACTTTGAATTTTTGCTTCCCTCCACTCTCTAAGGCCACTACTCCAGGTCCGATTTCCACTAATAACAAATATAAACTTTAGTGTCGACTGAGACGGTTAAATATCGAGTATGATATAGATCAAATAAACATTTTTGATTAAAGAAACACGAATCTTAATTGATGACGTTATCACTTAACGTATTGGTATCTATCTCACACAGTCAAAGTTCAATGAAGAGAATATTTGCTTCGAATAAAGTAGTTCATGATATTGTTAATATGACGTGAGTAGGAGTGGAGCTTTACTGAAGGCTGAAACTAAAAAATGCAAATATCTCGGTTGATTGCCAAGATAGTGATAAAACTTCATTTATAGAACATTAAATTTGCAATAAGATTGGTTTTCAGATCCAACATATAATAACGGAGATTTTTCGAGGTTTCGAAATTTCTCCCCTCCCCTCACTGGTCCGATTTCAGCCTTTAACGAACTTTAATTTTATTTTTATAAAACGTTTAATTGTCGAATCAAACAAAAATTGCGCCCGCTAGAGCTTTATCAGTCAAATATGTGTATATACAAATATACCAAATATGTAAGCTCTGTGCCAAGTATGGGCAACTTTGACACGTTGCGGGCCAAACTTTAGTGTGCAAATACATTCGCGGGCCACTTTAAAAGTAGTGTCCATAATTTTTAACGACAGATATCAGACATGAAATAATACGACAATGTTATTATAATAAAATTTATTAAAATAACAAAATGAAATGAAAAAAATATGTACAACATTATTATTAAATCGTAAAATTTGGAATTATTACAAACAAGGAAAGTTAAATAGCAACACCGAAATGAATGAGACACTGGAGCTTGACTTTGGGAAACTAATCCATCGATGATTGGATTAATTCCACTAATACAAAGACGATAAGAATTTTCCAAATTATCGTCAGTTCTGATTTATTAACTGTCATCATTGAAAAGAACTGTTCGCATTTACAAGTACTGACAAACGCACAAACCTCTCCTCATCTTTCTCATTTGGAGTAAGTAGCGTAATATTTTTGTTTAATTGGGTTTTTCAAAATGTCTCGAGGGCCGGATCAAACGTTACCGCGGGCCGGTGGTTGCCCACATATGCTCTATGCTATGATAGGGGTGCTTGGTTTTGCTACATATTAATTAATGAAAAGTTAAATGTTTATTTTAAATTAGATACTGGGGCTGAAGTAAACATTTTACCTATTGATTTAGCATAAAAGATTGGGTTAGGAAGTGATTTATCCAGCTCATCTGTTAGGCTAGAGGCTTATGGAGGATTCCAAATTAAATCATTAGGCGAAATTCGCACACCCATTAGATATGGCTCAATTGGAAAAGAAGTTAACTTCATAATAATCGATTGCAAAGCAAAACCGATATTAGGTTTGAGTAGATGTGTAGAATTTCAATAAATTCGGCTTTTTAAGGAAGTTGAGTCATGAAAACTTAGGACAAAAGATGATTTTTTTCAGGGCTTTTCAGAATGTGTTTGAGGGTGTTGGCTGTTTCCCTGACAAATGTACTATTCAGTTAACCCCTGATGCAGCACCAAACGCTTGTTCTGTTAGGCGTGTTCCTTTATTATGTTATAGAAATGCTGGAGGCAGTTTTGCCTCTAGGATGTGACAAATTAGCGCCAAAGCTAGTTTTGCATAAACAGATGATACATAACCAACCACAAGAAAAAGTTTATTAGAAAGGAAATACTTTTTCAGGAGGGAGAAAAAATATGGGTTCAAAACATTAAAACTAAAAAGTGGATACCTGCTGAAGTAGTTCCAAAACACTAGTTATTTTGGTCTTACGTAATCAAGCTAAAGGATGGGAAGACATTTAGAACAAATATTATTAGTATGCGGTTGCAAAAAAATTAAATTAAACTATTTATTAACGTCCACTTCTATTGCTACTATGGCTAATCGGGACGGGGTATCTACAGGTTGCCACCCTTTTCTAGCCAGGGTGGGACTAAGGATTTTATTTAGAGAGTCCGTCACTAAATAAATTCCCTATTGCCCAGGTGAGAATCGAACACGTCACTCTAGGTTTACCATGTGAGATTAGTGTAAAAGGAGGGAGATGTTAGGTAAATAGGTTAATAGATTCCAGATGTTAAAACATATGGCATACAGTGTTCACTTGTTAAATGAGGTTAGGGTTTTAGTTCTAGTAGTTATTTGATTGTGAGTACCCGTTACAGAAATGAAAAGAAGTTATGTTTAAGCAGATTTCCCAAAGGGGACTCAGCTATTGAGGTCTTACTCATGACGTGATTTTCGGAACATTTCCTCAAATATCCATCGATTCTACTCAAGATATATATATATCTTCATCATTAACCGAGATATTTGTATTTTTTTAGTTTTCGGCCTTCAGTAAACCTCCCCCCCCCTCCCCTCATATTAACAACAATCTTTTATGACATGAAGCACTTTATTTGAAGCCTAAATGTCAAATATTGTTCTCATTGAACTTTTACGTTTTGAGATAAATGTGACTCACGTGGGAAATCTGCTTAGTTAATGCAACCCCTTCGTGAGAGACTTTTAGTCATATCAGTTTGTGATTGTGAGTATATTTGAAAGCACTAAACACCTCTCACTAATAAAAACACCTTAAGTTCACTACATTAAAAATATGTGTGCGTGTGTGTGTATGGTTACCACATTGATCGAATATCCTCCTTATTAAGTTCCTCATAGACCTATCCATGCCTGTCAAATAAAACTGGAGGCACATTAAG
Source organism: Riptortus pedestris (assembly GCA_019009955.1). Classification (NCBI taxonomy): domain Eukaryota; kingdom Metazoa; phylum Arthropoda; class Insecta; order Hemiptera; family Alydidae; genus Riptortus; species Riptortus pedestris. The sequence goes on from CM032233.1 coordinate 101,177,721, forward strand.
TTGTAGTTGCCTCAGGTTACTGGCTAATGCCTATCATTAGTCAGCTTATGTAGACTACTGACTGATGGCTCTCTGCAGTGGGCTTGAGTGAAGTTTTTTCTCTTATTCTTGGTCAGTCACATTTAGATGGAACGGGAAACTTCTTCAGGTTCTTTTGACCTCGCCCTTGTATTTTTAACGGGAAAGTCTGGGACTCATTTTTGTTACGGGAATAGCTACGAGGTTTGCCTTTTACATACGTACGTCCCGTTCCAATATGAAGTATTGGAGTTATGGTGTCATGCTACAATTTTGATCCAAGTAGAAATACCATAGAAATTAAATGGTGTACAATTAGTTCAGTGTGGCATCAATACTTAACTGCCCCCACTCCCCCATTGCTCTCTCTTTCTGCTTTACTCTACTATTGTACTATCTACAAGAAATAGAATTAACATTTTAAATATAGAGCCCGTGTGAGATATATGTCAGGAGTAAGCTCCTTCCCTTATATAATGGACAAAACGTTCCAAATGGCTTTTTAATTAAGGGTGTTTTGTTCTAAATATTTCAGTAATTAACGGCTAGTTTATAATTATGTGTTATTTTGCAATCAAATGACCCTCGGTCTTTCAAATGAATCACGTTAGGTCTACCGGATAGGAGACTTAACATTTCTCACACCACTTTACATAATAATTTTTCATTTAGCTTGAGAAATAGTGAAACAACCAGATTTGAATAGTTATCTAATATTTTCACGTATATTTATTTTATAGATTCTGTTGTCTCAAACAAAAATTTGACACATTCGGAGCTTAGGTTAGCCATGCGAGTTGAAGCTTTGAATAAACTTGGTAAACGTAGTTATGCGTTTGATTCCCAGGTAGACAGTAGAAATTTATTTAGTGAAGAACTCACTAGATAAAAGTACCTTCCTGACTAGAAAAAGCTGGTAGCCTGTTGATAACCAGTCAAGATTAGCGTAAGTAGCACAAAGTGGACGTAAATAAATAATAATAAAATTTCTTTTTTACTTTCGTTCTCTGAATCCAATCATTAATAATCATATAACTCTTTTGACTCAAAATATATTAATTCCAAAACAACAGCATTGCATGGCAACATAAGGACTACAGCAAATGCACTAAATCATAGTAAAACCAAAAGTCCATCAGGCAGCGGCTGGTATGATACCGCTGCTATTACACCATACATTCGCTATTTCTAAATTAAAATTCGATGAGTAGAAGGGCTGGTTTACTAAAGACTGAAAACAAGAAAGCACGAATAACTCGCTTAAGACCGTATTAGAGTTATGAAAAAATGTATAGAACAACAATTGTAGAGCTGTACTTGATTTCAGCCATTAACGAACGATTGGTGGTGACTGAAATAGTTAAATATTGAGTATAGTAGAGATCAAGTAAACATTTTCCAGCTATGAAATAAAATTCCAAATTGGTGAAGTCATCACACAACGTTTTTCATGTATCTCATCTATTAAAGGTCTGTTGAAAACAATATTTGGTATTTAAGCATGAAATAAGATGTTTTATGACATATTCGCTTCTTGCTGAAGTGCCATGAATAAAAGTAGGGGTTTACTGAAGGCTGAAAACTAAAAATAGTAAATAAAGAGTCTGAAAACATGAATATAACGCCATTTATGCTAAAGAAAGTTTGCAATAAGACTGTTTCTATACCACTTTTCGATCCAATGTATAATAGCGGAGATATTTTGAATTTTCAAAATGATCCACACTACCCCCTCCACATGTCCGATTTCAGCCGTTAGCGAACTGGATCTTTAATTTTACAAAAAAACTATAAATATCGATTAAAGAAACGATCAAACGAAAATTGCAACCGTTAGAGCGTTAAGAAGTGTGTGCATGTGTATGTGTATACAATATACACATATACACGCTTCAGTATTAACAGACACACACATATACACCATTTTCGCCAATTCCTAGGTAGGATCGATGGACATTTGAAGGAATTTGTCGAAAATAGCGTGTTGATTACAACCTCAATAGCGGATTTGTCTTACGGGAAACCTCCTAAAATGTCTATTCCAACAGTTAATGAGTATAGAAGATATTAAATTACTATTAAAATTGATTTACACTCCTAATATAAGGACCAGCTCTGTACCTCAGTCTGTTTTTAATTTAAGTTCATATTGTGTCATACGTAAGCGTGTAAAATCTTAAATTACAGTGAGGTGGGTAATGGATCTAATTGCTTTTTTTATGGCGTGCGAAGAGTTAGAGGGTTTCTTTTTATTTTCTCTGGAGTTGTGGGAGCATGGTTCCTCACTATTTCTCACAGTCAGTCCCTTACTAAGCTAATTACACTGTAATCCTGAGAAAGAACTCTGTACACTGCGACCTCTTTAACCTAATTTATATCACAAAGCTTTATTTTTAAAATTTCAGCGAACTTTAAATTAATATCAACCGTTTTCCACTATCTTTCTATGTGCCGAAAGATGGTGGATGACGCATTCTGTTTATGAGAATTAGCCCTTTTTAGCAGGTTTCTCATAAATGAAATCAGTTATTGAGGTTGCACACATGGCGCGATTTGAGAAAAGTGTCCATCGATCCAGATTCAAAATCAGAGTAGAAATAAGGGAATTTATAGGGGGAGGATTCGAAAATTCAAAATATCTTTGCTATTATTATTCGTATCGAAAGTTTTTATAGAATCAATCTTTTTTTTTTCTCCCCATAGTAACCCTGTGAGGAGTTATTTATTCGAATACATGTTCCATTGCCACATGGCATATTACATGTATTATTATGTTTAAATACATCATTATTTTACAATAAATATTTGTTTATCAACTGTCTATTCAAATATTCAAGAAATAAAAAAATAAATAAAAAATAAAAATAAAATACAATATTAAAATAAGTATGGTAATTACAAACAGAATTAATAAATGAAATTAAAAGTAAATAAATAAATACAATAAGAAAAAAAGCATATCAATTGAAATTAAACTTAAACTCGACGATGTTTAATTTGCGAGTCTATGTAAGATAAATATATTGAATTATAATTCCCATTCCTCACAATCAACTTCACATTCTAATGAATTTTGGCTACATCCATATCTATACTTTTGATAAACTTTATAGAATCAATCTTGTGAAACTATTGATATTTTTTTACAACTCAAGCATTTTGCGAGCTATTAGTGCTTTCTTATTTTCAGTCTTCCGTAAATGCCCACTTCTACTCTTCGGGTTTTTACTTAGAAATATAAAATATATGGTGAGGTGAGTTTCTCATACACGCACTTGGGAAATCTGCTTTATTTGCGCGTGACGGATATTTTTCTGCACAACATTTATTGACGAATGACTGCGAGAGACATTCAAGGCACATTCTTCAATGGATTTTTCTCACCACAGAAAGTAAAAGTATAATTTTTCTGACATATTAACAACCTGAAATATTGTCAGAAAACACTATGTCGAAGCAAAGAATCATCCTGATCTAAAGGTCTTGTAGTTGTAATTATTGTGTTCTCTCGGAAGCTGCTCTTTTCATATTACTATACTCACCAAAATCCATAAGATGCTTGATGTCTTCAAAATAGGATTTTGTAGGCCTTCCTCTTCCCCTATGCAAGAATCTTCAAATATATTTGTGATGAAGTAGTTGTGCCTTACGATATACCCAAGAAGTTTCACTCTCCTCTTTTCCATTAGCCTGATAAGACTTTTGCTCTCACTTACCTCATGTAGAACTTCAATGTTGGTTTTGGTTTTTGAGTCCAACTTGTTCTAGTGATTCTACGCCTCATCCACATTTCCATTGCTTCCAACCTATTGTATTCCCTTTTGTGGAAATTCCAACTTTCACTCCCCGTAAAACAGTACACTCCATTCAAAAGACTTAGCAAACATTTTTTTGGTATCCATGCTTATATGCTTATTAGTTAAAATCCTTCTTCTGCTTTGGAAGGCTTGTTTAGCAAGTGCTATTCTTCTATCGACTTCAGCTCTACTATCATTGTCTTCAGTGATGATGCTCCCTAGGTAGCCTAACTCCTTCACTTTTTCAAGCACAAAGAATACAAATGAAAAGCCGGAAAAATATAAATAACTCTATTAATATTAAAATTAGAATAAAATATTATAAACAAATAAAATAAATAAACAAATTGTAGGAATCATTTTTTTTAATAATATTGGCTAAGTAATATTTTGTGATAAGTCTCTTAATAGAAGAGATATTTAGGCTTTGCATCTTTTCTATTCTTTATACCTTCACTGACTCACATACTGATTTAGTCCACTAAAGAATGTCAATTGCTTTTTAGCAGATTTCCCTTAAGGAAAATCAGTTATTGAGGTCGAACTCATGACGCGGTTTTCGAAAAAAAATTTCAAATGTCCATCGATCCTACCCAGGAAATGACGAAAATGAGGTGCGTTCAAAACTATATATATGTCTGTTAACACTCTAGCGGTCGCAATTTTTGTTTAATCGTCACCAAACTCGGTATTTAATCGTTTTATGTAAAAAGGAAGATCAAGTTCGTTAACGGCTGAAGTCGGACTAGTGAGAGGGGGGGGGTTTAGAGGGGGGACTTTCGAAAATTCGAAATATCTCCGTTACTATACGTCGGATCGAAAAATTGTATAGAATCAATCTAATTGCAAATTACATTTACTATAAATATTGTTATATACATTTATTCTCCCTCTTGAATATTAGATATTTGCATTTTTATTAAGTGTAACGGTCGACCTTTGGTTCCCGCCGAAAGCTAGTTCGGCCGTTTCCGTAACTGATCGGCACTCGTATGGAGATTTCTCAATTGTATAACTTTACATGGGAAATCTGCTGAGTTTACGCAGCCCCTGCGTGACGGCCTTTTCTTTTTTATTTCAGGAACCTTTTCTTTGTGTTTTGTATTTTATTATTTTAAAACGTTTTAATTTAAACGCACCTCTCTCTTTTCAAGGAATCCTTGGGAAGGAGATAAAACGTGCGCTTTGCAACCAAACAAAGGAAGGGAAGGTTAATTTAGTGTACAACTCATTCTCCGAACTCTCCCTGATGCCATTATGAAACAATAGCTCCCCAAAACAAACAATGCAGTGTACTATTTCATTCTAACTGGCAACAATCAATCCCGCTGAACTGTCAATATAATATAAATGAATAGAGTCATCAGATTTGACGTACAAAAAAGAAGGCATCTTCCCGGAAAGAACGCTACTATTATTTAAGCTTATTAGCAGATTTCCCTTAAGGGAAATCAGCTATTGAGGTCGTCCTCATGACGCGATTTTCGAAAAATGTCTTCAAATGTCCATCGATCCTACCCAGGAGATGACGAAAATGAGGTCCGTTCCAAATTATATATATATATATATATATATATATATATATATATATATATATATATATAAATGTATATATTTGCCTGTTATCGCTCTAGCAGTCGCAATTTTTGTTTGATCTTTACCAAACTCGATATTTAAACGTTTTATGCAAAAAGACAGCTCAAGTTCGTTAATGGTTGAAATCGGACCAATGGGAGGACGGGACCTATTATTACGACTCTTCCTATTATCAACTAAACTGTCTCTCTCTCTCTCTCTCTCTATATATATATATATATATAGATATATATATATATATATATATATATACACACACACATTGTGATTCAAAATAACGGAGATATTTCCAACTTGTTATTTTACTCCTTCTGTGAAATGGATCATTTGGCATGAAATATTAGTAGATTAGTCTTTTTGGCAAAACGTTCCACCTGATATTTCAAGATTGATCAAACAATAATTTGGAACTGCTTGAATAGTAATAGGAAAATGTATATATTTGAATAGGTCTCATTTTACTACTAGGTAGGGTTGATGGACATACGAAGTTTTCGAAAATCGCGTCATGCGTTCTTCCTCAGTAGCTGATTGCCCTCAATTGAAACCTGCTGAACACCAAAGCAATTCATTCAATATTTAACAATATTTAAGTAAGCCCCTATGCACAGAAATCTTGGTATTTAAGCTTCTTATGAGATATGTAGGAATATAGAAACTTGAAGGGGCAATCTCATATATAAAAAATATTTCTTCTTATTCTGGACCCAATATTATTTATATATTCTTCAAATTGTATGGCAAGGGTCTCCAATAAAAAGCCAGGGCTGCGGAAACTAAGCAGATTTCCCACGTGAAGTTTTACAATAGAGAAATTTCACGAGAGCCGAACAGCTAAGGAAACGGCCGACCTAGCTTTTGGCAGAAAACTCACTTATCCGATGTCCACCCAGATTTAATAAAAATTCAAATATCTCGGTTAATATTCAAGATAGAGAATAAATGTGTATAACAATATTTATTGTAAATTTAATTTCCAATAAGATTGATTCTATACAATATTTCGATCCGACGTATAGTAACGGACATATTGCGTATTTTCGAAAATCCTCCCCTCTAACCCCCCCCCTCCCACCGGTCTGATTGCAGCCGTTAACGAACTTGATATATATATATATATTTATATACAGTTTTGAATGGACCTCATTTTCGTCACCTACTAGGTAGGATCGATGGACATTTGAAGAAAAATGTCGAAAATTCGGTCATGAGTACGACCTCAATAGCTGATTTCCCTTAAGGGTAATCTGCTAAAAACATTTATTTCGGTGCAGATCTTAAGGGCAGTTGCAATATAGTTTGCACCGAAATAAATGTCTTTTCTTGAAGGCCATTACCATAAAATTTGAAGAATATATAAAAAAAGTACATCATGCAAGGGCTGAGAAAACTAGGCAGATTTCCCACCTATTGGTATGACATAATAGTGATCTCATTTAACCATGTATTTTCTAAGCTATGTAAAAACCCGATGAGTAGAGAAGGGGGTATAATGAACACTTGAATACAAGGAAATTCCAATACATCGCTTAATATTTGAGTTATGAAAAAATGAATAGAACAATGGATCACATTCACTTTCCATCTAGCCAAATCACGTATAGTTTCTTATATTATTATGAAATATGCCTTCATTTATTATTCATTCTATTTTGGTTAGTTATTTGTGTGATACATGTGGTTATCCGAGACTTCATATATGGTATTTAATAATTTAAAAGAATGAACTATCCCATTCGTCTATCTTAATAAACTTTAGAGTATAATTTTAGCTGAGTAGATTATCTCAGGCAGTATCAGCAGATCTATTTGACTCAGCGCAATACCCAGTAGTGAATAATACATTTCGAATCTCCATGTACGAACTACTTCCCTGGAATGCTTACTTCACAATGCTGGCTGGTTTCAGTTCAAGATCATTCATTACAACTCAGATAATTGTTTATGAAGCTAATATTCGTAGTACTGGCATGTCCAGTGTTAGCCGACATTGGAAAAAAAATATATAAAATTTTATAACAGCAGGTAATGTGGACAGGATTAACATTAAGGATGGAAAACTGTTATGAAACCAATTTTATTAAACTACTAGCTCAGATACCCGGCTTCGCCCGGAAATTGATTTGAGGCTGAATGGTGATGGTATTTTTTTGGCAAGGCTTTATTTTGCACACTATTTTGACATTTACCCATCCCAGTGTTTAGGGTTTATACCCGTTGTTGGCATTTGTTAATAATAAAAATAATTTTTAATGTAAGAGTTCACTGCCCTCCATATTTTCATATTTCCCGTCTCCTGTGCATTCTGCATAGATTTCAGTTATTAAAGACAAAATATTAACGTAGATTTGAATTAATTTTTCCAGGTGATGTACCTGATAGTTCAAATTGGAATGAATTGTTGAGCATATCATTATTTCTACGCAAATTACTTGCTCCACACATTGTTCCTGGAGAAATGTATAAAACAAAAGTTAATCTAAATAACAAAGTAAACAACTTTTGTTATTTGCATGTTTGTCGAAAAACAAATAGACAATGAAATATCGCGAATTTTTATTTCAGGCCTCCCTTATAACCCCCATTCCCGTTCGAACCTAAAAATTTTAATATAGCTTAAATTCATGGAAGAATTAATGCTCATTGACACACCGAGTTTTGTTAAGTTCGGTTCAATCGTTAGTGCCCAATAAAATTGTTAGCTCCCGCTTTAGTTTTTAGTGTTTATCTCGTCTATATTTTGTTATACGACAAAAATGAATATCACAAAAGTTACTCTAAATAACAAAATAAACAACTTTTGTTATGTTCATATTTGCCGAAAACCAATAGGAAACGAAATATCGCTATTTTTAATTTCAGGCTTCCCTTATAACCCCCACTCCTGTTCGTCTCAGAGGACATTAATATAGTCTAAAGTCTAAGTTGGGTTAGTAGTAATATACATACCAAGTTTCATAAAATTCGGTTCAGCCGTTTATGGGTGAAAAGGTAACAAACAAACAAACAGACACCAAACAAACAAAATGCAGTTATGGTGTCTATGACATATGAAACGAAAAGTTATCGTGAAAATTCGCGAAAAAAATCAATTACAGAGAGAGGTTACAATTTTATATATATAGATTGATGTTCTGCATTTGTTGTCCTATATATTTTTTCCTAACTCAAATATTAAGGGGGTTATTCATACTTTGTTGTTTTCAGCCTTCAGTTAACCCCCACTTCTATTCATCAGATTTTTATTTAGAAATAGGGAATATTTGGGAAGAAGAGATAAGTATTGTCATACCTGCTCGTGGGAAATCTACTTAGTTTACGCACCCCCGAGTGACGGATTTTACATTCTTATGAAGATGTCTCATATTAAGAGATAACAAGTATCTTTAATTTTTATAATTTTTCTTAGTTATCATCAAATGTCTACCGATCATATCTAATAAATGAAACAATTACTTTCTATACACACACATTTTAATGCTGATAAATGTTTATAACATCATATATTACTTAATGAATAGATATAATTTAAGAAATATTATAAATAAAAATTAAAAGTTAAGGGGAAAAAATAAACTAAGATGACTAATGAGCAAAAGAAAAGATTCTATTAAAGAAGATTTAAATTTCAAAGAAAATGGAAGTTAACATTTCTTTAATAATTTTAATTCGAGCTGGTAAATACATTTTAAGTCCTTATAATTAATGAGAGATTATACGAGTACACAGAAAGGCAAACAAAATTTCTTTTGATACGCAAATGGCCCATCAACATCAATCTGATAATTTTTAAGTTTATGTACTTCCGTAGAGGCGTTAACTTTTAAGACATGCGAAACATGTACACTATAATAAAGTGATTTTTAATAAATTCTGACCCATTGATAATTCGTGCTATCAAATTTTTTATTTTATGAAAAAGAAATCTTGGTTTGAACGTAAATTCGGACTCAGATTCAGATGTACGTAAATTCAGATGTTTGTTGGCAATTGTGTTAACTAACTTCCCTACATATTGTTCCAAATATGTTTTTTTAGTCTACGAAGTCTTATAAAGTTTTTATTGTACTATTGTCATACCTGCCCATAGATGCCATTATTACTGGCTGATGGTCGAGTACACGTGGCCAAGCACTTTCCGTGCCTTGGAATCATTCAAAGCCTTTCGTTGGTTGTAGTGGGTAGTCCCTTGAACTGTCCTGTATTTATGTAGTCCTTAATTCAGCTTTTTTTTGTTATTTTCTCTTTGGAGAATTTTGTTTATCTTCTCATGTAGTTGTATACATGTCTGTTAGGGATTAACTGACCCTATCGATGTCATCTTGGGCCCACTCAGGTATAAGGTCTTCGTCCTCATGCCTTGTTAACTTGTCATACCTGTCGGTGGAGACCGTCGTCACTGGCTGATAGTCGAGTACAGCTGGCAAGCCCTTTCGATGTGATGTCATCATATTTCAAGCCCGTCAAAAAGTTGTACTGGCTTCTAACCCTTTATTTGATTTACCTTGTTAACTTGTTTTATTGTGTGTGTGTATATATATATGCAATATAAATGTATTGAACCTATTTCATACTCTTCGTCGTTTCGTCTGCCTACTATAGTCCGACTATCTTTTCTTTAGTAACGTTTCAGAGACCTAAACATTGCATTTGCGACTAGTGTTATTTTTTTTTTATTGATGACGTCTCCGTAGAATGTCTTCCGTTTATATATTTCTAATATGTTCAGTCTTCTTGTACAACAGTGTCATACTACCTGCTACACTTGTGGAGTAATGGTGATTGTCGTTCAGAAGGTTGGCGAAATTAAAAGTCTCTTTTGTTCAGTCTGAAGGAGCGTATATGTTCATTGAACGTATATCTTCTTCCTTTTTATTGTACATTCATGAATTATCAAATATTTCGTCTTCATCCACTACTTGTCAGAGGTTCCTGGCCAAAAGTAAGAGTAGATTCAACCATTAGTGTAGTCTTCTAGTCATATGTAGCTTCTTTTTTTAGAGAAAATATCTTTATATATAAAATTTTAATGAGTTACTTCTACCCATCGCAAACTCAATAATCTAATTCAACTTCATTATTGTCTACTTTGACCCTTGTTATTTGCTAAATTTTGAAAATACTGAGTCATTTGAAAATAAATTCAGTTATTTACATTTTATTCCCAAGTTATGGAAAACGTGTGGGTTAACACACTTACTTATTGTTTCTTGTGTTTACTCATATTTGACCATATTAATTTCATTTATTTTTATTTAAAATGGTGGGAAATATTTCCATTTCTTAATATATTAATTTACGTTTGAGAATTGTGATATGGAAACTTATTTCCTTGATATACCTAATTTTTATTATTTATGTAACAGTTATTAGAGAGATTACGAATTATGTCACGTACCCAGCAGACCAAGAACAGAACGTTGCTGGCTCTTTACAGATTTAATAATATATGTATTACATCAGAGGAGCAGAGCGTAGCACACAGTAGGGCGAAACTAATATTTCTGCACACGAATGTAATATCCTTAGGAATAGGCATAAAATAATCATTGTTTTCCTCGCATCCCCACCTTAGTGGAAAATAACTACTATAGGAAGTGAGTTCTTAGAAAGTCCGTCACGCAGGAGATGCGTAAACTAAACAGATTTCCTACTCTATTGTTTTCTTCTCCCTATATATTTTCTATTTCTATGTAAATAATAGGATGAATAGAATTGGGGGTTTACTGAAAGATAAAAAAAGTCCGTTAAAGCAAGGGCTGCGTTAACTAAGCAGATTTCCCACGTGTGTTACATATTTGCATTTATTTAAAAAAGTTCAACGAGAACAATGTTTGGTATTTAGGCTTCAAATAATGTGCTTCATAATATAACAGCTTATTGTTGCTATGACATTAGTAGGAGTGGGGGTTTACTGAAGGCCGAAAACTAAAAAAATGCAAATATCTCGGTTAGTAATCAAGATAATGAAAAAAATGTACATACCAACATTTATAGAACATTAAATTTTCAATAAGAGCGGTTCTATACAATTTTTTGATCGGACGCATAACAACGGACATATTTCGAATTTACGAAATTCTCCCCTCGAAACCCCCCCTTCCCGAGGTTCGATTTTAGCCGTTAACGAACTTGATCTTTCTTTTTCATGAACCGCTTTTATATCAAGTTTGGTAACGATTAAAAAAATTTGCGACCGCTAGAGCGGTAACAGACAAATATATATATACAGTTTTGAACGGACCTCATTTTCGTCATCTCCTGGATAAAATCGATGGACACTTGAGGAAAGTTTTCGAAAATCGCGTCACGAGTACGACCTCTTAAGGGAAATCTGCTAAAACAAGAAAGTACGAGTAGCTCTCTTAATAGTTGAGATAATGTATAGAACAAGAATTGAATATTTTTGATTCTAAAAAAAATACAAATATCTCGGTTAATATGCATGACAGAGAAAATAAGTATATAAGAGAATTTATAGTAAATAAATTTGCAATAAGATTGGTCATATATAAATTTTCGATCCGATTCATAGTAACGAAGATATTTTGAATTTTCCATTGTCTTCTCCTTTAACCCCCCCCCCATTCCGGGTTCAATTTCAACCGTTAACGACCTTGAGCTTTAGTTTTTACATGGAACGTTTATATATTCATTTTGATAACGATATGTTTATATATATATATATATATATATATATATATATATATATATATATATATATATATATATATATATATATATATATATTTATATATATATATATATATATATATATATATATAATCATAATCTAAAGGCTACGCCTTGTAGGTGCAACCATTGTGTTCTTTCAGAAGCTGTTCTTTTCATATTACTATGCCCACCGCAATCATTTGATGTCCAAAAAGGATTTTCTAGGCCTCCCTCTTCCCCTTTCCCTATGACCTTACCTTCGATTGTATTTGTGGTGATATCGATGTTCCCCCAAGATGTGTTGATTTGCCCAAGAAATTTCGATCTCCTTTTTTCGTGGGCTAGATAAGACTTTAATCCAACTTGTTCTGGTGATTCTGCGCCAGGCCTACGTTTCCATTGCTTCCAAAAAGTTATCTTTTGTCCAAATACATATAATATATTCATTTTCGTCATATTGATAGTATGGATGGACATTTTCGAAAATTGCTTCATGAGGACAACCCCAATAGGTGATTTGCCCGAGAGAGAAATCTGCTAAAATGACAGGAACACCCACTAGCCAGCAAGGAGTGGGGCTTTACTACCTTTGCGGGAGGAATGTGCCGTCATAGAATTAGTGTCGATAGAATAGCCATGACATCACCCATCTCTCTTCTCAGTCATCAGCCAAACAATCACAGATGCGTTCTAAATAGCTCAATTTGAATTCAGGCATTGGTTTCAGTTTTGCTCCAATTACTCTACTCCTCTGTAAATCTTAGTTAATTTGCACAGGGGAAAAAGGTTTTTACTTACGTTTTAATTTTATACTTATTTGTTTTATTCATTTGTTATTAACTTTGTTGACTTCATTTAATATGCAATAAATATTTGTTCATAATGAGATAGTAGTTTAAACAAAATATGAGTCTATAAACATGTTTAAATGTTCTAAATATTTCGAAATATGATTAAATGAAAGCATATTTTTATTTAGGTTTATATTGTATTACAAAAAGAAAAAACTCAGAATTAATTTAAATATAATGAGAAAAAAAACCTCATTTATTTAAGTGATATTACACCTCCATAATTCGTTCGCATATTAAAGTAATTTATTTTTGAAGAAGGGTGAAAAAAATAAAACTAGGCCCACCAATTCTTCATTGTGCTACTCATGGATTGATAACGGAAGTTATCTATTTTTTTACTTACTTTAACAGAGCTACATAGGGTTTTATGAGTACGTTCTTTACGTACACGTCTTCTAAAGCTTGAAATTTGAAAGCCAATATCTCTTGTTCTTATAGTCCGCTTAAAGTAACGATATATCGTTATGCAATTCATTGATCTTTTAGCAGATTTCCATTGAGAGAAATCAGCTATTGAGGTCGTACTCATGACGCGATTTTCAAAATTTGTCTACAAATGTCCATCGATCCTACCTATGAGGTGACGAAAATGAGGTCCGTTCAAAACTATATATATATATATATATATATATATATATATATATATATATATATATATATATATGTCTGTTACCGCTCTATCGGTCGCAATTATTGTTTAATCGATACCAAACTCGATATTTAGTCGCTTTATGTAAAAAAAAAAAAAAAGATCAAGTGAGTTAACGGACAAAATCTGACCGGAGGGAGGGGGGTTTTGAGAGAAGAAATTTCGAAAAATTGTATAGAATCAATCTTATTGCAAATTAAATGTTGTTACATGCATCTATTCTCTATCTTGAATATTAACTGAGATATTTGTATTTTACACTTTTCAGCCTCCAGCGAACTCCCACTTCTACTCATGTTGCATAAACAATACTCTGTTATATAATAAACTACTTTATTCTAAGCTTAAATACCAAATATTGTTCTCAAGTGTCCTCTATTATACGAAATACAATTTGCAATATGTTCAGGTGACCCCTCCCCCCACCCCGTCTCAAGTTCTTGGACTACTAAAATTTCATTGATCCAGTTAAAAATTATTCTGATTCATATAAATTACAGTGCTACATATAGTAAATAGTTTTCAATAAAATTAATATGTTATATTCTGACATATTTCACTAATTGTTTTTCTTTCCGATGAGAGCTTGGCAGGCCTGTTTGTTTACATTTCAGATGTTTCCCGTCCGGAAATTGTTAAAACTTACTGAATGATTTTATTGTATTTATTCAACTATTATTCACGGTGGTGTTGTGTTACCAGTAGGTAGATTTATCTACTGTTAAACTTCAGGAGGGAAAACTGCTGAGTTAAAGCAGCCCCTGCATGACGGACTTTTTCCTAGAAAGATTGTTGTAATTGATACGTCATTATCACTCTGGACCAAATACCATAAACATTATAATGAAATTTGTCAGTCGGCCATAGTCCGAGCCATAAGACGAAGCTTTTCGAAGGGAATGAATGTTGTGAACAAAAGAGGCTTTTGGGATGTATATGTTAATTTAAGCTTCTTGTATACACGAAGTATTTTTTCTTTCTTTTTTTGCTAGTCGGCAAGACCGGATGGTAGATTAAAGCTTTAGTTTGGATATGCCTATCATTAGTCAGCTTATTGCAATCTACAGGCTACGGAGGTATGGCTACCCAACAACTCCGGCCTTCAGTGGAATTTTTTCCCCTTGTGCCCTTATTAGAGTGAATGGAATTTTCTTTATGTTGTCTTTATTGCTGGATGGCAGGATGCAGAAGGCAACGGAAATTCCTTGTGCCCCTCTCATTCACTTGTTCTTTCCCGTGAAAATTGACAGGTTTACCTGTTCAAGGGATCAAACTTATACATATGTAAAGCCCGTCACGCAGGGACTGCTTTAACGAAGCAGATTTCCCATGTGCATTTACCTCAAAACGTAAAAGTTCAATAAGAACAAAATTTGGCATTTAGGCTGCAAATAATGCGCTTCATAATGTAAATGTGAAATAGCGGCTTATTTCTAATATGACATTAGTAGGGGTTTACTGAAAGCCGAAAACTAAAAAATGCTGATACCTTGGTTGATAATCAAGATGACGAAAAAACATACATAACAACATTTATAGAACACTATATTTGCAATCAGACTGATTTCATGCAATTTTTCGATCTGACGCATTATAACGGAGATATTTCGAATTTTCGAAATTTCTCTTTAACCCCCCTCCCACTTGTCCGATTTTAACTTCATTTTTACATAAAATCTTTAAATATCGAGTTTGGTATCAATCAGACAAAAATTGCTAGAGTCGCAACAGGCATATATATATAATTGTATGGACGTTTTCGACCAGGTTACATTTATATATGGTGTCGTTATTGTTTCTTGGAGTTTTGGTCAATGTTAACATTTGAGTTTATGCCAATATTTGGAGAATATTTATTTTCTCTTCTTCAGGGCAAGACTAGAAATACTTAAAAACTATTGTAATAAAGGGTGTTCCTAATGTAGCCAGAAGTGCAATACATAATGCACAATAGTTTTTAAATATTTCTAGTCTCGCCCTGAAGAAGAGAAAACGAATGTTCTTGGGATAAACTAATTTTTTTTCACCACCATTGGCCAAAACTCCAAGAAACAATAACAACGTATCTATATATATATATATATATATATATATATATATATATATATAATATACAATTTTGAATGCCCTCATATCCGTCATCTCGTAGGTAGGATCGGTGGACATTTGAAGCAATGTTTTGAAAATCCCATCATGAGTACAACCTCAATAGCTGATTTCCCTTAAGGAAACTCTGCTAAAAAATAAATGAATTAGTATTTCGTCCTGTTCTCCAAGGTTTTAGCAGTGAGATTTATGCAGATATGTTCTGTTCATCCGCTCCCCCCTTTCTTTAGTTCTTGGACTACTAAAATTTGAGTTATTAAAATATACATTACTCTGATTCATTATAAATTGAAGTAGTAGATATAGTAAATAGTTTACAATAAAGTTATTGTTTTATATTCAGATGTTTATCAGTAATTGTTTCTCTTTTCGGTGAAGAATATGTATTTCTATCAGCTCTGAGTGGTTGGCAGACGTATGTGTTTGCAATTCAGAAGCCGTTTCCGTTGGGAGTTTATTAAAATTAACTGAAAGATTTCTCATTACCGCTTATATTTACTCACGGCGGTGTTAATTGTTAGCAGTATGCAGATTTTTCTATTGTAAAACGTCACATGGGAAATCTGCTTAGTTTACGTAACCCCTGCGTGAAGGACGTTTTCCTACTTGTTAGAAGGGCTGAGGAGGTTTAGGTAAATAGGAACATTATGGGTAGATGGTAAAGAGAGGCGAGAAGAGGAGATGGTTAGAAATGGCAACATGGACTGGGAGTGGGGGGGGGGTCCCGTTAGAGAAAGGTTTCCTTGGCAGGAATGCAGGCTCCCTGGCCCACTAACCCCACCACTACATCCCCTCCCATTCACACAGCTCTCCTTTTTACAGCCCATACTCTCAGACAAAGGCCCTTACCTCCCTCGCTGTCTTAATTGACAACCAGCTGGACTTCCTAGTCCGCCTCACTTATCTAACCTTCCTAAGTGATCGCCTTCAGAATCGCTCCTTGGAACAATGGCATTTGTCAAAAAGTCCGTCACGCAGGGGCTGCGTAAACTAAGCAGATTTCCCACGTGAAGTTATACAATAGAGAAATCTCCATACAACAGTTACGGCCGATCTAGCTTTTGGCGGGAAACTCACTCGTCCGTTACACTTAATAAAAATGCAAATATCTCGGTTAATATTCAAAATAGAGAATAAATGTATAAAACCATATTTATAGTAAATGTAATTTCCAATAAGGTTGGTTCTATACAAATTTTTGATCCGACGTATGGTAACGAAGATATTTCGAATTTTCGAACATCCCCCCTCTAAACCTCCCCTCTCACTGGTCCGATTTCAGCCATTAACGAACTTGATTTGTCTTTTTGCATAAAACCTTTAAATATCGAGTTTGGTAACGATCAAACAAAAATTGCGACCGCAAGAGCGTTAACAGACAAATATATATATATATACAGTTTTGAACGGACCTCATTTTCGTCATCTCCTGGATAGGATCGATGGACATTTGAAGAAAGTTTTCGAAAATTGCTTCATGAGTACGACCTCAATAGCTGATTTCCCTTAAGGGAAATCTGCTTAAAAAAAGTCCGTCACGCAGGGGCTTCGTTAACTAAGCAGATTTCCCACATGCGCCGTGTATTTGCATTTATCTCAAAACGTAAACTTTCAATGAGGCTTCAAATAAAGTGCTTCATTATATAACAGCTTATCGTTAATATCACATGCCCATTTCTGAAATAAAGATCTGTGCATTTTACGTCTAAAGGATGCATCAAATCGAAAAATTCACCGATATAAACTTGTTTTAGAAATTAATTTTCTACATGAATCCATCATAAAAAATATGGCATTCCATTGGAAATTCCAAATTTATGGTCGCTGGAGAAGTAGTGGAAAAGGTTACGAGGTTGAATAGGGACTGAAAAGAATCTTCAGGTATCAAAATTGTGGCACATCAAATCTCAGCTTTTTATTAATAGAATTGGCGATTTTAAGGGGGGTGGCCCTGTATAGGTAAGTTCAATATTCAGGGTGTCCCAACCCCTGAAGAATCTTGTCAGTCCATATTCAACCTCGCATCTATCTCCAGTACTTCTCCAGCGACCATAACTTTGGAATTTTCATTGGAATGCCATTTTTTTTTTTATGACGGATTCTTGTAGGAAATCAAATTCTAAAACGAGTTTATATAGGTTAAGTTTTCCATTTGACTTATCCTTTAGCCATAAAAGGCAGAGATCTTTATTTCAAAAACGGCACATTTTATTGAAAAATGCTGCGACATAAAACTTGTAGCCAACAAAATTATCATTGACACAAGTCTACGGGAAAAGGAATGGATTCTGAAATAGAAATAAATAAATAAAAAAACGAACTTCTATGCTCATTCGTTGGCATTAATGTTATGACTAGTTATTATGTAATTTAAGGTCTCTAATTTTTGTATGAAAGTCCCTCTAATCTTAAAAATAAAATCCTATTTTATTTCATATAAGGCATTGTTATAGTCATTATGCTGAGCATTTTTGGTATTTTTTTCCTCACTGTTACATTTCCTTAAAGAACAACAATTTTTAGCTATCGACAATAAATGAAATGGAAACGTAGTTATTTTGGATTAAAGAAGAACGAGTCGAATACTAAAATAAATGGACAGTGGATATCAAGATCCGTCAATTCGTCAACTACCATAGGAAAGCAAAATACAATAGGCAAATGTACTATTGAGCCCCACTTGAAAATGTGAAATGAAAGGCTGAGTTTTTAATGGCCAAGATCCGATCAGGAAGGAGTAGTCGTTAAGAGGAGGAAAAAATCGTACATTTCTCCGGAAAATCCGAATAAACATTGGATAAACAGAGTCCTGTACATTCGAATAGTTGCAAATCATTTTTCTTTTCTTTTTTTTTTGGTTGGCATTATAAAATTTGGAAATCTTTAATCACCCCTCCTCCACGCGACTCGTGGGACTAACGTTTTAGTTCTTTTCAACTCGACTCCCCCCCCCCCCCAAGGAGTACTTGGAATTCGTTGCCCCAATAGACTCACAGGCCCCATTGTACCCGGACCCACCCCCTTCTTAAGTTCTTGGACTACTAAAATTTGATTGATTGAGATCAAAATTATTCGATTCATTATGAATTACAGTACTAGATATAGTAAATAGTTTTCAATAAAATTAATATGTTTTACTCTGATATATTTCAGTAGTTGTTTTTCTTTCAGGTGAAAGGTTGGCATACCTGTTTGTTTACATTTCAGGATCTTCCCGTCGGGAGTATTAAAAATGACTGAAAGATATCTTATTACCGTTTCATAAAAATACATGTATGTATTTATTCACTTGATATTCACGATGGTGTTGTGTTACCTGTATGTAGTTTTATCTATTGTTAAACTTCACGAGGGAAATCTGCTTAGTTTACGCAGCCCCTGCGTGACGGACTTTTTAACTGGACGGACTGGGGGCAGTGGTAGTTGTACCCACGCCTTAACCCGTACGGCCGCCGGCACCCAGTTGAATCCCCTCCCCGATGAAAATAATACATGGTATAAAACAACATTCCAGGTTTCCAACAATGACGAAAATATTGTTTGCATTAGTGCCATGGACAAAAAAAAAGTCCGTCACGTAGGGGCTGCGTAAACTAAGCAGATTTACCACGTGAAGTTATACAATAGAGAAATCTCCATACGAGAGCCGAACAGTTACAGCCGAACTAGCTTTTGGCGGGAAACTCAAGTCCGTTATCGGCCCACATTTAATAAAAATGCGAATATCTCAGTAAATATTCAAGATAGAGAATAAATGTATACAACAATATTTATGGTAAATTTAATTTGCAATAAAATTGGTTCTATACAATTTTTGGATCCGACGTATGGTAACAGAGATATTTCGAATTTTCGAAAATCCCCTCCCACTGCTATTAACGAAATTGATCTGACTTTTTGCATAAAGCGTTTAAATATCGAGTAACGATCAAACACAATTTGCGACCGCTAGATTGTTAACAGACAAATATATATATATATATATATATATATATATATATATATATATATATATATATTCACACACACACATACACACACACATATATAATTTTGAACGGACCTCATTTTCGTCATCTCTTGAGTAGGATCTTCATTCAAAGTAAATCCAACTGTAATAGGAGATTTTTAGATATGCTCATCATCCGTATACTTCTTATCTGAATCATGTTACATGATAGGGTTTGGTGGAAAAAAATTACTTCATTAGTTATTTCGGCCGTCTCGATGTTGTGAAAGTATTACCCATTAGCGGACGAATGTTTCCATACCGTCCAGGTTATGTGAAATACACTGTTGCACACAAGAAAAAGAACGCAATTATGAGATCATTTAGGATTTCCTTCTTAAACAAAGGCTAATGAAGATTACAGGCTGTCTTCTAATGGTCTATGCATTTGAAGAATATTTCACAAGTAGATCGCAGGAGACAAATTATACCTCAGATCGGAAAATTGAACAGAACCAATCTCTTGATTATTAACCGACGTATTTGCTTGTTTTAGTTTTAGTTGAATACATATTCTTGGTACTCAAATATTAAGCGAGTTTTTATCACATTCTTGTTTTCAGGCTTCATCAAAAGCCATCAAATTTTTACTTAGAAATAGAGAATATATGGAGAGATGAGATCAATAGAATGTAAAAGCAGATTGGGGGAAATCTGTTTTGTCTAGGCTGCCCCTGCGTGACGGACTTTTCTCTTTACTCTTTTGTTGATTCTAAAACCTTTTTTAAAACTGTTTTTTGCAATAAGTTGGGGCATACGTATATTTATTATTTTCCCCGAATACAAGAGGGTCACTAAATAATTTGGGTGAAAATAAAGATTCATATATTTTTTTTAAATAAGATCCCCACATAATAACTAATTCTGGCCCATTTAAAATTGAATTCACAAGATTCAAGGAAGTTATACGTACAACTTTGTACAGGAGTGCTGAAATAATTTATTGGTCACTGTTATCAACCAAGTGAAAAATTTCGCCTATATGAAAAGCCAAGTTATCTTCAAGACTCCTTATCCAATCATTACAAAATGTTTGTGCATTTTAAGTACCGGAATGGACAGGTAAAAAAAAAAAAAAGTTGATAGTAAAGAGAAAAATGGCAGTTTTATGAGATCATTTTTGGACCTCCAATTTCTTCTTTCATATTTTTAACAGATTTTGCGTACGGAAAATCAGCTACTGAGGTTTTTCTGATAGCGCTATTTTCGAAAAACGTCTTCAACTCTCCATCGATCCCACCCAAGATATGGCGAAAATCAGTTGTGTTCAAAACTATATATATCTTAATTTGCCTGTTAATGCTCTTAATTTTTGCTCGATCATTACCAAACTCGACATTTAATAGTTATATGTAAAACTAAAGATCAATTTTGTTAACGGGTGAAATCGGACAAGTAGGAGGGGAAGGGAGGGGGTTTGGGGTGGGAATTTTCGACAATTCGATATATATCCGACATTAAGAGTAGGATCGAAAAATTGTACGACTAAAAGTGGGGGTTTACTGAAGGCAGAAAACCACACAAGTGCCAATATCTCCGTTGATGTTGAAAATAGCGAAAACATGTATGCAGCAACACTTACAAAACATTAAATTTGCAATAAGAATGGTTTTACACAATTTTTCGATACGACGTGAGAAGAGTGAAAATAATATGCTCCAGCCGACCGAAGGGGTCAACCAAACTATAATTCATGCCAGAAGAGACGTAGAGGAAAATCGAATGAAGCTGAAAATGAGGACCTCCAATGTGGCTGGTGAATTTAAAAATATTTAAATACAAATTGAAAAAAAACAGATTACATTGTCATAAAAAAAATACATAGCTTTTTTTAGATGTCACAATAAATCACTTGTGTGCGCGTGTGTGTTTTATTTCCCACTTGAAATTCATTAGTTTAGATAGATTTACCTATTTCAAGAAAATAATTTGACCACTACTTCTGTACAGAAAAAAAGGAAGGGGGGGGGGTTGAAATAAAAATATATAAAGTTAAAAAAAATAAAATAAATAAATAAAAAAAAAACAGGAGAAAAAAATATATGTATATTTATATATAAAAAAAGTCGGCCTAGCGTGCGTGTGCCTGGGACCCATGACTGGGGAACTCAAATACGGTCTGAAAAGTGTTGGGCATTGATAACCGCGAAGTTTTTTGCCCAAAATCAAACAAACAAACAATTCTGTACAGATTTGGATTATAATTGCCGAAAGACAGTGCAATGTAGGCCTGACATTTAGGATATTATATATATATATATATATATACACACACATATATATATATATATATATATATATATATATGTGTGTGTGTGTGTGTGTGTGTGTGTGTTGTGTGAGTATAGTTATAAACGTTTTTATCATAACGTTTCTTAGCTTGCATAGATTATAATGCTGGATGAAAGCATAGAATGTATTTATATAGAGAGTATTCTTGTATTCTTATGATCTGATTATCTATTCGAGTCAAGGCGTCGTGGGTCGTTGTCCCTCCGCTCCTCCGCTATAATACAAATTCAAGAACTGAATCCACTCTGCTTCCGTTTCCTGTTAAATAAATGCCAGGAAAAGAATAATACATTTGTATGCAAAAAAAAAGTTAGATGTTTCTCTATAATTTTTCGATCCGACCCTTAATAGTTGAGATATTTTGATTTTTAGAAATCCCCCCTAAAAGTTCCGTTTTAGCCGTTAACGAACATGATCTTTCGTTTATATAAAACATAACATTCGTTTATAATAAACATTTAAATATCGAGTTTGGTAATGATCAACAAAAATTGCGACCACAAGAGTGTTATCAGACAATATATAAACTGCTCAAAAATGAATAGGGATATTGGGTGTTTTGTGGTATGTATGGGGCCTAGCATATTTTATTTTTTTTTATTATAAATACCATTAATATTTATTAGAAATTATTGTCTTTTTTCCCCCATAAAAAAGAAATTTAATTAAGATCGATTTAATTAAAATTAATAGGATAAGAAAAAATAACCAATATCCCTATTCACTTTTGAGCAGTATATATATAGGTATATATATATATATATATATATATATATATATATATATAAAGTTTTGAATGGAACCCAATATCGTCATCTCTTGGGTGGGATCGATGGACATTTGAGGAAATTTTTCGAAAATGGCGCCATGAGTACAACTTCAATAGCTGATTTCTCTTCATGTATCTCTTCTTGGCTCCTCTGACTCGTTTTAGGAGGGCTCGTTACTAAATACTTGGCCAGTCGACAAGTTGGACAGATCCAGCTAAACGATTCAGCCCCTAAAGAGTTGCCATGAAGTGCACGAAACATACAGATTATATTAAAGAACTTCAAATAAAGCTATTCGTTTTTTACTTTTCGCTTAATATTCACGGTGGTGTTGTGTTAGCAGTATGTAGGTTTATCTATTGTTAAAGTTCACGAGGGAAATCTTCTTAGTTTACGTAGCCCCTGCGTGACGGACTTTTTAACAGATTTCCCTTAGGGGAAATCAGCTATTGAGGTTGTACTCATGACGGAATTTTCGAAATCTTTCTTCAAATGTCCATCGATCCTACCTAGTAGATGACGAAAATGAGGTCCGTTCAAAACTGTATATATATATATATATATATATATATTTGTCTGTTACCGCTCTAGCGGTCGCAATTATTGTTTGATCGTTAACAAACTCGATATTTAAACGTTTAGGCAAAACGACAGATCAAGTTCGTTAATGGGTGAAATCGGACCAGTGGGAGGGGGGATTTTCGAAAATTCGAAATATCTCCGTTACCATACGTCGGATCAAAAAATTGTATAGAACCAATCTTATTGAAAATTAAATTTACTATAAATATTGTTCTATATATTTATTCTCTATCTTGAATATTTACCGTGATATTTGCATTTTTATGAAATGAGGGCGTAAAACGGACGATTCAGTTTCCCACCAAAAGCGAGTTCGGTCAATTACGCAACTGTTCGGTTCTCGTATGGAGATTTCTCTATTGTATAACTTCACGTGGGAAATCTGCATAGTTTACGCAGCCCCTGCGTGACGGACTTTTTTTTATCTCGCAATCAATATATCTCCGTTAAAAGCGACTACGAATATTCTCTTGCCGATGTATAAATATCCGTTGTTGTACGTCCGATCGAAATATTGTTCTCATTGAACTGTTACTTTCTGAGATACACAACAAATTTGTTGTGTGATGACGTCATGAATTAAGATGTTTTCTTCTTGTCCCGAAAATGTTTATTTGATATCTGCCGTACTCCATATTTAAATGTTTCAGTCAACACTAAATATCATATTTGTTATTTGTAGAAATAGGACCCGGAATAGAGAGGGTTATGGGGGGGGGCTCGAAAATTCAAGATAACTCCGTTATTAAGAGTCGAATCGAAAAATGTTATATAATCAATGCTCTACAATGGTTGTTCTATACATTTTTTCGTAACTCAAGTATTAGGCGAGTAATTCTAACTTTCTGGTATTGAATCAAAATATGTATTGAGATATCACTAGTATGTCTTACCAGCACATCGGAAATCTGCTTAGTTTACGCAGCCTCTGCGTGACGGATTTATTTTTTTTTTTAGTATAACGTCATCTTATATTATAATATATGATGTTATTAGCAGATTTCCCTTAAGGTAAATCAGCTATTGAGGTTGAAAATGTTCTTCAAATGTCTATCGATCCTACATAGGAGTTGACGAAAATGAGGTCCGTTTAAAATTCTATTTGGTATTCAAAATTGTAAGAGCGCCACTGCACTTTTCGCATATATATATAAAATTGTAACCTCTGTCTGTACATTGATTTTTTTCGCGAAATTTCACGATAACTTTTCGTTTCACATGTCATAGACACCATAACTGCATTTTGTTTCTTTGGTGTCTGTTTGTTTATTTGTTTTTTGTTTGTTACCTTTTCACGCATAAACGGCTGAACCGAATTTTATGAAATTTGGTATGTATCTTACTACTAACCCAACTTAGACTTTAGGCTATATTAATATCCTCTGAGACAAACAGGAGTGGGGGTTATAAGAGAAGCCAGAAATTACAAATAGCGATATTTCGTTTCCTATTGGTTTTTCGGCAACTCACTTTCGTCGTATACCGAAGTATAAAGGCGTTATACGCTAAACATTATAACATACAGGACAATAATTTTATTTGGCAAAAAGGACTCAACCAAGGTCATGACAATTTGGAGGACAGTGAAGACTTATATAAAAATTAATTTTATTATTAACAAATGCCAACAACGGGAAGTAACCCTAAACACTGGGACGGGTAAATGTCAAAATATTGTGCAAAGTAAAGCCTTGCCAAAAAAAATACCATCACCATTCAGCCTCAAATCAATTCCCGGGCGAAGCCGGGTATCTGAGCTAGTATATATATATATATATATATATATATATATATATATATATATATATAATGTATTAGCTCTATTTTCAAGTTTCATGTGTTTACTTAGGGTTCTTATCAATTGAGTAGAATGTGTAAATGACGTCCACCACTGGAATGACAGGTGTCTTGAGTGTCGCTTGATCCAGTTAGAAATCTTCAGCTCCTGCGTGAATGATTTTTTGAACAAAAATATCCCGACCCTCTTAAACGATGTCTGCATCAAACACCACCTGTTTAGAGATAAGGAAAGAGTGATTGAGTTTGTGTACTTAGATAGTAAATATGAATATTATAAATATTCATCCTAATATGTAAAGTGATTTAATCATCGACTGGGAGTGGTGACACATCAATCAGGACATTCTATTTATTAGTGAATGTGTACCTATCGAGGAAGAGTTCAGGTTACCTAGTTTTAGAAAATTAAAGTACCTAAGGTTAAAAAAAAGAAGATAAAAAAAGTCCGGAATGGTCACGGGAGACAGATGCTCTGTGGAGTAATCTCTCCACCATAAGAATATTTCGAAGAAACGAAGATGCCAATTCAGAACAACAATTTTGTGCGGTAGAGAAACGTGAAGAAGAAAGAAGGAGAACAGGCGGGCCCTCTCCTTGTTTGTGAGGGAAGAGCTCGTACGAAGTTATTTGGATCAGTGAAAGCGCAGAACAGATATCATACCAGAAGCAAGCCTCATCCTTTCATCTATGTTGGGTCACAGTTTTTAATAGGGAACCACTTTGCTCCTTAAAAAATCATGTATAGTACACCAGGTTAACAGGGAGCCCAGCCAATGTGTCTGCATGTTCTGAAAGATGATTTACGGGGAATAGGAATCCGAAATGGGAGGGTAGATATTAGCTGGTGTCCACTCTCAAGTTCAAAGTTGGTGGCCGATGTCAAACCAATCGAAAAACTATATGGAAAACCCTTTCACTTACATGTAAGAAGTAAAGAAAGCCGCGCAAAATTTCGCCGCAAGATTTCAATGAAATTATTCATTTCGACCCGCCTAGAACCCATTTTGAATAGTTTTCAGGCGATTTCTCACGTATTTAGCAGCATCGGACTGGCCAGGTCGCCTAATCAGTAAATGCTTAGGGCCCACGGGCCTCCAATAAAATACAGGAAAAACCTGAATTTAAAAATAAATTAATTTTATTATTAATTAACACCCCCAAATAATACTTACTTGCATTTGTAAATACATCGATGACTCTATTTCTATTAGCAAATGTTATGATTGTATTTTGCACTTTATGCTATTCTTACAGATTTTTTTAAAGATTGGTAATGTTTTGTAAAGAACTAATATCCTGATTATTATTACAGGTAAATAAATATTTGTATGAATTATAACCTACATTTTATAACCTCAAAGCCATCAGTTACTTATTTTATTAATTTCAATTAAAAATATTGTTATTAAAAACATGCTAGTAAGATATATATATATATATATATATATATATTTTACTAACTAAAAAATTGTTTGTATTATATTTAGTTTCAAAAATTCCGCTAAGGAGAGGGGGTACATCTACTTTTGCTGAGAGCCCACAGAGCTGCCAATCCTGCGCTGCTATTTTTGTATCTCGCATAATTTGAATATCATTAACCTTAGTCATATTTTTTGAACATTCATATTTAGGACTCTGGTAAGAACTAGTTGTTTGCCTTTCCTTTAGATCAAAATCCACTTGGGGAGAGGGAAGGAGGAGGGGTTAACACGACTGTGATAATAAAATATTACAAATTTTTCCGTACTTATTAGAGATAGAATATTTGTGGGGTGCTTTTTTTTTTGTTATAAATTATAACCTGTGATATTTTTTTCCCGATGCATAGTATGTCCTTTCAATTGAAATAATTTTAAATGAAGTACTCTAAGACATTTTATACATTTAATTTATTAAGAGTTGAAGAAAACTATTTGGTGACCGCCAAAACAAACTTCATTTCCTGTAATTTGTTTTCATTATCCTTTATCTAGTGGATAAAATAAATTTTAAAAATTATAATTGAAAATAAATACATTACAAACATTCTAGGCTTTTAAATTTCAGAAATAAATATTAAACAGTCCGAACATTAGTTATACAAAAAAGTCACTCATTTACAAGTCATTCTCTCAATTGGCTCGGGAATCTGTAGATACTGAATAGTGGCGACTCTCTAGATCAGGGGTCTCCAAACTTTCTAGCCTTCGGCCCATACTGATTACTCCAGTAAGTTCCGAGGGCCAAAACCATTATCCATTATTATCATTGTTGCCGGGGGTAAAAAGTGAAATAGTCCACTGATGAAAAAAAACGTCCGAAAAAGTACGCAACGTTTAAAAAAGGCTGCAAATCGGACTAAAGTCCGCAAAACGGCAACACTGCATATTATTAATTTTCCTGTCATTATCTGTAATTTCTAGATTAGTCGTAGAGTACGAGCCATGAGGAGTAACGTGACACGGCATCTGGTGGACACAAGCGGAAATAGGTAGTACCTTCTATCGAATACTTCAGTAAACTAAATTTAATTTGCTATAAAAAATATGTTCTCTAAAAGGAGTTTTCAAGTATGCTAGCTCTCCGCAGGCCGGACGAAATCTGTCCGCGGGCCGGATGTGGCCCTCGGGCCGTAGTTTGGAGACCCTTGCTCTAGATCATGGAGAGATTATAATTCGATTACGTGAATAAACTGCAGTTGACAGCAATACCATAAGGGTTTAACAACTATGTAGGGCTAGGGCCAGCAAGCGGCATTCTAGGACATTTACTCGCGTGTCACCTCTCACTGAACGTTTTAGCAGATTTCCTTTAAGGGAAATGAGCTATTGAGGTTGTACTCATGACGCGATTTTCGACATTGTTCTTCAAATGTCCATCGATCCTACCTACCAGATGACGAAAATGAGGTCCGGTCAAAATTGTACATATATATATATATATATATATATATATATATATATATATATATATATCTATATGTATGTCTGTATGTTACCGCTCTAGTAGTCGCAATTTTTGTCTTATCGTTACCAAACTTGATATATAATCGTTTTATATAAAAAGAAAGATGAAGTTCGTTAACAGCTGAAATCGGACTAGGAGTTGGGGGTTTAAAGGGGAGAATTTCGAAAATTCTTAATATCTCCGTTATTATGCCTCAGGTCGAAAAATTGTATAAAACCAATCTTATTCCAAATGTAATTTTCTATAAATATTGTTGTATATATTTATTCTCTGAGTTATTAACTGAGATATTTGTATTTTTTAGTTTTCGTCCTTCAGTAATTCAGCCCTCACTCCTACTCATGTCTTAGTAACTATAAGCTTTTATATTATGATGCACTCACTTTGAAGCCTAAATACCAAATATGGTTCTAATTGAACTTTTTGAGATAAATACAAATACGTAACACACGTGGGAAATCTGCTTAGCTTACGTAGCCCCTGCGTGACGTACTTTTTACAATGCAACACTGAAACACTTAATTCTCAAGTTGTACTGTAATATTTATCAATTATTATAATAGTAGAAGATGGATGTCATTTCAGACTACGTGGGCTATAATCATATTACCGATGCCCGTTATTTATTTCGAAAGTTTTTAGTTGATATTTTGGAGAACATGGGTAGAAAACTCCCTTTAATTTCGATTTAGATAGTACCAGTTATGTCCAAGATTGCTGAAACAATTTTCGCTCTCTACATTAAAACATTTATATATTGATATAGCTAATTGTTCATGCATCGATCAGGGTTCAAAGATGACATTACATAAAATAACCTCTAACAACAGAAAAACAGCTGATCGTAGTAACGTGATTTTCTGGGTTTCACTTGATTTTAAGAATGCTTTTGAAACTGTTAACCACCAGTTACAATTTGCACAACTACTACGGGCATAGGTGAGAAGATAATTCATGGATACAATCATTTTTAGGAAATTGTAAGGAAAATGTTATATTGGAAAACATTTTTTCTGCTGAATATAAATGGAGAACATCAAGAATCTATATTAGGACATACTGTTCTCAATCTAAATAAATGATAAAACATCCAGGGTTCTACATGAAAACATTAATTTGTACGCTGTAGATATTGGTATATATTTTTCAGGTTATTAAGAATGTAAGACATTTTACAAAGCGGAAATGGATACTCGAGGAGGATCTTCGATTGGAATATTATTAGCCATTGACTCTAAATACAAACAAATTAAAATAGCTCCTTGTTGGCAGCCCAACATTTTTAAAACATTGTAAAACACCTTACTTTCAGTTAATATAAGCGTTCATACAAGAAATGAAAAAAATTCTAACCTTAATATATAAGTATTAGTATTAAGTTTAATACACAATAGTAACAGGACATGGCGTTATAAAGCGGTTAAAGAAGCAAATTAAATGTGAAGATCTTTACAATCCACAATGAAATATTAAAAGTCCGTCACGCAGGCGCTGAGCAAACTAAGCAGATTTCCCACGCGGAGGTTTACAATAGATAAATATGCATACAGGTAACACTGCCTTGAAAGTTAAGTGTATAAATACAAACTGTAATGAGAAATCTTTCAGTCAATTTGCAATACATGTTAATAATCTCTACAACGGAAAGCGGGTAAATTGTAAAGAAACAGGCCAGCCAACCTTGTAGCGCTGAATAGATTCATAGATTGGACAAAGACAAACAATTAATGAAATATATCTGAATATAAGATATTAATTTTATTGAAAACAATTTACTAAATCTAGTGCTGTAATTTGTAATGAATCAGAATCAGTTTTATCTCAATCACTCAAATTTTAGTAATCAAAGAACAAAAGAAGGGGGGGGGGATCCACGAACGTATAAGGATAACGCTTATCCGTTAGAACGGGAGTGTTGGTTATAAGGGAGGCCTGAAATAAAAATTTATTTCATTGTCTATTTGTTTTTCGACAAACATGCACATAACAAAAGTTGTTTACTTTGTTATTTAGATTAACTTTTGTTTTATACGTTTCTCCTGGAACAATGTGTGGAGCAAGTAATTTGCTCCACACATTGTTCCAAGAAATATTGCTTTGCTCAACAACTCATTCACATTTGAACTATGAGGACAGGAAACGGCAAATATGACAATTTGGAGGACAGTGAAGACTTACATAAAAAATTAATTTTATTATTAACAAATGCCAACAACGGGTATTAACCCTAAACACTGGGACGGGTAAATGTCAAAATATTGTGCAAAGTAAAACCTTGCCAAAAAAACACCATCACCATTCAGCCTCAAATCAATTCCCCGGGCGAAGCCGGGTATCTGAGCTAGTATATATATAAAATCCCTTTGATGCTAAGCTAAAACTCGAATATACAAATTCTTAATTTGTTAAAATACAGAGAGCTTATAAATCAGCTGTTAGCATCTAACATATTCAATCGGAAGGCTCACGTCTGAGAAGCATAGACGCTATAATATAGATAAGATGATCCTGGATTTGGGAGTGCCAAGAAATCTATTTGAAGGATTCATTTCTGTGCACAGTGACAAGCAGATAATTTCCTGTAATAGAACAAACGTATATTGCAATTCTTGCTGCAAGTGAGTGGTACGGTTTTTCTTAAGAAATAAAAGCATCGTCATCATGGCGTGCATTAATCATATTCTGTCGACCGAGAAGGAAGGGGATATGACAGGTAATTTTGTAAAGTGACAAAAGTTTTAAATATTGATTTTTCACTTTTGTATCATTAATAATAAATATTATTTGTATTAATAACTTGCCTATTGAGCTGAATTTATATGGAGTATTTTTATAAACATACGTAATTTTCTGTGACAATGAAAGATATGTCTACCTGCTTCTCTCTTCAGAAGTAAAGATAATTTTAGTTCATTCGTGCCACTTATAAAACCCAAGCCATTCTCATAGATAAATATGTTAAATAAAAAAGTGAATGTAGGAAGTGTGAAAGAAAGGAAGGGGAATCTGAGGGAGTGTTATAAATTAATTGGTAGGAAGAAAGACTGAAGCTTGAAGCGTGAAATTGTTTCAGCGGAACTATCTTGGGCTATAACGTGAATTCCTCACGTCCCTCCTCTGGCTATTTCACCAGGCTGAACAATCTCATTGGCAGGAGAATGTCAACATTTCAATTTTTTTTCTATTTGTTATATATATTATTATATTTAGACATGACGATTTTTATTTTTGGCAAATAAATTAATAAAAATGATGAGAATACACACAATTTGTATAAAATTCACCGGGTCCTATAGTCTTGCCTTGTGTAAATTATTTGCTTTGTACATTCATCTGATGTACAAAGCAATGCTCACTAAAAATTAAACGTCCGTCACGCAGGCGCTGTGCTAACTGAACAGATTTCCCGCGTGCGTCACGTATTTGCATTTATCTCAAAAAGAAAATGTTTAATGAGAAATAATGTTTTGTATCTAGGATTCATATAAAGTGCTTCATAATATAACAGCTTATTGTTAATTTGACATGAGTCGTAGGGGGGTTACTGAAGGCCGAAAACTAATAATTGCATATATCTCTGTTAATAATCAAGATAATGAAAAAACGTACATAACATTTATAGAACGTTACGACGTTGGTAGACTGTTGGTAACGGTAAGACAAAAATTGCGACCGCTAGAGCGGTAACAGACAAATATATATATATATATATATATATATATATATATATATATATATATATATCCTCATTTTCCTTCATATATATAGGACCTCATTTTCGTCATCTCCTATTTAGGGTAGATAGACATTTGAAGAAAAATTTCGAATGTCGCGTCATGAGCACGACCTCAATAGCTGATTTCCCGTAAGGGAAATCTGCTAATAGAAACATATTTAAGCCTTATTCTTACTCAGACCAATAAAAGTATTTGAGGCCAAAAAGAAAAAAAGGTATCTTTAGGTCTCACTAAACAGTTCGCCCTCCTGGGCATTTACAATGTTAAAACATATAAGATGAATTTAAATAGGTAATTATTGTTTCTCATTCTTTAAGGCATGTATAATTTTCCTAGAAACTAAGAGTACTAACCAGAATTTTAAAATTATTCTAAGTATCAATAACATTTAAGGTCTATTGGAGAAATAGTTTAATTATATTTGAATTATTTATTAGCGTCCACGTTTTGCAACTAAAGCTAATTGGGACGGGTTATCTACAGGTTACCACCCTTTTTAGCCAGGGTGGAACTCAGGATTTTACATAGTGAATTCCGCCACTAAATGAATTCCTTTGTCCAGGCGGGAATCAAACTCGCCACTCTAGATTTACCATGTGAGATTAAAGGCAACGCTTTAACTCACATTGCTAACCTGAACCCCCTGTTTAATTACAGATCTAACTAGGGTTATAGGACCTAAAAGATTAGCTACTTTTGACAAATAACCTCATGCTTTAAGGCTGATTATCATAAGTATTTTTTCTTATTTCCCTGTTGATTTTTATTGCTATAAAAACTTAAGAGAATAATTTGAAAATTCTGGTTAGTACTTTTAGTTTCTAGGAATATTATAGATGCCTTGATGAATAAGAGACAATAAATTGAATAAATTGAAATTTACCCTGTACGATTTAGCATTGTAAATGCCTAGGAAACGTCTGCCTTTTAAAAATAAAAAAAAAGGGTTTAGAGAAACCTTAAGATCTTTTTTTTTTTTTTTCCTTTCTAAACTATTTGAGACAAACATCATTATAAGGCTAGTTTTTATCAGTTTCATACTTAGTTCCTATGATGGCCACTGCATTCTGTGTGAATTAACTAACTTATAAAATGAATTTAACATATATATGCTCTTGTAGCATTGATACAAACAATGCATATTGAATATTGTGTTTTTATTATACACTAACAAAGTATTAGTTACACTTTAAAAATTATTTTTGAAGAACAATATTCCCACGCATTTATGATGCCCACCAGATTTTTGTTCCTACGCATCTAATGTTTTTCGATAGTGTCGCTTGCCAGCCTAAAACCATGCCCGCAGCCAAGAGCAAGGTCCAATTTTGACATTCGAGTGCTCTTTCTCAGGCCTGTGTCTCTAATTCCTCACCCCAACGCTACAGCTTAGATGAAATGATATAAGCAAGGCTGAACTAATGGATTTATATGGCAATCCTAATATCTTCTTTGTTCTTAAGAAGTGTAGACTGTGGTGGCTGGCACATGTTGATAGAATGTAACCGAGCAAGGTGTCAAAAAAGAATGACTTGAAAATGTTTATCAAACCCTTCAGTACTTTTGAATAGCCCATAGAATGTTAAGTTTCAATTTAAGCTTATTGATGAAGCCATCATAGATTAATTTTTCTGGATTACTTGAGCTTCTTCCGATTTCTCTGAAATTGAACCGGACATTGGAGCTTGTGCAGGCTAAGCACAGTTTGGATTTGAGCAGAGAAATGGTAGAAGAGAGCGGGATATCTGGGCCAAGGCTGAGACTTGCCAGGGCACTTTTCCTTTCCGGAATCCCCCTTTCTGTCGCCGGTCCATCATCTCTAAGCTTCACTCTCATAAAGCCTCTGTTAAACCAAATGCCTCTTCAGCTCTCATTGTCTAGAGAAAGCGTCTCTGTTAAGAACTAATTCGGTATAATCACGTGACTTCAGTCTTTAGTTCCATATTACTCGCCCACTCTCTTCACCGGAATTAAATTTCATGAAGGCCTGAGCTCCCACTATCAGTCAATCAGTCCCTGCGGATTTGTCATTCGAATCACCATGCTTTCTGGCAATGTAGCACATTATTTGCTACTCCAAGCATAACATAAAAGGCCACCTTGCCTAAAGGGTTACATTTAAGGTTCCAAGCTCTGTTGTACTCTTATATAATACATAATGATTGCCAAGCATCAATGATCCGCCATGTTTTCTAATATTTTATTTGTGATCACGTTCGGAAGTCGTGCGTCACAATCAAGCTGAAAACAATTATTTTTATCTTTATCCTTATTTTCCTTCTGAAGATTTTTATCAGAGTATTTTCACGATAGCATTGGGCGTATTGCTTGAAAATGTCTCGCCTTATAAATACATTTCTAATGAATTCTTCTCTGTAACTACCACTCCTCCCCTCTCAAAGTACTTAGAAGCTTACCAGCTTGGAAACATGTGCTTGGCCAATGCTAGCGAATGCCTTCTCATCCTGATCTCACTCAACTTGGCTTTCTCTATATGAATTCTCTCCATAATCCTTGTCTACCTCAGTGCTCTGCTAATGCTAACATGGTTTTCCTAAAGATCGTAACAGCATCCTAACAAATTAGTTACTTTTACACACAACCAAATGTTTTCAAAAGCTATTGATTACACATTGCCTCAATTCTTCATAAACAAAAATCCTTGATATAATGCTTTCCGTCATCCCGGTTTCCAGGGTCATTAATACTCCCCGTCTTCTTTTAAGGGGGTATTGCTTCAGCACCACTCCGAATAAGTCTCCTTTTCAAGTTGATTTGATCTTAATACGGAAAGCTCTTAATCTAATAAAACAAGGTATTTGGTAGATTATGGAATGTAATAAGTGCTCAAGAATTGTTATTTTTCTTGACCTCATCATGAACAGCATATTACTACATAAAGGACCCGTGTGATTTGTTTTGTTAATCTTTTAATCTTTTGCTATCAAACCTACTATTAATCATTAACTCATATTTTGTCAACACCATACAACATAAAATGTAGCAAGGAAGTCTTGCGTCTACCTCCAGTTTACCGAAAAGGCACTGCCTGAACCTCTCTCTTATCATTGGTCCATCCTAATATGAAATTTCTTTCAGAACCCTGCCATGATTCATTCATTCGACATGGCCAGTCAAATGCATTCGAGTCTTCAAAAAACGTATGAAACACAGATAAGATTTTTGATACAATAAGATTTGCCTTTAACATTTTTCTACTTGAGATGGCATCCTCCAGCGCACTACTCTTTTAAAGAATTTTAAATGAAGCTAACCAATTTTTGTCAGCAAACATTTTGTTTATTTAAATTAATAAGAGTACAAGGAGCACATGTGTGATGTCCACATCAAATTTGTACTTTTCACCAAAAAGTAAGAATAGTAATTTCTTCATAATTATGATACCTCAGTTGTCATAGTATATATTAAGAGTGCTGCTGAACGAGCACAACTACCTTTAACATTTAAAATAACATACAACACTTTTCCTTCCAAATTTTCACTGTGTCCCTATAATTAAATAGAAATTTCTTTAGGAATTTACTCACCATTTGTTTTCAGAGAAACGAATACCACGTGCCAGACAATTTTTTATCTGAGATCTGAGGTTACTGGTTTTAGCAGATTTCCCTTAAGGGAAATCAGCTAGTGAGGTCGTACTCATGACGTGACTTTTGAAAAATTTCCTCAAATTTCAATCGATCCTACCTAGGAGATGACGAAAATGCGGTCCGTTCAAAATTATATATATAATTGTCTAATGCTCTAACGGTCGCAATTTTTGTTTGATCATTACCAAACTCGACATTTAATCGTTTAGTCAAGTTCGTTAATGGCTGAAATCGGACCAGTGAGAGGAGGAGAAGGGGAGTGTGAGGGGGGGGGGTTTAAAGGAAGAATTTTGAAAATTCGAAATATTTCCGTTGTATAGAACCAATCTTAGTGCAAATGAAATTTTCTAAACATATTGCTCTACACATATTTTCTTTATCATGAATATAAACCGAGATATTTGGATTTTATATTCTGCTGTCCGTAACCCCCCACTCCTGCTCATGTTATATTAATAATAAGCTGTTATATCATGAATCACTTCATTACAATTCACAAGGTTAAATAAGGAATATTGTTTTCATTGAACTTTTACTTTGTGAGATATATGCAACTATTTTCCGTTGGCCCACCCCCCTCCTTTCTTTTGTTCTTGGATTACTAAAATGTAAGTCATTGAGATTAAAATTATTCTGATTCATTGCAAATTTCAGCATTAGCTATTGTAAATAGTTTTCGGTAAAAGTAATGTGTTATATTTGGATATATTTCATTAATTGTTTGTCTTGTCGGTCTATCCATTGGGCGCTTACAAGGTTGGCTGGCCTCTTTGTTTACAATTCACCCTTTTTACGTTGTAGAGATTATTAACTTGTATTGTAGATTGGCTGAAAGATTTCTCATTACCATAAGTATTTATTCGCTTAACATTCACGGTAGTGTTACCTGTATGCAGATTTCTCTATTGTGAAGATTCACGTGGGAAATCTGCTTAGTTTACGCAGCCCCTGCTAACGGACTTTTCCATTTATGAGAGATGAATGGGCATATATCTAGGGGAGCAGAGCTACGGTCCAAACCCAAATCATGTTGACAATGCCTTAAATATTTGACAGGCTTGAATAATCTATAAACTCCATCAGAAGAGATTTCATGGGCACTACTGCTCAGAGCGTGTGAGTTACACGCCTTTTAGAGTGCTCTTACTTGCGATTTAGAGCCGGCTTGTCAAGACCTCCGAAACTGATTTCACTAGCTACAGAACTTTCTCCGAAATGTACAATTCATAGAGCTTTATGATTCCTGATTATTATATTTTCTCAGTGAGAGTAGTTTTGACATTTGTAAAAATCATGCTGACATATAATGTGTTCCTAAGTTACAAGGCGTTTAACTACCACCCTTCATTATTCTACGAGAGAAATCCTTTATGAAAAATGAAAACCCCTTCGACATTAAAATTTTGAAAGAGAAGGAAGTCACTCTTCAGTTCACTAGCAGTTGTTTCGTTATTTTGTGTTCATTGATAATGGAGAACAACACTTTTTATAAAGGTTTTTATTTAAGTTCATATTTCAACATTTGTATGTAAAAAAATAGATTATAAATTTTAGATTCAAATTTCAAATTAATATACTAATAATACAGTTAAAACAAAATAACTTTTATTACTTTATAGATAATCCCTAGTTTTTATATATGCAATAGTAACAACTCCTTATTTGATTTATTATACAATACTATAGTTTGATCTAACCAAGGTATAGAATTGTTAACTTGAAACATGAACAATCATACTTTATTGGGACAATGCGCGTTAAACGTTTTGCTATTCTGTTTTGGAATATTTTTCAGGATTTTCCAATTGGAGAAAGGCCACAGTTGAAAATGGAATATCATAATTACTGCCATTTGTATATGATACACAAACACCTCACACACACACACACACACACACACACACACACACATATATATATATATATATATATATAAATTGCAATATTTCTATTTATTGATTATTGCATTGAAGTATTTCTATTTATTGGTTATTGCATTGAAGTATTTCTATTTATTGGTCATTGCATTGAAGTATTTCTATTTATTGGTTATTGCATTGAAGTATTTCTATTTATTGGTCATTGCATTGAAGTATTTCTATTTATTGGTTATTGCATTGAAGTATTTCTATTTATTGGTTATTGCATTGAAGTATTTCTATTTATTGGTTATTGCATTGAAGTATTTCTATTTATTGGTTATTGCATTGAAGTATTTCTATTTATTGGTTATTGCATTGAAGTATTTCTATTTATTGGTTATTGCATTGAAGTATTTTTTTTTATTGGTTATTGCATTGAAGTATTTCTATTTATTGGTTATTGCATTGAAGTATTTCTATTTATTACTAGTTATCGCATTGAAATATTTCTATTTATTGGTTTTAATACAAGCTCTGCAAATTCATAACAACAAAATATCATGTTTATTGACTTGTATAAAGTAAAGGAGTAGTTGCTGAAAAAAATTGCCCCTGTAGTTGCTGAAAATCCCGGTTTCCTAATTTCAATGCAATTATCCGTTTGATCTACCTGAAACCATTTTGACTAGTTTCGATACCATGTCTGTACATATGAAGGTATCTCGCATAAGTCAAAATTGACTAACCTTAGTGCTAGTGGTATAACATGATAATATTTTACATTTAGTATTCTAGATGTGCATCTTCCATTTTAGCAGATTTGAGGGAAATTTAAGGAATATTGTTTTCATTGAACTTTAACTTTGTGAGATATATGCAAATACGTTCTGATGATCCCTCCCCTTCTTTTGTTCTTGGATTACTAAAGTTTAAGTAATTCAGATTAAAATTATTCTGATTCATTAGAAATTATAGTATTAGTTATAGTAAATAGTTTTCATTAAAATTAATGTGTTATATTCAGATATATTTTATTAATGGTTTTTCTTTCCGGTCTAGAATTCATGTTGGCTGGCCTGTTTGTTTACAAATCAGACGCTTTCCGTTGTAGGTGTTATTTACTTGTTTCTGAAAGATTTCTCATTACCGTTTGTATTTACTCACTTAATATTTGCGGTTGTATTACCAGTATATATATTTATCTATTGTTAATCTTCGCTTGGGAAATCTGCTTAGTTTACGCAGCCTCTTCGTGACGGAATTTTGATTGGTACGGACTAAGGGGAGGGGGAGTGGGTTGGATGGTAGCGAAAATAAAAAATTCTAAATACTCTTTACCTATTACAGAGATTATGTTCTATGATATTTTGATGTGTTTTCTAGCGGAGATGTCGTATATGACTGAAATAAATAATTTTAAATTAAGTGCAGTAAAACATTATGATTATTTAATTTAATAGGTTTACAAGTAAAACATGTGATCGCCGCATCAAAATTTTTTAACTCAAAAGTAAGTATTAATTTGTGCCTAATTATGAGGGGTGAATGATGTCGTTGAGACTTCACGTGTGTGCATGTAGTTGGTGTCGCAGACCTCTACTGAACCAAGGGCTGCTGTAAAGAAATGGCAGAATTTTAGTTTTGGGTTTTTTTTTTCCTTCTAGCAGATTTCCCTTAAGGGAAATCAGCTATTGAGGTCGTACTCATGATGCGAGTTTTGAAAAATTTCCTCAAATGTCCATCGATCCTACCCAGGAGATGACGAAAATGAGGTCCGTTCAAAATTATATATATATATATATATATATATATATATATATATATATATATATATATATATTTGTCTGCTAACGCTCTAGCGGTCGCAATTTTTGTTTGATCGTTACCAAACTTCATATTTAAGCGTTTTATGTAAAAATAAAGATCAAGTTCGTTAATGGCTGAAATCGGACTAGTGGGAGGGGGGGGGGGTTTAAAGGGGGGATTTTTAAAAATTCGAATTATCTCCGTTATTATGCATCGGATCGAAAAAGTGTATAGAGTCAATCTTATTGCAAATTAAATTTACTATAAATATTGTTCTATACATTTATTCTGTATCTTGAATATTAACCGAGATATTTGCATTTGTATTGTGAGTGTGGTCGGCACTATCCGCCGAGAGCTCTGGCGGCCGTTTTGGTAACTATTCGTCCCTCGTGAATAGGTCGAGGGATACCTTCCTACTACTGTTGTTATTAGGCAGATTTTTCTATTGTAAACCTTCACGTGGGAAATCTGCTTAGTTTACGCAGCCCCTGCGTGACGGACTTTTTATGTTTTGTGTCCATCATTCTTTTTCTCGTCTATTTCTCCAAATCAGCTGAACATGAAATATAAATTTCATTCTTCTTATTCTGGACCCAATATTTTTTATACATTCTTCATATTTTATGGCAAGGGTCCCCCATAAAAAACATTTATTTTTGGTATGCAAACTTTATTGAAACTGTCCTATATGTATCAAGGCTTACTTCCCAACTCTTCAGGGGCTATTCCTTTTCAAAAAAAAATGTAAATATTTTCAAGGCTTTAAATGTTATAACATTATAGGATATGTTAAATATGTTTACTTTGATAGAGTTTGTACACGTGTGTATAATTAGTAATTGTAGTAATAGTTTAAGCTATAACAGCTCACATAACACTGCCGCAAATATCTCTACGGATTTTATAAATTAAACGATGCTAGTTTATAATCATACTTGGATTGAGAAAAATATGTCACTTCCATTTTACGGGCATACCCCATTTATGTCCATTTAGTTTAGCACTATGTAACGGAGCCTTGACAAACGGATTTCTCGCTCTCATCACCTTTGTAATTAATCATTTTCTTTATCTTTACGGCAGTATGTTTGCCGAAGTGCTAAAATCATTTCTCCTAAAGAAAGAGTTAACTGATGAGTTTTAGAAAATTATATTCATCCTTTGGATTAACAAACCTCTTATGAAGATTTATACTTCTTAGATTTATCTGATACATGTA
The DNA here is from genome assembly GCA_019009955.1 of Riptortus pedestris. NCBI lineage: Eukaryota > Metazoa > Arthropoda > Insecta > Hemiptera > Alydidae > Riptortus > Riptortus pedestris. The sequence goes on from CM032233.1 coordinate 101,218,053, forward strand.
ACGTAGGTATGTAAATATAAGTGTGGGTGGTGGCGAAATTTTCTAAACAAATCTTCAAATATATACATATTGGTCTGTTAACGCTAAAGCCTATGCAATTTTTGTGTGATCGTTTTCCAAACTCGATATTTAACTGTTTTAGTCAACACTAGATCATATAAGTTAATGGCTGAAAGCGAACCAAAAATAGGAAAGGGGGGGGGGTTTAAGAGGGTGTTACGTTATAATATTTAACTGTTTTATTCAACACTAATGGCCATTTTAGTTAATGGTTGAAACCGGACGAGGACGGGACCCCTCCCCCATTCGGAGGAGGGGAATTCGATAATACATAATATTTCCGTTATTACGAGTCAGATCGAAAAATGTTATAGATCCAATTATGTAAAATTATCGATGCTTTACAATTTAAAATACATTTTTTCGTAACTCAATTATTTATACTTTCCTTTTTTCAGAAAAATAGAGAGTGGTATGAGATCAATATTGTGTCATTCCAGAACGTGGAAAATCTACGTAATTTAACCAGCCCCTGCGAGATTGACTTTTTTGTAATTTTTATTGGTTCCTTTTATACCTACCTAAATAAATTTTAAAAAAGCCTGAATGAATATTTGGAGTTGTATATTATAAATACATTTCTATGTATTTTTCTTATTTTTATCAGATTTACCTTCAGGTGAAATCAGCTATTGAGGTTGTACTTATGGCGCGATTTACGAAAAATGGTTTCAAATACTCGTCGATCCTCAGTAGATGACAAAAATGAGGTTCCTTCCTCATTTTCGTCATCAAATAGATATTTCTGTTACCGCTCGAACCGGTCTTTTTTTATTTTATTTTTGATTTATCCTAACCAAACTTGTTATATAAGCGCTTTGTGTAAAACTGAAGTTCGTTCACAGCTGAAACCTAATCGGGAGAGGTGAGGCTTAGAGGGGGGATTTCAAAAATTCGAAATATCTCTGTTATTAAATGTTGGATCGACAAATTGCTTAGAACCAATGTTATTGGTAATTTAATTGAATTTGCCTATGAATGTTTTACGTATGTCTTCTATCATGAATATTAACCAAGATATTTACACTTTTTAGTTTTCAGCCTTCAGTAAACCCCCACTCGTCATATTAAAATTAATAAGCTGTTATATCTAAACCAATTTATGGGATGCCTAAATACTAAGTATTTATTAGTTATACTCTTACTATGTGAGGCTCATCCAACTGGACATCTTCATTTAAGATTTCACGTTCCTAACTCGAAAATGTTTATTTTATCAATACCATACTCGGTATTTTCAATCTATAGTTTATAGTTGTCAAAAAGTTAGAATTATACCAAGGATAGAAAGTGAAATTCGAAAATTCCAAATATCTCCGTTAATATGAGTTGTATCAAAAGTATTAAAGGGCCAGTCTTGCTAAACTGATGATACTCTATAACTATCAGTCTATACATTACTTCGTAACTGAAATATTTGGCGAGTTATTCGTATTTTAATCTTTCAGTAATACCTATTCTTTCTAATAATCGGATTTTTACTTTAAAATAGAAAAAGCATGTTGTGAAAAGATCAATAATGTGTATAGCAGCACGTGGGAAATCGGCTTAGTTTACGCAGCCCCTGCGTGACGACGTTTTGTAATTTTCTTTCGTTCCTTCTATATCTACCTAAATAAAATAATTAAATGATGAATGCTTAGCTGGAGTTGTTCAGTATATTATATATGGATTGTAATTGTTAAAGTATGTTTCAATCTGTTCTTTTGTTTCAGGTAAGAAGACATTTATGAAAACCGTATCTGGACCTAAAAAGTAAGAGTTGAAACTTTTCATAGGCACCCTCCCCATTTAACATGCTATTATGGCACGAGAAACATAGGTTAAATCATATATATATATTAAATATTATAGTATATATAGTATATATATAATATATATGGTGTGTGTGTAATGTGTGGTTGTGTATATATATATATTATAATATATATAATATATATATATATATATATATATATATATAATATACATACATACATACATTCGTAATATCATTAATCAATTACGACCGGATCGATCGGAACCAAATACCTTCCACCTCACAAATATTCTTTTGTAGTTGTGGTTTGTATATATATAGTTTATAATATTTATATATATATATATATATATATATATATATATATATATATACATACATACATACATTCGTAATATCATTATCAATTACGACTGGGTCGATCTAAACAAATACATTCCACCTCACAAATATTATTTGTGTTTCGACCTATAAGGCATTTTTGTCACCTATTCTGGGACAATTTTAGTAGAATTCCCTTAATGGAAATCAGCTATTAAGGTCGTCCTCATGACACGATTTTCGAAAAATTTAAAAAACCTAGGAGATGACGAAAATGAGGACCGCTACATAAAACTATATATATTTATCTGTTAACACTCTAGCGGTCGCAATTTTGTTTAATCGTTACGAAACTCGGTATTTAATCGTTTTATCTAAAAAGATAGAACATGTTCGTTAATGGCTGAAATCGGACGAGTGGGAGGGGGGGGGTTACTATACAATATAAAATTTACTATAAATATTGTTATTTACATTTATTCTCTATCTCGAATATTATATATTCACATAGAAATCCCAAAACAATAATCTTTATATTAGTAATTGCTTACTAAATGTTTAATCCAAAGTAAAAACTAAATATCATTTAAGTGATATTACATATATTTTAATCACCACGGACGAAGTGCTCGTAAGCATATCATATTGGAGAATTATGGCTTTGCCAATTATGGGAGGATATAACTAAGGTTTTCTAAAGCAGGTTAATTCTCTTGTTTTTAAAATTGACTCCATTCACCTCAAAATTTAAGACCGATTATTATGAAATTCCGAAATGGGGCTCAGGTCAACCATGTGAGTTAAAGCGTTGGCCTTAATCTCAAATATGAATCCTAGAACGGTGTTCGATTCCCGCTTGGGCAATAGGAATTTATTTAGTGAGGAACTCATTAAATATAATCCTTAGTCCCACCCTGGCAAAAAATGGGTAGTAACCTGTAGCTAACCCGTCTCAATTAGCCTTAGTATGAAAGAGTGGACGTTAATAACTAATAATAATATCTTCCAAAATAAATTATAGAATATATATTAAGATACCCAATTTTTGTGTTTTTTTTTTTTTTTGTGTGTTTGTTTTTTATTATTAAAAGCCATTGTTTTTCTTTATGATATGAATATTTTATTTTAACATTATTGCGTTTTTCCTAACTGATTATTTTGACGACCGCAAATTTTAATTAGATAATATTTTTAGATAGATATGATCGGTTAAATAGTTTGTCTTCATTGTTTTTAAACTTTTTACGAGTTAATTTATTCATTTGTTGTCGTAAATAAGTACAATGAATAATAGGTACATTAATTGCAAATTACCTCATAAATATTAAATTGAGATTTCATTTTATTTCTATTGTTTTATAGTTCCATTGTATTTTATTATCACATTTTCATCCTATGTTGTAAATTCCATAACAGATCAGATTTAGTATCTATGAAATCTTTAGAAGGTAAATAAAAGATTAATATGATTCTAATTTTACATTATTAATATTAAATTCCAACAGTTGATCATTTTGTTGCTAAAAAATATGTATATTCTCTCTCTCTCTCTCTCTCTCTCTCTCTCTCTCTCTCTCTCTCTCTCTCTCTCTCTCTCTCTCACACACACACACACACACACACACACACACACACACACACACACACACACACACACAGCGGTATTTTTTCCATTTATCCTTACCAATCCAGACTTCCTCTAAATATTTCACATTATATAGCATACGCCTGTTAATATAATAGACGTAATATTAATATCACTCATACGGCTCCATTAAATTGGCGTGGCTTCAGATTATGGATCGAGGAACCAGTTGTAAATCGGTAGCACTTTATTTTGAGATGGCTTCTTGAATCGGAGTGCCTATTAAAAGGCAATAACGCATTTTTTTTCCTTTCAAGCATTACGCTTTCTATTCTATAATATTAATTCCAGTCACCATTCAGCATCAGTGCGCTCGCACACACACAAAAGGTTATATTAATATCAACGACATTTGAAGATATTTTTTCTTGGATAAATGTCTTGGATGTTTACTCTGATACAAAAAAGTCCAAACTCGCTGGGAAGGATTACAAATATTAAATATAATAATTAGGGAAATAAAACGTCATGTAAAAAAAAATCGATATCTATTTCTTGTGATATCTGTGCTATTGGTTGACAAAAAATAAGGATATGTAATATTTTATTGCATAAACAATTCTGAGCCAAGCGATGAGGTGACTATTAACCGCTTTATATACCAACTCATTTTTACAATTTCTTATCGTTAATTGTTTCAACAGCAGTTGTGGGTGTTTTTTATCTGATTAAGTGGCGGTACTTTTTTTTCTCGAAACGGGGCTGAAAGAGACTTGTTTTCTCTGTATAATTCGTTTTCTTTAGTGGCCAATATTCATTCAAGGCTCCTTGAACTCCAGTGAATATTAAAAACATACCCTGATCAATAAAATGACTTCCATGTTTAAACAGTTCCCATTGAATTCGTCAGGCCTGAAATCAAACATAAATTGGTATTAAATTCGGTAAATTATTAAAAAACATGTTTTTGTGTATTATCTAATCAAAGTGCTCCAGCGTAAACCTATAATTACAATTTTTAACGAAAATATGTTTAAAAGTCTCTCATCTTCAAAGTTACAACAGAATGTTCTCACGGTGTTACAGCCTATAAACTATAATCTATGTGGGGTTATAAAATGACATAATAATGGGAGCCTCACGAGCTGATCGCCCAACCGTCTGTCTCTCTCTCTCTCTCTCTCTCTCTCTCTCTCTCTCTCTCTCTCTCTCTCTCTCTCTCTCTCTCTCTCTCTCTCTCTCTCTCTCTCTCTCTCTCTCTCTCTCTCTCTCTCACACACACACACACACACACACACACACACACACACACACACACACACACACACACCACACACACACACACACACACCATATCTATCTCTTTCTCTGTCTCTCTTAAATTCAAAAGTCTAAAGGTATTACTAGTTTTCATACATTGGTAACATAAACTACATATCAATGATTAAATGTAGAAAATTCTCATCTAATCATTATAAAAATAGGAAATTTTGAAAGGACGAGTAGCAATACACAGTGGTGATACTGTATAACCATCATTGCGAGAAACGGCGACAGGATCCATTTTTAGGGTTAAAAAGGTTCTATAAATACAATGGAAGAAATTTAAATGAAATGAGCATGGTTTAATATATCTTCAGTATCTACAGTTATATACGACATGGCAACCCTCATTGAACATAAAATCAATTTTGATTTAACTGTTACATTCTAGGCAGAAGTGTTTTTAAAAAAATGTATTGATTCTCTTTTACCTCATAACCATTTCTCATCTGAAATGTGCGTTAATTCCCCATTTAACTTTAGGTCATTTTTTCGGGTTTCAATTCTCCCCTTAATCTCTTTAAAGGGGGGGGGGAGTTATTGTCACTTAATGTTGTTTACATTCCATCCTATTGCATTTCATTACTGCTCTTGCTCAATATGTAACTAGATAGATAGCTTATTTGCTTGACAGGATTTCTCCTTAGTAAAGGAGCTCAACTTATAATATTTCTTAGTCATGAGGCAGTTTACAGACAAAATAAAATAAATAACATTAAATATAACATAACTACACTTGCATAAATTAACAAATAAATTAAATAATGCAAAGTAATGCAAGAGTTTTAAACAGCACATATAGCCAGTACTTTAGAAGAATTAGCTCTCTTGGCAGAGGCGAGGAGTACCTGTATCAAAATGTGCCATTTTTTAAGACCAAAGTTATATCTCAAATCCGTTTATTAGGTACAAAAAATCAAAGATTGATAGTTGGTTGGACAAGTTAGATATTCAATCCAGAAAAGCGATGCCCCCTTTGCGAAGATAGCCAAGACGCCGTTTTGCACTTCATCTTTCAACATGCCCCGTTTTAGCAGATACAAGAAACCACCTCCTGAAAAGTCTCAACATTCCACAGCAATCCATGGATAATTTGTTTGACCTTATGGACAAGAATAAAATAGACTACATATATGTTTTCATACATAAAGGTCTTTACTTCAGAGGGGAAAAAATACAAACAATATAATAATTAAAATAAAATTAATGTTTTATGTTTTTTTCTATAGTAATTATTGTATATAGTTTTTGTTTTTTGTTATTTTTTTTTAAAAGAATTCTCTGTTTATGTTTATATAAAGAAAAGATAAACGAAAAATGTAATCATGAACATGGGCTGAACCCTTGCTATAAAATTGTTAAATTTTTATAAGCAATAAAAATATTCATTCATTCAAAGTAATGCAACTATAAATGCAAATAAATAAAATTAAATAGTAAATTAAACAGAAAACCTTCTACGTTCAAAATTATATCTAATAAGATTCCATCCTTTTCAAAATCATAATATATGTAATATTAGTATGAATATGATATTAATGTAAAACTAATGACAAAAAAATTATAAAATACATTTTAAAAAATAATGTACAATTATTCATTAAGAACAAATGAATGTGTGCATCTGATGAACATCTTGAAATGTTCATCAGATGCACTTATATATTTTTATTCATTTACTTTAGTCATTGCTGCTTGAGAGCTTTGAGAAAATCACTTTCTAGGTTATCTTTGAAAATAAAATAAAGATATTTGACTCTCATTGGACTATATACATTGCAATATAAAAATAAATTATAAATTTTTCGAATTCGTCCAAATTACATAATTAGTATTTATTTTAGGGCCAATGGAATATATTATATTTTTAACAGTAAATTTTAATCTGTAATTGCTCGATGGTCTTAACTGAAATATTCCTTTTTAAATCGGAAATGTTTAATTTGTCGTAATATATTCATGAGTTGTCCCTGCTGTTATATTAATATTCTTATATAAACTGCTTTAATTCCATTATATAACTAAGATTTTATTAACTTCAAGAATTACTCAGCTGTTTATAAAAGATGTTTAAAATTGTTTGTAGAAAGGTATTAGAGTTGTTACTAAAATACCTGAAGACGATATAATTGTCTGTGTAGAATTCAAGGTAAACAGCATACCGACGTTCGACCAGATGGCGCCTGTATATATTCCATGCATGTCCCATTAGCCATATTGTCTTGCCATCCCTGAAATATAGATTCTACGTCACAGGCTTATCACCCTAAAGGTTCGTTTCCATTAATTCCCATGGAAAAAGAAATTCACCGCTAAGTTTTCATTAGAACCAAGCAACTGGGACATGTAATTAACTATTGCATACTTTAAATAAATAGTATAACTCACGTGCAACATATGCCTGTTGCTTCTTGTCTGAATGTCAGGCCTATATATAAATGGAACCCGCTTGTAGATTTTGTAACTTTCAACACAGGCTCCTACATACAAATACACACAAGGAACAAAGAAAATTATAAATGTAGTTTCTACATTACAAAGAGAAAGAACTGTGTAGCCTTACATAATGTCAATTTTTTTTTTATCCTTTACTAGTTCCCACTTTGTCGTTGGCAACCAGCGGTTTAGACATATTGTCATGAGTCACAAATAATATGACTTGAGTAGCAGTGGGGGTTGACTGAAGGCTAATAACTAAAAAATCCAAATATCTCGGATAATATTCATGATAGAAACAACATGTATATAACAGCATTAATAGATAATTAAATTTACAATAAGATCAATTCTCTACAAGTTTTCAATCCAACTTATAATAACGGAGACATTTCAAATTCCTCCTTCTAAACTTCCTCTTTCCCGGTTCGATTTCAGTCGTTAACGAACTTAATCTTCACTTTTACATAAAGCACTTATATATAAACGAAACAGCGCTTTGGTAGTGATTTTAAAAAAATGGTGACTGCTAGAGCGGTATGCATTTTATTATTATTATTTACGCCCACTTTATGCTACTAGGCTAATCGGGATGGGCTATCTACAGATTACCACCCTTTTCTAGCCAGGGTGGGCTCAAGGGGTTCATTTAGTGAGTCCGTCACTAAATAAATTTCTACTGCCCAGGGCGGGAATCGAACCCGCCACTCTAGGTCTACCTCCTACGTCCTAACTCGCACGGCCAACCTGAGCCCCTGTGTGTGTATATGTATATATATATATATATATATATATATATATATATTAAATATAATACATACTCATATAACACATAAAATTGTAACGTGTGTTTGTACTATGATTTTTTTTTTTTTTTTTTTAAATTTCATTATACTTTTTTGTTTGAAATGAAATTAATACGATATTAACAATTTTTGGCTTTGGTGTATGTTTGTTATTTGCCATTTGAAGCCTAAACGGCTTCTCTCCCAAACATTAATTAATCAGAAATGTCAATTTCCTCTAAACATTAATTAATCAGAAATTTATTTAATACTCAATTTAATTAAAACATGAGAATTTATTGAACATACATTTTTGTATTGTGAAGATAATTTAATCAGAATTGTTAGCATTCTTTAATGTAAAAAGAACTGAGATCTTAAATGAGCGAGAGTTTGGTTGGAAAAACAGACTGTAGTGGGGGGGGCTTCCTATCTGTTTTCTCAATGCTAACCTTACATTAAAGTGAGTTATTTAAGCAGTTAACTTTTCCCGATGATTAAGATTACTTCAATACTCCAAGTAAATGAAAAAAACAAACAAAAAAACTCTTGGACTCAGGAAACGACTGATATAAAAATATTGTGGATAGTAAAGCCTTACGTAACAAATACTTTTATAATTAACATATCCCCAGCAACACCGGGCCCTCAGGTGTAAACCCTAAACACTGAGACAGGGAAATGTAAAAATATTGTGCAAAGTAAAGCCTTGCCAAAATAAATACCATCATCATTCAGGCTCAAATGATTTCCCGGGTGAAGCCGGGTACGGGTACCTTATCTAGTACATTTATATATAATTTTGAGCGGACCTCATTTTCGTCATCTAGGTAGAATGGATGGACATTTGAGGAAATGTTTCGAAAATGGCATTATGAGTACAACCTCAATAGCTGATTTCTCTTAAATGGCACATGCTCTTTTGATCGACATAGACTAAAGGGGGGGGGGGCGTTGAAAGGGGTGGACAGAAAAAAATTCAAATTTCTCTTTACGTATTAGAGATAAAAACGAATTTGAAAATGCCCTTTTTTTTATCATAAATAAAGAACTATAAATTATGTTCTATGACATTTTCGATCCGATTTTGTTACGGATCATTTCTTGCAAATGAAATAATTTTAAATGATGTATAACCAAGTATTATTTTTATTTTATACGAGTACAAAGAATTCAAAAAAAAAAAAAAAAGGAAGAAAGAAAAGCTAAAGTGACACGGTTTTTGTGAATCACACATTTTAAAATTCTGTTAACAGTCTCAAGTGACAAAAGCCCGTGGAGTGGATAAAGTGAATGTAAAGGAGGGTATGGCTGGGCTAGGCTATCAGCATGCCGGTTGGTTCTTGCCGTAGGAGAGGCTGACGGTAAGAGAAAGTTGTAGTCCTTGCCATGAACAGAAAGGTCGCTCTAAGACAGGCTCCCAACGTAGATCCTATCAGCTGACTCACTAGCACAACCAATAATATCAAGAGTCCTCAACACTTTTGCATAATTGATAAACGGTTTAATGAATCCATGAATCTTAAATGCTAAAATTAAAAGTCCATGTGTGTGTGTGTATATATATATATATATATATATATATATATACTAGCGGACCCGACAGGCGATGCAATGCATGATACTTCAAGCGATTGGGATGTTGAATTTAATAATATTATATTTAAAACAAAAGCTACTTTTAATAACACAAAAAACAACTTTTGTTATGTGCACGTTTGCCTAAAAACAAATAGAAAATGAAATATTGCGATTTTTTTTTATTCAGGCCTCCCTTATAACCCCCACTCCCGTTCGAACCTAAAAAATTTAATACAGCTTATAACCATGGAAGAAGTAATGCTGAAGTTCGGTTCAATCGTTGGTGCCCAAGAAAATTGTTGGCTCCCACTTTTGTCTTGTAGTGTATATCTCGCTTATACTTTGTTATACGACAAAAGTGAATATAACAAAAGTTACTCTAAATAACAAAATAAACAACTTTTATTTTGTGCATTATTTTACTTGCCGAAAAACCAATAGGAAACGAAATAACGCTATTAGCAGATTTCCCTCGAGGGAAATCAGTTATTAGCAGATTCACCTTAAGGGAAATAAGCTATTGGGGTCGTTAAGAACGACCTTCGACGAATTCTTCAAATGTCCATCGATCCTACCCAGGAGATGACGAAAATGAGGTCCGTTCAAAATTATATATATATATATATATATATATATATATATATATATAGATTTATATATATATTTGTCTGTTACCGCTCTAGCGGTCGAAATTTTTGTAGGATCGTTACCAAACTCGAAATTTAATCGTTTTATGTAAAAAGGGAGATCAGTTTTATGTAAAAAGGAGGTATATACGTCGGACTACCCCTCTCCTTGTCTAACGATTGTGACTCTCATAGATCCCAATCCCAGACAAGTTACGCTGAATGAACTGGCCATTGATCCCGCCCCACTCCCGGATATAATGAGGGACTTGCAAACTACTGGAGACAACTTATTCCAGGCCCTCCTTGTTTAATTAGAGTTGTACCTAAAACTCTGATCATAAATCCTTCGAAACTCACTCGGAGTCGGCTAAAGATCATCAAGGTCTATAATGCCGAAAGAGTATTTATACATACATATATATATATATATATATAAATATATATATATATATATATAAAACAGTCCGTCTCGCAGGGGATGCGTAAACTAAGCAGATTTCCCACGTGAAGTTATACAATAGAGAAATCTCCATACAAGAGCTGAATATTTTCGGCAAAGGGCAGAACTAGCTTTTGGCGGAAAACCGTTATCGGCCCAAATTTAATAAAAATGCAAATATCTCGGTTAATATTCAAGATAGAGAATAAATGTATAGAGCAATAGTAAGTTTATAGTTAATTTAATTTGGAATAAGATTGGTTCTATACACTTTTTCGATCCGACGTATGTCAACGGAGATATTTCGAATTTTCGAAAATCCCCCCTCTAACTCCCCCCCCCTCCCACTGGTCCAATTTCAGCCATTAACGAACTTGATCTGTCTTTTTGCATAAAACGTTTAAATATCGAGTTTGGTAACGATCAAACAAAAATTGCGACCGCGAGAGCGTTAACAGACAAATATATATATATATATATATATATATATATATATATATGTATATATATATATATATATATACATATATATAATTTTGAACGGACCTCATTTTCGTCATCTCCTGGGTAGGATCGATGGACATTTGAAGAAAAATTTTGAAAATCGCGTCATGAGTACGACCTCAATAGCTGATTTCCCATAAGGGAAATCTGCTAAAATGATCTAAACGCTACGGCTTTTAGTTGCAACGATTGTGCTCTTTTGGAAGCTGCTCCTTCCAAGGTAGGAAATGACGAAAATAAGGTCCGTTCAAAACTATATTTATCTATCTACCTATATATATATATATATATATATATATATAATAATATAATAATATATATATATATATACAACAAACATACAAACAGATACCAAAGAAACAATATGCAGTTATGGTGTCTATGACATGTGAAACGAAAAGTTATCGTGAAATTTCGCGAAAAAAATCAATGTACAGACAGAGGTTACAATTTTATATATATATAATATTTCTGTTAACGTTCCAGCGGCCGCAATTTTGGTTTAATCATTCCAAGCTGGATATTTAAACGTTTTATGTAAAATTAAAGATCCTGTTCGTTAATTGCTGAAATCCGACCGGTTTAGAGGGAGCAATTTCGAAAACTCCAAATATTCCGTTATTATGCCTCCGATCGAAAAATGATATAGGACCAATCTTTTCGCATATTATTAAATACCAAACATGGTTGTCATGGAACTTTGAATTTGTGAGATAGATGCAAACACGTTGTGTGATGACGTTATAAATTTAGATTGTTCGTTCTTAACTCGAAAATGTTTATTTGATCAGTACCATACGCGGTATTTAACCGTTACAATCAACACTAAAGATCATATTTGGTATTGACGGGCATGGGTCTTCGAATAGTGGGTGAGAGATAGAGAGAGGGGAAGGGGAGGATATTCAAAATATCACTGTTATTATGTGTCAGATCTTTAATGTTGTAGAACCAATCTTGTTTAGTTATTGTTTTTTGTTCTGTTTTTTTTTTCGTACCTCAAGTATTAAGCGAGTTGTTCATAATTTCTTGTATTCTGCCTATTGTACCCCCCCCCCTCTATACTCCACGCTTTATAAAATATAAATGAAGAATGTATGAGATTACAAAATTGTTATTTGTGCACGTGTGAAATCTGCTTAGTTTAAGCAGTCCCTGCCAGACGGACTTTTTATATTACTGAGCCAACCGAAATACATAAGATGTTTGAAGGCTTTAAAGTAGGATTTTGTGGGCCACCATATTCCCCTCTGCCCAAGGATTCTACCTTCAAAAATATTTTTGAGATTGGTATGATATCATAAGGATATATTTATGGTATGACATATAAACTCTCTTAAAAATGAATACTTATTGTGTCAAGGTCGTTACAGATTCTTCTGGAGTATATATTAATAATTCTACTCAACATTCCCTTTTTATGGCACCACTTCTGGGGCCAAAATACCAAAAATTTTTAAATGAGCACAAACTTTAAAAGTAAAACCACTATGGTGGTGAATATAGTCATAGATAGATAAATGAAAACAGTCTTACTTACAGTTTTACTTAAGTATTGAAGATTGCTTACCTTTGAGTCAATAAAAGACATTACGGGTGACGTTTAAGATATGTTTTAAAAACTAACATGGCGTCCAAATTTTCTTTTTATTATACACTAATCGATTTGAAATTATTGAATAACCAAGTAATAGTGTATATAGTTCAAATATTGCAGATCTGTTGTATTTATTATTAATGCCCTTATATATCTTATTATTAATGTGAATGGTTTCTTTTATTTTTAAAATATTATGTTACTGTATTCTTTAATTTTACAATATTTTGTGAATATGTGATTTGAAAACGTCTGTCGGGACTTCGTCAAATATAGAAGCACGAAATGCATTATTTATGAATTTTAAGGGAGTGTAGTAGATCTTGCATTGGAAAATTCCCAAAACATTCACACTATAAAATAAAGCAACACGTTAAATAAATTGACAGTTATATAAATAATAGAACTTTTTAAACACACACACACACACACACACACACACACACACACACACACACACACACACACACATACACATATACACACACACACACACACACACACACACACACACACACACACACACACACACACACACACACACTAAACGCAATGAAACAATATTAGGAGACGCAATTTTAAAACTAGGGACTCAAAAATGTTCCAATTTAAATTACACCTGTTTACTTTCGCAGTCCCTGGCAGACGTTTTTCTTTCGCTCCGAACAACCTTTTGTCTCTTTCTATTTCATCCAGGCAATACATCCTAGACCTGCCTCTTGGCCTTAATCCTTCTAGTACTCCATACTCAGTTACCTGTGGACCCTGATATATGGCATTCCTTTTAAGTGGCCCAGCTATATGAAACGGCCTTGCTTAATGAAAGCATCCAAGTCTGGGCTATTAATAGGGGGAGTGAGGTCCAACGTCCTTCCTAAGAGCCCGAACTCAGCACGTCTTCTTTAATGGGAGCATAAATTCTGTGGCGGACTTTACTCTCTCAGGCATTTAATCGCCGCAAAAATGGCAATTCAAGTATCTCATCATGCAGGTTGGGCGCATCCGCATTGGGCGTCCCCTGAAAAACAAAACTCGTTACGTTACCTCAAAGAAATGAAAGCCGGATTGAAGACAGGTATAGATGCTACGGTTATAGAGAGAGCTTCGTCTAGACTTTCCGAGCCTGGAATCCTGAAAAGAAAAAGTTTAGAAGAGAGTAAGAAAAGGAAACCCCTAAATCAGTTAGCGTTCATTTATTTATTCAGTTCCCCTACACATATTTTATGTTCACCAGGGGATCTAAATATTTATGACCAAACCTCAGTTGTCTTATTTCTCGACCTATGATTTTATTGGCTCCACTGTTTTTTTTTTTTTTTGTCTTATTTCTTTTGTTTTAACGTAGTCTAGTAAAAGGTGAACAAGTTAGAATATTAAAGGAAATGAGTTGAGAATATAACTGAAGTTAAAATTGTTACACCTAATTTATATGAAAGTATAAATATGGAAGTAATAAATAAAGAAGAAACCCTTTTTCTTGTCAAATGTGTTTCATAACTTAATTGATTTTTGTGGTATTTTAAAATGTCTTGTAATGTTAGATTTCTCCGAAATACCATTTTCTTATTGTTAGGAATGGAAAAATTCTGCAACTATATTTCATTATACTTCACCAGTCTTGTTCAATAACTTTCGTCAACACTGGGTATAGCCCTGCCTGCTGGGATCATTGACATAAACAGATGGTACATGGTTAATGGTTATAGAAAACTAAAAATTAAGAAAAAAAAGATCAAGACAAGACAACTGGTCTTCAAATTTCTTTAATAATAGTTGAAGGTGTATGCTCTTGGTACAAATGCTGGTTTCTTTCTACTTATTAAGATTAGAGCTTGTATATAAAATTGCAAATTCGCTGCAACTGTTTTGAATTAAGTGTACAGTCAATTCTAGGAATGAACTCAATAATTCCAAGTAGAATGTTTCACATGTCTTGTTCTTAAACGTTTAAGCTGCCAAACAAAATTGTAATTGTACGAGTTTAAATGCCGGACAATAATTTTAAATAAAACAATACTTAAAGGGAGAATGTATCTTAGAAAGAAACCCGTTTATCGTCTACTCTGTAATATGGTCATTTGATGTCGAAAAGGCCCATTCGATTTCAAGACACCCACAGGGTGTGCGTCCGCGCGCAATGCCGTATGTAGGCAATAATACATTCTTTCTAAACAGATGTTATTTTTAGTCTTTTTCATCTTTATATGTCGTAGACAACATTATGAATAGTTTATGCATACCATCTATAACTATTCTTATCTCTATTTATGTTAGTGGCCTGTATAAGCTTGACACTTACTTGCCCATATGTCATGCAACTATTATCATTAACCATTTCCATAAAAATATAAATAAAATATAAATCCTTTTTGTGTAACATTTATATCAACATATTTTAATAAAATATATGTAATGAAGCCTATATTTTTTATTGATTAACAGTAATAAGGTTTATAATACTTTTTCTTCAAATTAAAGGTAATTTATAATCAACCGACAGGATTTTAGGTAGCTCTTAGTTCTTAAATGAAAATTTAAGATAGTTCAGGATTGTTAGGATTATTTAAAATGTAATCTTAGACAAGTAACATAGGATCTTTATGCTCTCCTCTTGAAACTTTTTGGGTACCAAAGGCGTTCATAACAGTTAGTACCAAAATATACTCGTTTGTTTTTTTCCAGCCTCCTGATATCCACACATACTTTATGGAGACATCGTTCATATTTATAGTAAAAAAATATTAATGAGCTTGTCAATAGACCCAATATAACAATGAACTTAAACTTCCCTGATAGCATTTGTCGAAAGGTTTATTTAAACAAACAATAGAATCACTAGCATCACAATGAAACAACAATCCTGAGTAGTTGCTAATAGTTTTGAATCCTGTATTGTATATATATATATATATATATATATATATATATATATATGTATATGTTTTAGTGGAATGTGTCCGTATCGTTTCGTATTCATATCAGGTAAAACCTTTACAGCACCTTCTAGTGTTTTCTCTCAAAAATGGAGCTTTAGAGAAATAGTAATTGAAGAATCTAAGTATATAAAAGATCTATAAGTATGATCGAAGAGGCAGGTGGTACTGTTGACCTAAGACTTTTGCGTTAATGTACGTACCCGGGAAGTGCAGAAACCATGAGCAATATCCTGGAAGAAGTTATAAACAAAAAGTCCGCCGCGCTGGACCTGCGTAAACTATGTAGATTTCCCACGTGCTGGTATGACACACTAGTAATGTTATCCACCATTATCTCCCCTCCCATTCTCTATTTCTAAATCCAAATTCGATTAGTAATAGTGGCTGTTTACTGAAAGCTGAAGAGAAAAAAGTACTATAACTAGCTTACTGTTTGAGTTAAGAGAAAATGCAAAGAACAACAACTGTAGAGCGTCAATAGTTTAACAAGATTTGATCTATAACATTTTTCGACATTGACTGAGATCATTTGAATTCTTATCCCTCTCTCTAAACCCCCACTATTCCGTGTCCGATTTCAGCCATTAACTAATACGAGCTTTAGTGTTAAATATCGAGTATGGCATTGATCAAATACATATTTTCGAGAAGTCAAAAGTGAAAATTGCTTAAACAGATATCAGATCAAGAGTAATGAATGGACTATCACCATTAACTAATCAGCCAGTCAGGCCAAATGAGAAATGAGCTCTTAGGAACCTAATGCTAAAAAAAAGCAGGAGATAAAGGAGCAGCAAACGAATTGCCGATCATGTTGTTCTCTAAGTTACCGAATGGTAAATGATGATGGCATCGGCTCTTCATCATCATTAAATGTGGAGTCTTACACTATCCAAGCAAACCTTCGACAAAAAATTATTGAGACTTTGAGATTAAATTTTTAACTAGAAGAACTGGTTTCAGATAATTATTGATTGAATAGATTACTATATATGAATACATTCAAATGATTCTCATTTTTGTCATATCCTACGGAGGACGGACACTAGACATTTTTCCTAACACAACCTCAACAACTGACTTTCCTTGAAGGAAATCTCCTTAAATGTACTTATGAATGATACAATAATGATCCACCAACACTTCATTTGGTGTCAGTTAATACCTCATTTGGTGTTGGTTAATGCGTCAGAATATATAAATCACTATTTTTCTTGAATTCACTTTATTGACTCTCTATACACTTTTTTCATCAGCAGTACATTGAACTTGAACATTGAGCCTAGAAAAGGATGTATTTCTAAGCCGTTTAAGTTAAGTTTAATATTCTCCTGAAAAAGCGTTAAATTTAAAAAAAAAAACTAAATTAAAAAAAACTTGAAGCATGTAGATCGCTAAAAAAAGTGAATGGAAGAAAAGTGATTTCTTTGAATATGCAGTAATTTTCTATTAGTGAGATGACAAAATATATATATAAGAAAAAGAGTGTTTGAAATCACTGATTTAAATGGAAAGAAACAAAACAAACATGCATTAATTAATATGACTATCGACTATTGTACAGAAATAAATATCGCTGATAGGATATAATAAAAATAACTTTTTTTTAGGTTATATTGGAATCACACATAGTAGAGGCAGGAGTATTACTATTGCAGGTCTCTAAACATCTTGCCGACAACCTTGCATTTATTGTTTATTTAAAAAGAAGAGTTTGGTTTGTCCTTCATGTTTAGAAAACATCAAGGATATACAATCGCCAACCTACTTTAACTGAAAAATGTATTTTAAAGAGCAGGCTAAAAGGCCTGCCTTAAGACAAATCTTCGGAAGACGATAATAAAACAGATGAGAGAGAGAGAGATTTTGCGTGAGAAAGGATGGGGGTTGGAAGAAGGGAGAATTACTTTATTTATTCACATTAAACGTTGAGGAGTCTTAGGTTCCCTTTTATAGAATTCGGGAAAAGGAATTTACTCTTTAATCTGTTTCACGACAATTACTCACTACTAGAATTACAATATCATATCATTAAATGCCTAACACATAAATATTTAGTTACATAAGACTAGAATTATAATTATTAATACACAAAATACAAAATGAGAATGCTCCACAGAATAAATTACAATACAATCCTAAGGATGGGACTAGCAATTATACACTCAACCGTAAAAAAAAACCGGACACTTAGATTTAGTCTTATAATTTTGTTAAATACTTAATATATATGTATATTAATCTTTTTAATTAAAATAATTGGTTAATCTATAGGTTATTTAAACAAAATCTGCCAAAAGTGAATAAGTTTTATTGATTATTTACAAAAAAAATACAAAATAAAAAAAAAAGAAATAGATAAATTAACACATTTAAAAAAAAAAAAATATTCTTCATTTTTATTACAGTGAATGGTAGTCTTCGATACCCCAAGCGTTTCAGCAATGTAACGTAAGCTCCGGCCTTCCATCTAAGTTTGAAAGACCCATTTTTCTGGACCGAAATAAAAATAAAACATTAATTAAAGAAAATGCTGTGTTAATAATTAAAGATGTTTAAATATGCGAAAAACTACTTACAGTTTAGAATAGATCAACTTCACGACAAATAAATCTAATCTGACTTTTATCTAATTGTTTACTAATCCTGAAGGGATTAGTTCAATGGACTTAGACTCTAAATTCTCTGTAATAACTAGAATACCCGCATAAAGAAAATTGCTGAAAATTATCTTTTAATACGACAATAATGAAGTGTCCGTTTTTTTTTTTTTTTTTTTGCGGTTGAGTGTATATACATGGAAATTAAATTATATAAAAATAAATCAAATTTTTTAAGAAGATTTTTAAGAGTAAGTGAGAGGGAGATTTCTGAAATATTCTGAGGGAAAGTCTATACGGGAGAGTGAGAAGGGAAGAGAGAGCGAGTGAGAGAGGAACTCTATCCCTCTAAGATTTGAATGGATCTTAATTTTGTGTTTACTAGGTATGATTAGGACATTTTAAAATAGTTTTCAAAAATCACGCCAGTGAAACCTTAACCTGATTTTTATTAAGGTTAATACTGTTGCCTTATTCCTTTTATAAATACTTTACCGGATGGTAGACATCGACTACTTCAGTCTTCAATAGTACCAAGAAGACTAATTGACGAAGTACTAATAATATATAATTATAGAAAGTAAAATCTATTGTTAATTCGGGCAAATAATTTTTTTTTATTTACTTTTTTCCCTTAGTTGATACTTTGCTGTTATGCATAATAGTTTTGTGAAAACTTTGAGTGATCGCACAGAAGATAATTATTTAAATCTAATATTCGGTCTAGTAATTGTCTAAACCATTATATTCTCTAGGAAAACTCGAGTTTTAACTCCTCAGCACATCCTTGTTGCGCCCAAAACAAAATTTAAAGATAAAGCAGTTTCTTCATTCTTTCAATTATCTTTACTCTTTGGCCCAATTGTTATAGACATCTACTGTTTCTGACGTAATCTTTCTCCTTAAATAAACTATAAAACTGAATTTATTGAAATCTTGTCAATTAAAAAAAAAGTAAATATGTACACCAAACTCGTAGCAGTAGTTTGGAAAACCATAAAAAGTTTAATTAAAGTACTGATTTTTGAGTCTTGTGTAACGAATGGTTACTTTTCCTATTCTACCCACTGGATCTTTACTGTTTCTAATGAATCTAAGCAATAATAATCGATTTTCTGCTCGCCTTTGTCTCGATTTCTCCCCGGGAATCCGCACTACTACACTAAATTGGGTCTACTCCGGTATCTCAGTTCAATGCTCTTACAAACTATCCATGACATTTTACTGGCTTGTCAGTCGGTAGAGATACATGGTGCTTCCATTTCTCTTCATGAAACCATGATTCCAAGTGAGACTTCCTTTACTCCCCTTTGCCTTTGATGGGAATATTATCTTTCATGTTTCAATACAAACCAAGACCTAATGTGCCAAAATTACGAATCATGACTGGCCGTCCGTTCATCTGATATTTAATCACTTAAAACAACTTGAATGGTGTCAATAAACTCCCACATTTTGATGAATATTATCCAAGGATTTTAGATAGTATATATATAAAAATTCGATTAGCAGGAAGTGGGAAGTCTACTTTGAAGTCCAAACATTTTTTGGTTAATATTTTCATTTAGTCACAAACATTCAAATAACAGACTTAGAATTTATTTAGAATATAGTTCTGTTTACTAGCAATTGACTAACCTTACCTGAAAAGTGAGCAGTATGTATGCTGATGTAGTATAAACTAAAAATATTTCCTTGCATGGGCAATACCACGCTACTGATGTGAAAAAAATGTATTTTATTTTTTTTTTCCTGGTCTAATTTCAGCTTTTAATGAACTTGAACTATCATTTTACACGAAACGCTTAAATATGGAGTTTGGTAACGATTTAACAAAAACCCGTTACAGCCGTAAAAGAACAATTTTATATATATATATATATATATATATATATATATAATTGTAACGTCTGTCTGTATATTGATTTTTTTTCAGACTTTTACGAAACTTCGTTTTACGTGGAATTGATACATCAACAATTTTTGGCTTTGGTTTATTTGTTACGTTTTCAAGCCTAAGCGGCTGAACAGGATTTTATGAAACCTAACTAAGAATTTGGGGTATACTAATATTCTCAGAGACGAACAGGAGTGGGGTTATAAGGGAGGCCTGAAATGAAAAATCGCGATATTCCGTTATCTATTGGTTTTTCGGCAATTGTGCACATAACCAAAGTTGCTTTCTTTGTAATGCCTTTTTTTAGCAGCCTGATGCCTTAAGGGAAATCAGCTATTGAGGTTGTACTCATGACTCGATTTTCAAAAAACTTCATCAAATGTCCATCGATCCTCTCTAGTACCTAGATGACGCACCTGCAATAGCACGCTGCCGAAGTAAAAAATATGAATTTTATTTCTTTACCTGGTCTAAGTTCAGCTTTTAACAAAACTGAACTTTCATTTTACATGAAACGCTTAAATATGGACATTGGTAATGAGCAAACAAAAACCGCTACGGCGGTAAAAGAACAATTATACACACACACACACACACACACACACACACACACACACACACACACACACACACACACACGTGTACACATTTTAAATTTCAACTTTATTTTCGTCATCTTCGGGGTAGGCTCGATTTAACTATAAAACTTACATTATTCGAAAATCGCATGAGTACTACCTTAGAAACTGATTTCTCTTAGAGGAAATTTGTTGAAGTAGTTCTCGTTCCGCAGTTGTAATTCCGTTTCCACTCCGCGGTTGGCTGATTTTTTATTACTATTTATAGTCCCCCCCCCCCGGTCTCTCCAGCTCAAGAAGTTTCGTTGTTTGTAGAACCAGAAATATCATCACCCTGCCCATGTGTAGTATTTACAGGCTACACCTGGTAATTGGTTTCGTGAAAAGGTAAACCTGATTTTCACGGGACCGAACAAGGGAATAAGAGGGTCACAAGGACATGCAGTGGTTTCCAGTTGCCTTCTGCATCAGACCATTCAGCAATA
Source organism: Riptortus pedestris (assembly GCA_019009955.1). Classification (NCBI taxonomy): domain Eukaryota; kingdom Metazoa; phylum Arthropoda; class Insecta; order Hemiptera; family Alydidae; genus Riptortus; species Riptortus pedestris. The sequence goes on from CM032233.1 coordinate 101,239,568, forward strand.
AAGGCACGAGTGGAGGAAATTCGAATCAAGGACAGGGTTGTTAGATAGCCATCCCTCGATAGCCTGCATAAGCATACTGAGAGGGAGTAACCAGAAGAAGTACGCTGACTACAACTTTATTTAATCAGCCAAACAAACATGTTGCAAGTGAGAATTTAGACAAGAAGGTAAACTCTGTCTATAACCGGTCCCAATTAACCGTAGGTATATTAAAGTGTTGAGTGGGTATTCTGGCAGGTGGAAGTGACTTCTAATGTAGGTAGGATGAAAAAATTGGCTACGCTTCCACTATAATAATTTATTAAAACGGCAGAGCACTTTCGATGCAGTGCACCATCGTCAGTGCCCGAAGGTCTTGGATGTTGACCTAACGGCTGGACTGTCCAGCTCCAAGGGCCGGCAGGTCAACATCCAAGACCTTCGGCCACTGACGATGGATGCACAGCATCGAAAGCGCTCTGCCGTTTTAATAAATTGTTATAGAGGAAGCGTAGTCAATTTTTTCATCCTACCTACATTAAAGTGTTCGTTAATGTACAGACCAATTTACAATACAGAGCAATCCATCTTTATTAGCAGATTTCCATTAAGAGAAATCAGCTATTGAGGTTATACACATGACATATATATATATATATATATATATATATATATATACGTTTCATGTTTAAGCTTTGTTAGCTACCTTATTACTGCTTCTCCAGTGATGTACATTTAGCCTGGATCCTTCTTTAGATGCCACTAATGTGGTGATACCGGTCGTCAAATGAAAACATTTACTGCAGGAAGACTACATCTTTATTTTATAATATGTCTATTATTATGAGTAGTATCGAAAAATTTCGAACGCCCCTGCGTGACAGACTTTATCTAACTTGCAGCTTTTATCAGATTTCCCCTCAGGAATGAGGTTGAACTTTTTGAAATAATTGCAAATACGTGGTACAAGTAGGAAATCTGCTTAATAAACGACTTTTTAGAAATGAAAACCACTTTGGCTCTTGAAATGTTTAATACTTTGTAAAAATGTTCTGGCTTTCTTTCGTTTTTGTCTTGTAATATATTACGCAAAGTATTCCATCAGCAGCTCGGATTTCAGCTCTCTCTTTTTTACATTATTCAATTTCACGTAAACTATCAGAACAATTGGAACAGCCAGGGCAAGTTACGTATAGCACTGATTCTCTCTTCTGTTCTACTATATTTGTTCCAAAACAACGAAGCTGAACCGAGCATTAAAAGGCAATTGAACCTTTGCTAAATGACTTAATTTGTTAGAGCGTCAACATTTAGATCCCCTTTTAACAGATTCCCGTTCAAAAACGTTTCAGATCAAGTTTGTTAATTGCTGAAATTGGACCTAGCGGAAGGGAGGGGGGGGGGGGGTTGAAATTGAAAATATCTCCGTTATTATACGTTGAATCGAAAAATTGTACAGCGCCTATCTTATTGAAAATGTAATTAACTATAAATGTTATTATATACAGTATTTCACTTTCTTTTATATAAGCGATTATAAACCGAGATATTTGCATTTTATTGTTTTCGGCCCACCATAAACCCCCTCAATTCTAATCAAGTTATATTAACAATAATCTGTTGTACCATGGAACCACATTTATCGAAGCCTAAATACCGAATATGGCTTTCATTCATCTTTTACTGCGTGAGACACTTCAATTAAGATTGCGGTGTCATCAATTAAGATTTTTTGGTTGACTCGAAAATGATTATATTGGACTATACGATATTCGATATTCATTGGGCACTAATGTTCATAGGCATTAATGGCTGAAATTGGACCAGGAATAGGAGAGGCGGGGGGGTTAAAAGGGGGGGAGTTCGATAATTCAAAATATCTCCTTTATTATCCGACCGCTAGACGCAATTATTGTTTAATCGTTACCAAACTCGATATTTAGTTGTTTTATGTAAAAAGGAAGATCAAGTTCGTTAACGGCTGAAATCGGGCAAGGGGGAGGGGGGTTTAGAGGGGAAAGGGAGGAGGGCGGGTCACAAGGGGAAGCCCGAGAAGAAACGGGATTTTAGAAAAATTCGAAAATATCAACCGTTACCATAGCGATCGGATCGAACAATTGTTTAATAGAACCAAACTTATTAAAAATCAATTTGTACTATAAATATTGTACACATATACATTTATATTCACTATCTTGAATATTAACCGAGATATTTGCATTTTTCAGTTTTCAGCCATCAGCAAACCGCCACTTCTACTCATGTTACATAAAGAATACTCTGCTACATAATAAATCACATTATACGAAGTTTAAATACCAAAAATTGTATTCAATTTTTGTTGCGTGTTTATCTAAACTGTTTAGTTCTTCTTTCATTCTTCGGACTATTTCGAGTGATTTGTGCAGTGTTTGAAGAGAGCCTAAAGAATCTCTGCAAATGTTAATACTTGTTTTTCTAAAAATAAAGTGTGAGTTCTAATTTCATGCTGATATCAGAATCAAGGGTGATGCTGTAGGGCTTATGGATTTTCAAAAAATGGGGCTCTCTGTACTGTACATCGGGTCAAAATTTCATATCTGTACGAAATCAAATTTACTGTAAATCAATTTTATTCAAAGTTATCATCTGTACTAGTGAAGGATTTTCTCCATTATTATAGAAGACTTTTCTCCTTGGCATCAACAAGAGTTTTGTATTGCATATCTCATTTAGCACTTGCACGTGATTTCCTTTGTCAACAACTAGCTATAGCTTCCCTAACTCTTTCATTGAAGATATCTTAACTTTTTATATTTATATTTATATAATTCAAAATATCTCCGTTATTATCCGAGTTGGATCGAAAAAGTGTATAGAACAAATCTTATAGCAAATTAAGTTGTCTATAAATTTTGTTATAAGCGTTTTTTAAATATCTTGATTATTATCCGAGATATTTCATTTCTTTAGTTTTCGGCCTTCAGAAAACCCCCACTCCTACTCATGTCATATTAACAAAAACCTGTTATATCATGAAGCACTGTCTTTGAAGTTTAAATACCTATAAATGTCTTGATAAACGTTTGATGCTCTACAATTATTGTTCCATATATTTTTTGTTCTAAACATTCTTGAGGGGCTCAGGTTAGCCATGTGAGTTAAAGCGTTGCCTTTAATCTCACATGGTAAACCTAGAGTGGCGAGTTCGATTCCCGCCTGGTCAAATGAATTTATTTAGTGACGGAATTCATTAAATAACATCCGTAGTCCCACACTGGCTAGAAAAGTGTGGTAACCTGTAGATAACCCGCCCCAATTAGCCTTGGTTGCAAAACTTGGACGTTAATAAGTAATTTAATTTTAAACATTCTTGTTTTCAGCCTTTAATAACTCATCGGATTTTTATTTAGAAATAGAAATTATATAATGAGAAGAGATCAATATTTTTATACCAAGACGTCAATAATCTACCCTGCGTGAAGGACTTTTTCTTTCCTACGCAGATTGGAAGTCATGTGTTCATTTGCCTACTGAATTTGACGGAATCTATATGACCTCATGACAAAATGTACCAGAACATAAGAAATTTCATGGATGCTTACACCCTTACTACACTTTCATAGCCTCCAACAAGGATCCTTAGAGTCACAATTTTCTTCATTATAAATTCGCTTGTGATATTTCTATACAAGCCTAAAACAAAAGTTTTAATATTAAAGAAGAAACAAAGCAAATGAAATATAAATATAAAAAGTTAAAATACCTTCAATGAAAAAGTTTGGCAGTTTTTTTACCTTGGAGTCATCATCATTGAAGCAAATGAAAAATGGCTGGAAGTTAATGGAAGAATATCAATAAGTAAGCCATCCAAAATGAAAGGAGTAATTTAATTGACGAGTTTATAAATATATTTTGTATGGACATATTCATAGAAATATGAGAATAAATATACTTTTTATAGATACAAAAAAATTTGTTCTAAGTTATTCGTTGGAACTTTTCTGCTGTGTGGAAGCGAAAAACGGAATGATTACAAAAGGGAAGCTATAACTAGTTGAAGACAAAGGAAATCAAACGTGCAAGTGCTAAATGAGATATGTAAAACAAAAACTCTTGTTGATGCCAAGGAGAAAAGTCTTCTATAATAATGGAGAAAATCCTTCACTAGTAGGCTGATGATAACAGAACGTGTCTTAAATTGATTTCGTCACAGATATATTTGGAGATATGATTATTGAGTACAGAGAGCCCCAATCATTTTTTGAAAACATTAAGCATCCTATGAATTTTGATTGGTATACAAATATGAAATTAGAAACCTAACACACTTCAACGAATTTATACAAGAAAAACAGGAACGCACTTTGTGGTATACTGATGGGTCTAAAAACGAGAAGGGACTCGGCTCAACGGAAGGTAAGGCAATCGTGCAGACCCTTGCCCTCTTGTTACCAGCAGTTTAGGAGACCTACTCCAAGATACCCTATTAGTCCTGAGGATTGCCCTCACACCACAAAACAAACAGACTAACATTTGCAGAGATTCTTTAGGCTCTCTTCAAACACTGCACAATATTAACACAAATCACTCGAAATAGTCCGAAGAATGAAAGATGAACTAAACAGTTTAGATAAACACGCAAAAAAATTGAATACAATTTTTCGTATTTAAACTTCGAATAATGTGATTTATTATGTAGCAGAGTATTGTTTATGTAACATGAGTAGAAGTGGCGGTTTGCTGATGGCTGAAAACTGAAAAATGCAAATATCTCGGTTAATATTCAAGATAGTGAATAAATGTATATGTGTACAATATTTATAGTACATTTGATTTTTAATAAGATTGGTTCTATACAATTGTTCGATCCGACCTATGGTAACGGAGATATTTCGAATTTTCGAAAATCTTCCCCTCTAAACCCCCCCCTCCCCCTTGCCTGATTTCAGCCGTTAACGAACTTGATCTTTCTTTTTAGATAAAACAACTAAATATCGAGTTTGGTAACGATTAAACAATAATTGCGACCGCTAGAGCGGTAACAGACAAAGATATATATATATATATATATACACATACATACATACATACATACATACAGTTTTTACCGGACCTAATTTTCGTCATCTCCTGGGTAGGATCGATGGATATTTGAAGAAAAATTTCGAAAATCGCGTCATGAGTACTACCTCAATAACTGATTTCCCTGAAGGGAAATCTGCTAAAACAGAGCAGCTGGAAGACCTGAATGTGAATAAATAGACCTCATTCATGAATACATTACATGACAAACAAAACACCTCATGTTAAAGGACGGCAAACCAACTGGGCTAACACCAGTACTGACTAAACAATTTGCGTACGGCCAAGTTTCAGAAACTCTTAAGACAGAAGAAGTGTTTCTCTCGAGACCTATAATCGGCTTATTAACACGCTCATACTGGATGAATAAGGCGGACAGACCCATTTCTGCAACTTGATTAACAAAATTGATTTGACGATTGGACATATACTGACAAAATGCCGAAAACGATGACATCAGCACTTCCCCTATTGACTAAAACTATTGACAAAAGGCAACCAATATACCCGTATTAACAACATATTTTCATACCTACCCAAAATTCATAAATACGACAAAATGTAACATATAAATTAAGGCTGCGGTGTAAAAACTAAATTTAAAATTATATACATTAATTGACATATGTGTATGTGTTATATATATATATATATAATTTAACGTCTGTATATTGACTTCTTTTTCCAGAATTTTACGATACTTTTTTCGTTTTACGTAGAATTGATGCATCAACAATTTCTGGCATAGGCTTCCTTGTTACCTTTTCAAGCCTAAGCGGCTGATTAGGAATTTATGAAACCCAGCTTAGTATTTATTTAGGGTATGCTAATATTCTCAGTGTTGAACAGGAGTGGGGTTATATGGGAGGCCTGAAATGAAAAAAGTCCGTTACGCAGGGGCTGCGTAAACTAAGCAGATTTCCCACGCGAAGTATAACAATATAGAAATCTGCCTAATAACAACGGCAGTAGTGAGGAATCTCTAACTATGAGTGAATAGGTTCACGAGGGATAAATAGTTACGGCAACGGCCGCCAGAGCTCTCGCATAGCCGACTCCTGCCGACCGCACACACAATACAAATGCAAATATCTCGGTTAATATTCAAGATACAGAATAAATGTATAGAACAATATTTATAGTAAATTTAATTTGCAATAAAATTGATTCTATACAATTTTTCGATCCGACGTATATTAACGGTGATATTTCGTACTTTCAAAAACCCCCCCTCCCACTGGTCTGATTTCAGCCATTAACGAACTTGATCTTTCTTTTTACATAAAACGATTAAATATGAAGTTTGGTAACGATCAAACAAAAATTGCGACCGCTAGAGCGTAACAGGCAAATATATATATATATATATATATATATATATATATATATATATATATATATATACAGTTTTGAACGGACCTCATTTTCGCCATCTCCTGGGTAGGATCGATGGACATTTGAAGAAAAATTTCGAAAATCGCGCCATGAGTACAACCTCAATAGCTGATTTCCCGTTGGGGAAATCTGCTAAAATCGCTATATTCCGTTATCTATTGGTTTTTCGGCAATCGTGCACATAACCAAAGTTTTTTCTTATGGGAAATCAGCTATTGAGGTTATACTCATGACTCTATTATTAAAAAATGCCATGCATCGTTCCTACCTAGTACCTAGATGACGAAAATAGGGTCCGTTCAAAATGATATATGCATACATATATATCAACAGTTATTTTCAAGGAGGATATTACGACAAACATCAGTAAATGTACCATTTTCAACCATTTAATTTCTATTAATTATTCACCAACTATACTAATCATCGATTTTTTTTTATCCAACATACTATTACTTGATTAATCAATAATTTCAAATCGATTGGTGTATAATAAAACAGAAAATATGGACGACATGTTCGTTTTTAAGCAATATATAATACTTTTATCCAGTTGTGACTATATTCGACAAAGTACTGGTTTTGTTTTTCACGTTTATGCTCATTTAACATTTTTGGTATTTTTATGAACTTTAGATCAGCATCTTTGGCCGCTGTAGCAGTGCTATAAAAAGGGGATGTTGAGTGAAATTAATAATAAACACTAGAGAAGTATTGTGTATATCTGTGACGACCTTGCCACCATATAAGTATTCATTTTTAAGTGAGTTTATATATCATCTTATAATTATTCTCATACGATATCATAAATCAGTTTTGTGTGAGAAAGTGATCTTGAATATACTATGAAACGGATACTAAGGTTGTACAGGTAATCTATTAAGATATCCTATTCGACAGATTTCCTGCACATAGTGTCTGGATCATGTCTTCACTCCTACTGCCATATATTCCTTCTACAAATTTCAACTGACGATTAATATCATTTGTTTGATGGAAAGGAGATAGAGAGTGTGTGTGTGTGTGTGTGTGTGTGTGTGTGAGAGAGAGAGATAGAGAGAGAGTGAGAGGGAGAGATAGGGAGCCTTGAGGTATGAATGCCATGCTTTCAAGGCTGCACGGCTGGGAAGGCTGCCTTTGGAATGCACAGCTCAGCTATTCCCTCCCCCCTACCAACCCATTACTTCTATCATACGAACAAAAATTAACTGTAATGTGAGTGTAAAAACTAAATAACTAAAGAGTCGGGTGAGTAGTGGCTTCATATCTCATGGCATCCATTAACATACCTTAAATATCAACCATCAAAAATGTTAAAATATTAAATAAAACCCCAGGCAACGTTGTTCAAGAAATAATTTCTGTAGAGGAATAATGTCTCCTTGAAGACAGGAGGCAAGTTCTTATTTTAAAAATACGTCACGCAGGAGCTGCACAACGAGCGGGTTTTCTAAGGGTGCCTAGAATTTGGGGAGTATATTTCAGTTTCAAATCATATTCCTGTCTGAGATCCAGCACCGTGCTGAAATAAAACATATCAGCCTTGAGATTACGGCCTGGTAGACAAATGACGGAAAGTAAAGTGAAACCAGAATAATAATGTAATTATGTTGAAAAGTCTAAAGGAAAACAGGTTCAATAGTACTCACTAATTACTAAAAAATAGATATTGAGTACTTTTGGAAAAAAAAAACAATTTTTTTAAAAAATAAATAAGTAATTTGTTTAATGGAATTACATTATTAGTTCCATTAATTAAATTTTAAACACAATATATTTTTATACCTACACAAAATTTATAAATACGACAAAATTTAACATAAAAATGAAGTCTGTGGTTACAACTAAATTTCAAATTATATACATTACATATGTGTATGTATTTTATATACATAGATTATTAGTTCCATTAATTAAATTAAAAAAAAAGAACCCAGCTCCTGCCATATTATTGATTAAACTACAGGTTTACAGATATATAATCCATATTTACTTTATACAATAAAAGTCCAATGAAAATAATATTTGGTATTTATACTTTCCGATATTGCAACCAATTGTTAATATGACATGATCGGGAGTGCGGGTTTACTGAAGACTGATCATTAAAAAATGCAAATATTCAAGATAGAGATATAATATACATAACAATATTTATAGAACATTATATTTTCAATAAGATTGGTTCTATACAATTTTGATCCACCTCATAGTAACGGAGATATTTTGAATTTTCTTACTGGCGTTAACGAACTTGATCTTTTAGTCTTACATGAAACGCTTATATTTCGACTTGGGTAACAATCGAACAAGAATTGCGACCGCTAGAGTAGTAACAGACAAATATATGTATATATAGACATTTACTGCTTTTTTATAGCTTCCTGGGTTGTGGTGTTTGATCGTACCTCATTTTCGTTATCTCCTTGGCAGGAGCGATGGACATTTGAAGAAATCTTTCGGAAATCGCGTTATGATTACAACCTCAATAGCTGAATCCCCTTAAGCGAAATCTGCGAAACATAGCCATTAGCATTAATAAAATAACTCCATAAAAAATGAACATAAATAAAAAAAATTGTCACGTATAGGTTGTGTAACTTAAGATGATTGCCATTCGAGTAGTACCCAATAAACATTCTTGGCAGGTATTAGTATTAACGACTATGTTAACTGGCCGAGCCTCTTCACGTCCCTTCTGAACTTTTTTATTATATACTACTTGAAACATGGAGAGTCGATGGGACCCTCAAATTTTCTTGTAAACAAAGAACAGGGAGGCTTTACCACTTTCCTTGGCGGGAGCCCACGATTCTCTGTCATATAATTATATATGAAGGAAACATAAACTTCTCCGATTCGAACGGTCCGTTTAGAAATTACCAAGTACGTTGGCTTTTCTAAACTTATTTTGAGTTCTAAATCTAGTTTTGTTGGTGCGAATTCTTTCAGAGCACCAGTAACAGTAATAACACAAGGTCAGCTTATGCTATGTAGGCTTACTTAGTTGTTTATTTTTACCTTATTTTTCGGATTGCCACCCCCAACGGGAGTCTAAACAGTACAGATGAAATTGATGTCCATTCTTTAAGCCAGGGGTATACTCAGAGAAAAAAACTCCCTTCCAGAGTCATTTTGGTAAAGCTGCTAGGTGTTTAATGTGGTGAACTTAAAAAAGACATTTTAATTACTTGCAGGTTTTTATTACTTTAACATATACTCACAGTCACAAACTGATATAACTGAAACATAACCTCTATTCAATTCTGTACATGTACTCAAAATCACACAACTGCTAGAACTAAAACCTAACCTCATTAAACAAGTAAACACTGTATGCCATATGTTTTAATATCTGAAATCAATTAAACTATTACTAATTAAACTAAACTATTAAACTCAATTAAACTACTTAACACTAGGTATTCCCACTGACTGTAATGCTTACTGCTATTTCGGCCTAGCGAATCTCGTAGCCCTGCTGAATGTCAAGCTTCTGTCAAATTCGGGAGACATGATCTGTCGTCGCTCTTCCTGGCCTAAATCTACTTTCCCCCTCTCACTAACCTCCAACAATTGGCCAAAGACAGAATCTTCTTCACAGAGGGTGGAAGCGCTATGCCTCTATAATTTTCACATTTAAATTTGCTTCCTTTTTTTATTTATAGGGATAACACTTGCTTCCCTGATTCTGAGTATCTTTTCTATTCTAAACACGTGTCAGAAATCAACTGATAACCCCTTCTCGGGATAATGGAGTTTTCTATACTTCAGTAAATCAGAAGCTTACCTAGTCTATGACGGAAGGTCATAAAAAAAAATGAAACTTTAAATGATTACTCAAATCATTTTTATTTCTCAACTAGCTTTGCGTCCATAAGACACCTCATAAGGAGAAGTTCTGCTACTCAAAGGAACTAAACTAAAGGCTACATCTTTATCTATGAGAATCGCTTACAAAGTATGGCGGGTCAAGTCAGCTGATTTATATCAATGTGACGAAATTAAAATATATCGATTATGAATGAAGTGTAGTCTAAATCGTAAATGAGAAATTTATAATTGATTAACTGTCACTTTAAAGTTTCTAATAAATTAAAGTATATATAATGCACATATTTTATTTCTGTTTTTTTATTGTTCACCTTTTTTATATTTTTTATAATGTGCATATTCATTTTTATCCTCCTGTTGCTTAAATTTCTTTTTTTTCTATTATACTTACATTATCAAAATCAAATTTATGACTGTATTTAATTCCGTGGTCGGCTTGGGACGTGTCATTGTCCTTATGATCAACATTTATAACGTTTTGCCTGATTCTTCTGTTGAGTAGATGTAATGATTCCCCTACATAACTTTTATTGCAATCCATGCGGTTTATTCTGTATACATTATATTTGGTATCTATTGATTTTATCTTTTATATGGCTAAAGCTATTTTTTACACTATTTGGATATTTTCAAGTGATTTATCCGATATCTTTACATAACGATGTAATCTTCCTAGCTACGGAGGGGTTGTAATTCAACGTACAGTACATTTTTCTTTCACTATATTGTTGATTTGTAAAATTAGTATTCTTTTGGTTGTCTACATGTATATTTACACTTTCCTTGGCCGTTATTTTATTTTCAGTTTTATTTTCATAGAAATGATTAATTTTTGTTTGAACTTGTTGAACAGTAAATCAGAAGGTAATTGGTCCTGCCCTGGGGAAAAATTTCCTTGGTTTCATCTTTATTAGTTTCCTTAATATTCTCATCATTGAAAGGGTCCATCTAATTGGGTGCCAACTGACTGGGTCCAAGCTTCGCAATCATTATTGATATGACCATTCTCTTTGGCTAAGTTTCCATGATAATCTAGACAAAATTCAGTCCACCGACTGATATCCTCCTTGAGTTTTTGACTTTCTAAAAGAACTTCCGGTTCTCTCGTGCCTAATATCCCTCTTGCAACTACACGAGATTTTATTTAGCTTCATAGCCTCTCTTTTAGCAGATTACACATAAGGTAAATCAGATATTGAAGTCTAATTCGTGATACGATTTTCAAACATTTTTTTCCAAATGTTCAACAAACCTACCTTGACAAAAATTTACATATATTATAATAGTTTTTTTGAGCCATAAGAGGGAATAAAAATCATCTACTCATTCAACTATATTTATTTAATTCCTCATTTCAAGTGGCTCAAAAAATTATAATAAATATAAGGCCAGTTTACGAATTTACAAATTATAAACTCTTCAATCACCCATTAAACAGGAAGATCTATGCGAGCAACTTTTAATTAATAATTTATGTAATAAGAGTCCAGATATATATTAAATGTTGAATAAATTAAGCAAATAACATGCCAAGGCTAAATGTAGGTTACAATTGTTAAAAATAAAAAGAATTGTCCTTAATTTAGAAGATTCAAATGCATGTCATAGTTGACTGAGAAGAAGACATTACTTTTCAGTAGATTTCCCTTAGGGGAAATTAGCTATTGAGGCTCTAGTCACGACTTTCTCCTCAAATGTTCATCGATCCTACCAAGGAGATGACGAAAATTAGGTGGTTGAAAATTTATATATATATATATATATATATATATATATATATATATATATACTTGTTGGATCGTTACCAAACTATATAATTAAACGTTTTATGTAAAACTAAAGATCACGTTCGTTAATGGCTCAAATCGGACCAATGGGTGTGGGGGCAGGGGAAATTTCAAAAATTCAAATATCTCACTCATTATCTACATCGGATCGAAAACCTGTATAGAACCAATGCTGTTGCAAATTTAATGTTCTATAAATATTGTTATATAAATTTCATTTATATACCCCCACTCCTACACATGTTATGTAAACAATAAGCTGCTATACCATGTTAGGTCTTATTTCAAACTTAAATAACAAATATTGCTACTTGGACTCATCTTGTTAAACTATTGATGCTCTGCCATTATTGTAATATAATTTATATATGTCGACTCTCGCTATCACGAAATTCCACGGGACTGCCATTTTTGTTCGTGTTATGTATAGTTCGTCTTAGGCATAGTTCGAGTTATAGAGGTGAACTAAATGAAAATTCGTGTTACAGAGGTAAAAAAATGTACTGTGATTTATTCCCTACATCTTCTACAAATCTACATAATCTTAATATTTTACGAATATATAAATGAATTAAAATATGTATATATACATAATTAAAAAAAAAAAAACGGTAAAACACAGAAAACAGAAAATGACCTAGAGATTTTGCAAAGTTTTCGGCCTTTTCTCTAATTATCGGACCCCCAAGAGGAATGTTTTTGTCTCTGCATTGCTTAAACCACTTCGTCATGCACTCTTCGACATCAGGAAATTCAGCTAATCTCTTCTGCTTACATTTAATATTACCTTCGTTTGCCCGCTTTTCAATTTCTACCTGGTTTTTTATAATTGTTGATAGCGTACTACCTGGAATATTAAACTTGGTAGCGATGTCTTTCTTCTTTACCCCTTCGTTCACCAACTTTATCATTTGTAACTTTTCACCAACAGTCAATGCCTTGGGTTGTCTTTTCGCACTCATTCTCGAATATTTCACGCACAAACAGTCGACACTACATAAATCAAAACGCTCCACACAAAGTAAACAGACCAGAGACGAGACTGCAAACAGACTAAAGGCTCTTTTCACCGGTTATGAGACTCACTGACAGGTTGCAACCTGAACGCCGGGATTTCGTGTTAAACACATCCATTCTGAGAACATCGTGATATAGAGGTAATGCGCTAATCAAATTCGTCTTATCTACTGAATTTCGGGTTACAGAGGTCATTTTTGTCTCTCTTCGTGTTATAGAGGTAAAATATAACCGGAAAATTAGTTCGTGTTACGTATGGTAATTTCTTCGTTTTAGACAGGTTTTTCCAAGGAGATTAAAAATAATTCGTGATATCAAGGATTTCGTGTTATCGAGGTTCGTGTTAGCGAGAGTATATATATATATATATATATATATATATATATATATATTATTTTATTTGGTTTGTGCCCCACATCGATGGTGATTGGAAAGATCTCTAATTGTTAAGGGGTAGTTAGAATAATATATTTATTCCTTCATGTACACCTTTGTTATGCTTTATTTTTATATTATGGAAAATATTTCTTCAATATCTGATTGTTTCTCATATCCGTCCTTTGTTTAAATGAATATAATAAAAGTTATCCCTTTTAAATCTGTTTAAGTATGCTGTAGGCCTATTCTATTTTATACTATATGTTTTTGTAAATGTTTATATGTTTTAGATATGTTAGAATTTGTGGAGTATATTGGCTGCTGTCAGTTAATAGTTCTGTCATATCGTAGGGTATGTGAAGGTTTTTTTTCGTTGGATGCAGTCTGTCAGTATGCGTTTTATCGTTAGGTGTTTGTTGCAGTATTTGCATGTAGGGTTTTCTGTCCTTGTCATTAAGTGTCTATGTGTCAGGTATGTGTGGCCGATCCTGAGCCTGGCAAGAACAACTTCCTCCCGTCTAGTACTCCTATGGCTCGATGACCACTCCTTAATATTACTTTTGATACTGTGGAGGTGGTTCTTTACTTCCATCCATTCTGATTGCCATTTGTTTAGGATACGGTGGTGTATATGTATCACTATGTCTTCGTTTAGTGAGTTTGATTATGTGTATTGACTTTGTTTGAAGATGTGTTTTATTTACGCCGCCCCTGCGAGACGGACTTTTTATTACTTACAACATTGCCAATATTTAAGCGTTTCCTGTAAAATTTAATATGAAGTCGTTAATGTCTGAAATTGATTGATTAATCGGTGTAATTAATTGCACAAGAATGATGTGTTACTATCCTTCAATTGGTGTTCCGCAGGATGGCGTCATTTATGATACATTTTAGTACGTAGGAAATGAGCATAGATAACACAGACTCCGCGTGACGTAGTTTTTAATTTTTTATTTTCTTTGCTTCATTGTTAAAAATTGGATGACAGACGGAGAGAGCAAGGCGGAAGCTAAAGCTCAACTTATATTTTTATCAAACCACATCAAAGTGTTAAGGAAGAGGAACTGGTAATGGGATCTAGAACACGGATAGAGCTGGGAATAGTGGAGCTAATTCGACAATGGATGGGATGATTGGCAAGTTTATCGGCTTCATGTCACAAACTAACTCTTATATAACGGAGGGTTAACTGATGTAAGCCACTACCGGCAGTACCCATCCTAGGAGGACTGATATTTAGAGGTATGGATATATTTTACAGACACACACATAAATTCTTGACTATATAAAACATTGCAGAGTCAAAGCGCCTTGCACTACATTTTGCAGATAAGCGATTTTCAAAGAATTTCATCGATTCTACCCAGGGGATGACCAAAAAGTCCGTCACGCAGGAGCTGCGTTAGCTAAAAAGATTTCCCACGTGTGTCACATAATTATATTAATCTCAAAACTAAAAGGTTTAGTGAGAACAATATTTGGTATTTAGGCTTAAAATAAAGTGCTTCATAATATAACAGATTATTGTTATTTTGACATGAGTGGGAGTGGGGGTTTACTCAAGGCCGAAAACTATAAAAATGCATATATATCAGTACGCATTTATTTTTTAATCTGACGCTTATAACGGATATATTAAGAATATTAAAAATCCCCCCTCCCATTGGTCAGATTTCAACCATTAACGAACTTGGTCTTTAGTTTTACATAAACCGTTCAAATATCGAGCCTGGTAGCGATCAAACAAAAATTGTGACCTCTAGAGCATTAACAGACTGCTCTATATATATATATATATATATATATATATATATATATATATATATATATATATAGATACCCTTAAGGAAAACCTGCTAAAATTAAGTACGTTGAAAACTATATATATACTTTTTTTTAGCAGATTTCCCTTAAGGGAAATCAGCTATTGAGGTTGTACTCATGACGCGATTTTCGAAATTTTTCTTCAAATATCCATCGATCCTACCCAGGAGATGACGAAAATGAGGTCCGTTCAAAACTGTATATCTATATATATATATTTGTCTGTTACCGCTCTAGCGGTCGCAATTTTTGTCTTAAAGCTATCAAACTTAAAATATATACGTTTTATACAAAAAGAAAGATCAAGTTCGTTAATGGCTAAAATCAGACCAGGGGGGGGGGGGTTAGATGGGGAGAATTTCGAAAATTCTTAATATCTCCGTTATTATGCGTCGGATCGAAACCTTTTAATAGAACCAATCTTATTGCAAATTAAATTTACTATAAATGTTGTTCTACACATTTATTCTCTATCTTGACTATTAACCGAGATATATGCATTTGTATTGTTTGTGTAGTCGGCAGGACTCGGCTATGTTCCGGACTTTCCGCCGAGAGATCTGGCAGCCGTTTCCGTAACTATTAGTCCCTCGTGAATAGGTTTAGAGATCCCTTACTACTACAGTTGTTATTGGGCAGATTTCTCTACTGTAAAACTTTACGTGGGAAATCTGCTTAGTTTACGCAGCCCCTGCGTGACGGACTTTTTTCTTGTAAATCAAGTGTATAATATATATATATATATTCTTCAATATATATATATTCTTCAATATATATATATATTCTTCAATATATATAAATCTTCAATTAACGCTCTACCGATCGCAATCTTTGCTAGATCGTTACCAAAGTTGACATTTAAACGTTTAATGTATAACTAAAGGTCAAGTTGGTCAACGGCTGAAATCGGACCACTGAGAGAGGAATTTTGAAAATTCCAAATGTGTGTTATTGTGAGTCAGTTCGAAAAATTGTATCCTGTAGAATCAATCTTATAGCAAATGTTGTTGTTTTTGTGTAGGGTTTAAGGGCGAAAAACTACCAGGTTATCATCGCCCTGTAATATTTATAATTCACATTTTCGTATCCTCATCCATATCGCCATTTTAACAATATAAACGAGGATACAAACAATTGCACTTTAAATTTCTTTGTATAAACTCGTGTTTTTTACAAAATTAAACAATTTATCGAGTTCTTTCGGGTCATCTCCAAGGGCCACTTCTATACTATTGGAGATATTGTATTTGTTTCTAATATCTGTGTACTTATGGCATTCCATTAATATGTGATATATATTCAGTTCTGTGTTACATTTCTCACAAATCGGGGGTTGATCTTTTGTCATAAGATAGCCATGCGTAAGTCGTGTGTGCCCAATTCGGAGTCTTCCTAATACAACTTCATCTCTTCTGTTGTCTCTTGTCGAATATTTCCATGGACGGATGGTGGTTTTAATAGTTTTTAGTTTATTGTTCTGGGTTTCATTCCACATGTGTTGCCAGTTTTTATTAATTTCTTCTTTGAGTGGTTGGTAGAGTTCTGCAGATGTAATTATAGCAAATGAAATATCATATAAATATTATGAATATACATTTTTTCTCTATGGTGAATATGAACCGAGATATTTGCATGTTTTAAATTTTAAAACTTCAGTAAACCCCCACTTTTAGTCATCACACGTTAACAATAAGCCATTACGTCTTATTCCAACGTTAAATACCAAATATTGTTCTCAAGGGACGTTTATTATGTGAGATACACGCGAATACGTAGTGTGGTGACGTAATCTATTAAGGTTTTTCAGTTCTGAAGTTGTTTATTTCAAAAAGAAAAATTTAACACTATAATTCCATCTATACCATAATAGTTATTTAACTATTTATTCAACACTCTATCACACATTCACATTCTATTTCGTTTATTGTAGACGAGGAATAGGGGGGGGGGAGAGAAAGGGTATTCGAAAATTCACAATATCTCAGTTATTATGAGTTGAATCAAAATAAAGTCCGTCACGCAGGGGCTGCGTAAACTAAGCAGATTTCCCAAGTGAAGTTTTACAGTAGAGAAATCTGCCCAATAACAACTGTAATAGTAAGGGATCTCTAAACCTATTCACGAGGGACGAACAGTTACAGAAACGGCCGCCAGAGCTCTCCGCGGAGGAAGGTCCCGAACATAGCCGACTCCTGCCGACCACACACAGAATACAAATGCAAATATCTCGGTTAATATTCAAGATACAGAAAAAATGTATAGAACAATATTTATAGTAAATTTAATTTGCAATAAGATTATTTCCATCCGACGCATAATAACGGAAATATTTTGAATTTTCAAAAATCCCCCCTCTAAACCCCCCTCCCTCCCACTGGTTCAATTTCAGCCATAAACGAACTTGATCTTCCTTTTTACATTCAACGATTAAATTCCGAGTTTGGTAACGATCAAACAAAAATTGCGACCGCTAGAGCGTTAACAGACAAATATATATATATATATATATATATATATATATATATATATAAAAAAACATTTTGAACGGACCTCATTTTGGGTAGGATCGATGGACATTTGAAGAAATTTTTCGAAACTCGCGTCATGAGTACGACCTCAATAGCTGATTCCCCTTAAGGGAAATCTGCTAAAAGTCATTTTGACATACATGCTATACGTTTTTTCGTAACTGAAATATTAAGCGAGTTAGTCGGGATTTCTTTTTTGCAACCTTTAGTAAACTCCCACTTCTACTCATCATATTATTATTTAGAAAGAGATAATAATGTGAGCTCTGTAGTTTGTCATACAAGCACGAGGGAAGTCTGCTTAGTTTCTGCAGTCCCTGCGCGACGGACTTCTTTTTCGGGCGACAATGCCGCCACCATCCCGTTGACCGACCTAGAATTGCAACCACTGATCAGCCCTGCCTAGGACTCTCGACACTATGATAGCATAATACTTTTTTGAGCGCCAATTAGCAGATGGAAATCAGGTATTGAGGTCGTACTCATGACGCTATTTTCGAAAAATTTCCTCAAATGCCTTTCGATCCTACCTAGGAGATGACAAAAATGTCGTCCGTTCAAAATTGTGTACGTATATATATATATATATATATATATATATATATATATATATATAAACTTCGTATATTAATTTTTTTTCGTTACCAAGCAGGATTTTTAGACGTTTTATGAAAAAATAAAGATCGAGTTCGTTAACGGCTGAAATCGGACAGAAGGAGGGGGGGTTTAGAGGGAGAATTTCGAAAATTATAAATATTTCCGTTATTATAAGTCGGATCCAAAAAGTGTATAGAACAAATATTATTGAAAATTAAGTTGACCATAAATTTTGTTATAAGCGTTATTTCAATATTTTGATTATTAACCGAGATATTCGATATCTATAGTTTTTGGCCTTCAGAAAAACCCTACTCCTACTCATTTCATATTAACAGTAACCTGTTAAATCATGAAGCACTTTCTTTGAATCTTAAATACCAAATATCGTTCTAATTGAAATTTTACTTTTTGAGATAAATGCAAATAGGTGGCACACGTGGGAAATCTGCTTAGTTTACACAGCGCCTGCGTGACGGATTTTTCTTGGTTTCATAACAATCTCATTGCCATTCCCAGCCGATTCAGTCAATCAGATTTACGTTCATTTGGTTGTTTGTGTGGTTACAAAGTATATCACCTGGGTGAGTCATTTTTGTCATGTCCATCCATCGTGTATGCCTCCAAAAAATGTGTGGAATGTTGGCAGAACGTCTATATCCATTTCAGTTAATTATTGTGATTCTACTCGATTTGGTCACGCTGGACGAAAATAATTTTTCTATGATTGTAATTTGATGGACCAATAAATCAAATTACTTCTTAAGTGTCGCCCTCTTTACTTGGCGCTCACTTGGATTGGAATTCTCATTTTTATGAAGTCTGTGGGGCACGTGGTCGGTTTTCGTTCGGATTAGGTCGGCCATTTTCGTCATTTCTCGGCTCAGGTGGAAGCTTCTTCTAACCTTACCTGTCGTTTCTAACCTTACCTTACCTTCCTTACTTTGTGAGATTTATGCAAATACATTCTGTTCATCCGCCCCCCCCCTTCTTTAGTTCTTGGGCTACTAAAATTTGAGTTATTAAAATATAAATTATTCTTACAATTCAGAAGCCGTTTCAGTTGGGAATTTATTTTAATTAACTGAAAGATTTCTCATTACCGTTTGTATTTACTCATGGTGGTGTTGTGTTACTAGTATGCAGATTTGTCTATTGTAAAACTTCACATGGGAAATCTGCTTAGTTTACGCAGCCCCTGCGTGACGGACTTTTTTTTTAATACAGATTGCTGTATCTCGATAAACGTCCTCTCTGTCCTGAGTATATTTATGGTGAATATGGTGAACTGAATAAAATTTAAACTCCTCGGTCAAGGTGGAGGGGTAGATTGAGGGAAAGGGAACACCGACCCAGATAACAAAGGATGAATAACTTTCTTTTCCCTTGCCAATCTTCCCAATATTCGACAGCATCTAGTTTTTCTGCACATTGAGATGTTGAGATGTACAGAAATGCTAGATTTATACTGGACTTCAATGCATAGGCAACATAGGATAAATATTGTAATTTAGCAGGATCATTGCAATGGATATTGAAAGTTTGTCACTTGAAATGTCAATTTGGCTAATTTCGTTCTAAAGGTCCTTTGTAGAGTTGGGCCGAGGATGCGATTTGACATAAATTCACTTATTTTCCAACCATCCGAAAAAGAGCATCTAACGAAAATAGTGCTTCTTCGAAACTAACCTATTTCTATCCATCAACATTGTGTTTAGGAAAATGCTTTCTTGTTCCGCAATTTGATCGGCCCATCTGAGATCTTCATGAAAAAGTATGGATTTGATTTTTATAGCAATTGATAGTTTTCACTATTTTTTTTTTATATTTTAAAACATTATTAGACCCTAATCCCTATAGGACAAATCAGAGAGAGACTTGAGAGAGAGAGAGAGAATATTTCAAACAACGATTGCTCAATTAGTTATCGTATCCCTTTCAAACTATCCAGTTCTACCCTTTTAAATATGAATTAAGAAAAATTTGAAAGTCACGTGCTTTTGCAGCATTATTGGAAGTAAAGATATACTGGAGCATCGACACCACCCTCCCATGTTCTGTCCTCCCATCTGTGTGACATTGAGACTACAGAAAAGTCAGTTAATGAAAATCCTTCTATCTGTAGGTAAATAGATAAACAAATATATATAGAGCATTTGCCCGTTAAGTCTAATGTGGTAAACGTTTTGTTTCATCGTTACCAATCTTATATGGATATCTTTAGTTTTATATAAAATATATAAATATATTTTATGTATAACTAAAGAACAAGTCTCTTAATGGCTAGGAAGAGTGAAGGCTGAGAGGGGCAAAATAAAAATCCCGAAATACTTCTGTTGTGATTCGCATCGAAAAATTGTATATGACCAATCTTGTTAAGTATTTAATGTTCTGTCATTGTTATTCTATAATTTGATTTTTCTCCAACTCCCATAATAAGCGAGTTATTTTTTTTTTGTTGGGGGGCGCTTTAATAAAATCCCTTTCCTTCTCATCATATCACATTAACAATTCAATGCATCACAAAGCGTCTTCCTCCAAGCTTAAACTCGGCGTTTTGTTTTCATCGGACATTTGCAGCGATAATTCACGATGCGACGTCATCAATTAATGTGCTCTAGATGCCTCAAATTTTCTATGATCGATACCATATACGATATTTAAACGTTACATGTAAAATAAAGTAAAGCTGTTATATTAATAATTTGATACTTTTATTGTATCATAAAGACTTTGGCTAGTTCATCCAAGCCTTTTGATATAGGAAACTACACTAGTATTATAACTAAATTGTAGTTGACATTAGGGCTTATTGGGACTAATACAAATTTGGGTATAGTTTTAAATTTTAAATGGACTAGAAAAAATACTTATTCAAGTATGTATTAAATCTATTTATTAGAAATCCGTTTACAATTACTACTAAATAAACATGAGTATAGAATAGATTACGGGTATTATGTTTTTAAGGCTTTCTGAGTGTCAAGCTGTTTTCTAATTAGTCATGCTCAAAGTTATTTCAGTTTTAGACAGAATGCTGGTTGTGTGAATTTACTGTATTTGCAGTCATTGGTTTCTAGAACTGAAATTGACTTGTGAAGGAATCTTTTTCCATGTCCATGTCAGTCCTATTTTTGTTCTACCTTTTGTGGCTTTCTAAATTATGTTGTATTGAAATCTGTACATTAAATTATGGATTGTGGGGATAAAATGAAAAAATATATGACTCATGTCCATTAAACTTTATTTCACTGATCACCAGCACCTTATTACACTGTTGCCCCCATAATGAAGACAATTAAGTAATCGTAACCATCGTAAACATATTACAAATACAAATCAAATAATATTTCAACACTTTGTAGCAAATTTTGTATACTAAGTTTTTTTTTTTTTTTTTTTTTTTTTTTTTTTTTTTTTTTTTTTAAGTTTATAGCAACAGCCTCTTTTGAAGTTTTTCAAGCAATTGATAGTTTCTACACCTAATCTAATAATACTCACTTGAAATTTGTAATCTATCACTTGATGTTGGTAATCTAGTACTTAAGTGTGTTTTTCATCATGTGTGAACATGATTTAGCCTCCCACAAGTCCATGTCACATACCAAATGTTCCATTAAACTAGATTATCTGATAAAGTTCCTAAATAAATTCATCATTATAAACTAGTTGAACTTGGGTAGACAATTTTCTAATACAGTAAAAACCTGAAGATCTTGATGATTATGATATGGAACATGGTCCAAAAGAATATTTTAGAAGCCTGTTAAATAATATTAATGATTTGCAGGTCTTCTTCTGCTGGGAAGCGTGACAGTATACCCAATGGCCTGGGAGACAGAACTAGTTCGAAGGACCTGTGGTCAAAGTGCTGGAACCTACTCCCTAGGAGACTGCTCACTTCGCTGGGCTTATGTTCTCGCTGCAATAGCATCTATAGATGCCTTCATATTGGCAACTTTGGCTTTCATATTAGCTACTAGGCATATCAAACTCCAACCGGATCCTATCTACACAACTAATGGATCCTTGTATAAAGGTATGTAAATTATAGAATGTATTTTCTTTTCATCTTTTTTCCCCTTTGAGAACAAGGGCACTTTATTGATGGTCATAGAAAAGAATGTTAATTGCACAAAAGTAATAGGATAATGAAAGAACCATTGGCCCAACTAGAAACATCCATTACTCCTCCCTGTTCAACAGGTGATCCTTTATGAAAATCATTTCAGGAAGAACTACTTATTTTATTGCAGATTAAAGGCAATCAGAGATTATAACTCTTTCAGGTTTTTATTTTTATACTATAGACTGGTTAATGTTTAGTCACGTTATTTCAAATTTTAACGATTATTATTAAGTTATAGTATCTTTATGCTATTAAAATAAATCAGAGGATTTCTAATTCCCTAAATTTGAAAATGATTAGTTTATTATTGTTATTGTAAAAATCATTAGTGAGGGAATATGGATAAAATTTTGTAAAAGGCTGCAAACATTTTTTCAAAAGTCAAACTTTATTGACTGCAGTCATTAAAAAAAACTAAAAAAAAAACAAAAAACTTTTATTTATTCTTAAAAAAATCTTGAAGCAGCAAAAAAATAAATTTCTTTCCTTTTTAAACATTTAAGTACATGTCATTTAAACCATTTCATTTTCTGTATGTTGGTATGTGCCTTCTTATAGTGAGATGTAACTTATTCCTCAGAAGCTTATAGTGAAAATGTCATTTTTAATTTCTTCATTAAGGGCTGGGATAGCCCCGGTCATACTGGAAACATAACTGAATGAGTCGAGTTCATAGGTAAATTTCCTGAAGCTGTGCAGTTAACAGGCATCCACAATGTTACTCAAATTATAGCCACTCCATGAGACATTCTAGATTTTAATGGAATATAAAAGTAACAAACATTGGTTAGGAATGTGATAAATACATGAGGGGCAGCAATATCTTCACCACATTTGTTTTGCATAAGTATGCTGTTGTATCCAGAGTTTAGTTTTTGATACTATTTTTTTTTTTTTTCATTCTTAGTTTTTCTTACAAGCCAAATTTTGTTACTTTTATTAATAATTATATAAATGGAGAATTTATTTTATCTTTGTCTTTAGGAGAAGTAAATGGAGCATTCATGGGAGATGGTCATTCAATCGCAGGTTCAAGGAAATCTCTAAACCTCCACCCAGTACTCTTGATGCCTCAACCAGCAGACATGGATCGCTACTCAGAATTTTCAAATAGAACTGGCAGGTCAAAATCTTCAGCTTACAGGCCTGAGTATGCATCCAGCATGCAGAACTTCCAATTATAGATAATCCAAAGGAATAAATAAATATATATTAAATGAGGTTTAGGACTGAAAAAAAAGAAATCCTCTTTTTGTTCTATACCAACTATTTTGGTTTGATGGCCTAACAGATATACCAAATGTGTTAGCTCATTATGCTATATTAAACAACATTAAAAAAAAATAGAAAACACATTCCATAATAAATGTAAATTAATTAAATATGAGTTATGGTAAAAATAATTTAAAGTTTAAGCCTTTTGGTAGTCTATGTGAATAAGTTTATAAGTACACAGCTTGTCTATAATGTTTATTATAAATGTATTAAATAAAATAAATCATGTGACTGCATTTTATTAACAGTATAATACATTAACGACATTGGATTTATGAGTACTATGAGATGGAAGGACTGCACCGAAAGTGGATGAAGTTAAGTTATTTCAAAATTAGAGGCACTACGTATTTTATAAATATCAGTATCAATATTATAGCTGGCTGATATAGGCTCAAATTGATGTTTAGTTTATATAAATGCCTCCACTTGATGACATCAGTCCCTCAACCCCATTCATTATAAGTGCTCAGATATGATTGATAGTGTGCACCGAGGTCTTCCTCCAATTCTCTGAAAACAAGACCCAAATCATTCATGCAAGCAGGCCGCAGAGTGAGAGATAGAAAACCTAGTTGTTCTTCTCTTAGATATTAGTTTATTTCCTAGTATATTAAATTTTCTGAATATGTTCTCTCATACTTAAAGATCATTATGCATATTATTGGTTAAATTTCTTTCAAGTTACGTATAAATAAATAATCAAAGAAGAAAAATGTCGAAATGATTTGTAAACTCTGTTTCTAAACTGCAGTCATTAAATTGATATGCTTTAAGATTTAAGTTGTAAATTGTAATATGAGTGTATTTTGAATATGTAAATTAACTACAGGGAGAATAACTATTAATCGACTACTTCTATTGTGACTGAACCAACTATATCATATACACTTTTATTAAATATATTTATTTAATTATTCAGTTATGATAAATGGCTAATTTGTTTTTTGGTTTATTTGCTAAGGTTGCAATTTGTTTAGAAAAATGTTTATCTATATTCAAATTTAAACCAGGATTAAAATTGAGTCATTTTTCGTATTCTTCAATAGGAATCAGGATATTTTTTTATATCTGCTAATAAAAACTAACACTAGATTTTCAGGGTTATATTTATACGCAGTTTATATTATTACTTGCTGGTCAAAAAGCAATAATCAATGTTCAAACAAATGTGGAAGAATAATAGATATTTTAAACTTGGTGTAAAAAAATGTTAATGACCTTAGTTCATTGGATCAATAATATATTTTTTCTTGTATTGTTCATTAGTAAAAAAAATGACATAAGAGATTTTAAAAATTAGCAGAAGATATATTATGGTTTTAATACTTATTCATTCCAATGCCTATTCTGATATTGTGTTTCCAATGGTATTTAATGTTTATAAATTATTCTTAAACTACTCAAAATAGTTTCAGCTATAAGGTTTGACAAATTTTATACAGGACCCTAGTCAGCATTTACTTCTCATTGAATTTTAAGAGCAACTAAGAATATAGTTGTAATAATCTCGGATATGATAGGACACCAGAACACCAAATCTTTTACTTAATATTTAAATGTTTTATTTGCAATTCAGTCATAAAAGATTGTTGATAATTAAAAAGAAGAAGAAAATAAACATTTATAATCTATGTTGGTATAAATTTACTTCATAACAGCCAGCTTTCTGCTCCAATAATACTAATTTGTGATATTCACCTTCTTCAGGCCTAACATATAATTTTACGAATTGGTCTGTGGACTGAGGAATCGGGTAATCCCCCTACTTATCCCCTGACTGTGACCCACTCAATTTCAGGGTAGTTAGAGGATATATAAGGAGATAGCCTGCGCCCTGGAGAAATTCTTAAAATCAAAATTTCAAAAATGAAATAAGTGTATGAGTTGCCAAAAACTAGATTTATATAATGGGCTGATGCAAAGCAGAAAGTTGGCAAGTGAGTAATTCTACTGACTTAAAGAAAGTAATTTAAGGGATTGTAGAATGGATTTGTAAAAAAGTATTCTAAATGTATGTGTATATACATACACATACACTTAAACCATGTTGGGAAAAGGAAGAACATTTTTTTTCAGTGGTCTATGAATATGTATAGTTATAATATTATGAGTACCAATTAATAAATGTATATGTGATGTTATAAAATTGGTGATATTGCATGAATCTTGTAAATAGAAGCTGAATGTCAAAGACTGTGATGACTATTATAATAAATAATAACATAATTGTACATAAAATATTTTTAAATACAATGTATAGAAATAAATGAGTTTCCATTAAGACCCTCTTCATTTATGCATGAATACTCAAATATGTAGAGAATATTTCTACATGACCTTATAGGAAATGCCCCTTCCTACAAAAATGTAATTTGCTATGCATGAACTGTAATCCTTGAAAAAGTTTCTTTTCAATAATTTTAATTATGAAAGTAAATCACAGCTAGTAAGGAAATCAATTAATTAACTAGTGGAATGAAATTACAAAAAGTACTACTACTTATAGGTTGGAGTACAAAAACACTAAATACCAACAAAATACAAGATTTATAGTTTTGGACAATTGGGTTTTGTGTTTAGATGTTAATTAAACTCAATTCTCATAACTGACTGAGGAGAAAACTAAAAATTAAAGTTAAAACCTTCTTTGGCATAATATTAAAATCACGAGTCAGGAACATAATATAAACAATATGAAGTGTCAACTGCAGAACTCAATAGCATTCCTTCAAAATGAATTATTCATTCTCATTTATTTAATAAACAAATTTACTAGGTTTAACAATTACACGACAGAGATTACTCCTGAAATACTGGTCAGTAGAATCTTATACTGGGAAAGGCATTATTATTGATCCTGATAAAATACATGACAGTTGATTGTATCTTTGAAATGTATAAACTAGAATAGCCTCTCATTAACTCAACCTTAAAGCCAGAGAGAGTATCTTAAATATATCAATTGAATTCAGTGTAAGATGTCTTATCATTTACATATCAATAGATACAATAATTATGAAATCATCAATGTAAAATGAAGTTATAAATCAATATGGAATTAAATCAGCTCTCACATCTCGTATTAAATAAATGTATCTTCAGAAGTATTAAGGAAAGGGTTAATATTTAATTAAAGCTGCTCAATAATGAGATCAGATATAAATGTAAATTCATATAAATAAAGTCCACAGGAACCTATCTAAGGTTTATTCCAGCCAGATCAAGTGTCTGTTTTTGTTGGTCAACTTAATTTACAAATGTATCATTTATCATAAATATCTTTTTCATTTTTCACTTCAATTATACTATGTATACAGGTTTTGCATCAAAAGATTGTATACATTTAATTCGTGCTTTAAAGAAGCAAATTTTCAAAATGCATGAGGTCGTGGGTGTATCCCCTCTGCTAGAGTATGACCTTCGGGAACTCGGAAAAAAATAGTTAGAAGTGAGATTGGTGCTAGAGGCAAACTCTAATACATTTACTTTATAAATTTGTATTTTCACTTTAATTCCCTGGTTATTTTAATATTCCCTTTTTCTATGGTCAGGGATATTTTCTAAGAATCCATAATCCAAGAAAGGAGTTTAAATAAATTCAGACCAATTTCATTCATTCCTAGTACTCCAATTAACAATGAATTAGGAACAAAATCGTAGGAGTTAGAAACAGGGGGAAGAGTAATCTTTCTATCACTAGGGAATTGGTGATACACTTTTAAAAGTACACGACGATTCCAAGCTAGATTGCTGTTATAATGGAGGCCAATAGGGCCCTAAAAGGTAAAGAACCAAAAAGTATTTGCTCTAACAACCAATCCATTAAGCTAATATTGATGTGGATTCCCGGACACAGCGGATTAGAATGAGAAGGCTAACATACTGGGTATAGAGGGAGGTAGTGGCAACTTTTGGTAATATAAACCAGCAGTTGCACCAAGCAGGGAACTTATCAGGAAACAGGGAGAGAAATGGCAAATTCGTGAATAAAATAAGGAATGACAAAAGAAAAGGTAGCTGTTAATCGAAGCCTCTCATTGGAAGGAAGAAAGGGAAAAAAGTTTAATTTGTAACAGGTCTTTTAAGCAAATATAATAGGTTGTTGAGTTGTATCATAGTCAAAATTAGTCCATTCTATAAGCACCTTAAGGGGATTAAGACTGATACAATGTGCTCAATGTATGGCAAGGAAGAAGGCTTCGATAAGCATATGATAGGAGATTCTTTCATATTATGAAATCAGGTTTTATATGTTTGGAAGTGCCAAGGTGAGTAGCAGTAAGATGAGATAATAGTTGTGGAGAAATTTCCTGAAGTTTGCCTGGGAGGCTATATCAGATAAAAGTCTTCTTCAATGTATCCTAGATCTAAATAAATGAAACTCTCATTGCTGGCGATATAATTAAAAGGAAGCAATTATGATTACACAAATAAAAATACAAAAATATATCAAGATTCTAATTGTAGATTATATGAATACAATTAATTATTCCTTTTATCCCAAATACACTTATGATTGTAACCATACTTTAAAATAATTAACTACACTCTTTAAAAATATAATCCTATTTGTATTCAGTGAATAAATAATGCTTACATATTATAAAAAATCCTCGTATGTCCAGACATTCAGAATCAAAATACCTTGTTAGTGTTAAAGATATTTTCCTAAGCTAAAACATTTTGGAACTGTTTTTTCACTCGCACAACCAATAGAGCTCTCATGTGTGTGTGTGTGTGTGTGTGTGTGTATGTATATATATATATATATATATATATATATATATATATATATATATACATATGGGTGTATGTGCGTATATATATTGGATAGCCATAATAATTATCATGTTTTAAAAAGTCATCATATGAAAACACTTTGTAAAAAGTCTGATCTCCTCGTCTTTGGAAATAGGAATGAGAAGGAGAAAAAACATTCAATGAAATACATCATTTATTTACAAAAGATATAGGGAGGGGTAAGGGAAGAGGAATTAATGTATTTACAAAAATGTTTGAAGTGTACAATATTTACAACATAAAATAATTAAAATAACTTAAAAAATATAGAGGCTAACATTTAATGGTAAATTGAGAAACAGTCTTCCAGGCACAGCCTATGCAATGAAATAAAACAGCACAATTAATGAAATTAATGTTTTACAATGAAAGCATATGCCTCAAATAATCTTCCTCAGAATTTCAATATTTTACACCTAACTTGCCAATAAACTACAATACAAGATACCAATACATGAAACTCGCATAACCTCAAAACGCCTTCTTTGCATGTAGTAGTGAAATTCGTGTACATTCCAGGTATAGGTAAATACATATATGTATATGTGTACGTGTGTGTATCAAATATTAAAAATAAAGAAAATAATAATAATATAAAAAAAAATGTGACCAATAAAAGATCTCATGGAACTAGGAAATTCGAGGAGACTCAGGAGTGTTTTTAGTTAAGAGAGTGCTGTGGCAGAAATTGCTAAAATGAAAAACAAGGGGAGACCAGTATTTTATGGACATTCTGACTTTGAGTATCAGCCAGGGCTTCTCTCTTTTGGAAAACTAACTCTATATTGAAGACATGAGGGGAAACCACATAACCAATTAGAAATTTTTCCTAAATCTGATGAAATCCATTCAGGACTGCTAAAAAATGAAGTAGATGCCATCAAAAAGTAGTTTTACTAGGCAATTTCAAATATATGGATGAATGAAAACATGTAGAAAAAAGTAAAGATAGTCATTGTATATAAACAAAAAGAGGAAAACCAATTTATATGCAAAAATGATAAAATTAAAGCATTTACTCCCAATATTTTCTAACAGTCTATCTGTAGACATTAGTCAAAAATTTAAGAGTTGGCACAGGTGCTGCTGTCAGGAAGAATACCTAGAAAGTTTATAAGATAAATGTGGATAAATATCTGGAATGTAATTTTTGTAAAGTGAGAACTAATGTTAAGGCGTACTAAAGGTTTCAATTAACTACTGGCTCAATATGAACTGAAACTTTTAACTTCAAACTAGAAGAGCTAATCCAAAAAGTATGGGGAAATCATAGAAAATTCTTTTCACAGAAGATAATATATGTTGACCTTGTTTTAATACAATATTAGAAATATTTCAACACTGGTGCTCCCTTAAGTGCTCACACGGGCATATTGGAACATATTGGCCTTGGAATAAGAATTTATATGAAAGCCTTTACTCGGAATTAGGAAACTATTTACCCTATTGATTTGGAAAGAGTGCTTGCTTTTTTGTAGCAATTGTTACATATGAGGGATGGAAAATTGAATTATAGCATGAAAGTTGATATTAATGCCACAACGTTGGCAAAGACTAGATAAGTCTTTTCAGCACAGGAAGGATTCTGTCTTAAGACTCTCCAAAGCTGGATATTTTCAGAACATAAATATGTTAGTTAAATATTGACACCAAGAAACAGGAAACAGAATAGTCTTCATAGTCTAAATTGTATTGAGATGAAAGAAAAACATTTGGAGACTGTAATGATCGATTCATGATGAAACAATATAATCCCAAAAGGGTGTTGCATGATATACCAGGTGAGCAAGGAGGAGAGGAAACAGAGTTTTTATAAGTATATATAAAGTGAATAAGTTTTATAATTATAAACACATGGCCACCTTTTTTTTTATATTACTCTTATTTTAATATATGGCTGAGATTATACAATTATTAAATAAAATAAACACAAAATGAAATCTCATAATTAATCAAGACAAATTTGAACGTTCAAGCTCTCTCACTTCACTACCCATGCTATAAACTTCACAGCCCACAAGTACCTAAACATTTTAATATGAAAATAATTATTTTGTTAACTTGTTTACTGCAAGGGACTTTTTCTTATTTTATTTTTTAAGAAAGTGGGAAAATTATTTGCTATATACCTTTATCTCCAGGACCATGTTAATCATTTGAAACCATTTTTCTCATGATTTTTAAATATTTAATGCTTATCTTTTCAGAACACTAATGTATTGACACAATAATAGAAATATTAGCTGTGTACTAGCATAAGTACATTCCAAAACATTGATAGTGCTTATTGGACTAAAATGGGCTACTGTCACACCTAGGAAGCAACTACCAAAAATATTTGTCTTGAGATCATTGTTAAGAACTTTAATTTTATTATTAATTTATATAGATGAAAAGCCTTGAAAATGAATTGAACAAATATAACAAATTTTGAGATTAATTTGTATCACTTAATTACAATAACTTTGTATAATTAGTATCAATTAATTACAAATAATTGAATGCATCTGCTAAAATAAATAACATTTTCAGTACTAAAATATAAAAAAGTTGGTACGAAAGAGAGGACGAAAGCTCAAATACAGCTCGTCTGTGAATTCGTCTCATTAAAAGCACAAATTTTAACTTCACATAAAAATAATATATTGTCAAGAAATGCAGTAAATTGGATATAACAAACATAAAATATTTTAAAACTGAAGACAGAACACAAACTATGACTGAACCATATCATAATAAAATCACAGCTTTAAATGTGATCGTAATAAAAAAAATGGGTTAGTTCACTATAAAATAAATAATAGAATAATAAACACAACAGTAACATACTATGCATAACTTTAATGACTATTATAAAAATATTAAAAACTATATACAACATATATAATAATGACAAGTTTCACAAAGCTGTGATTATAAAGGCATCACAACCTAATCACAGCACTTATATATACAATAAATTGCGAACGCAGAATTATTTTAAACTTCAGAAAATAAAATATTAATACATTAATAATTAAACCACAAAATAAAGCATTTCCTAATAAATAGAGGAAAGTGTAATGTAATGGAATTAGAGAAGGGTAAATAAAGTTTTCATGATCATAATGTGATGAAGATTTCAATATGTTGAGTGTGTGTTTGGGTGTGTCTGTGTAAACTTATTAATGACTAAATTTTATAGAACTAACTGTCTATATTTTCAACCTATGATTTCAAACTTGCCTCTAGTCCTGGAAAGAAATATTTTTAAAGAGGAGAAAACACTGTTAAGAATATTAAAAGTGCTCTAAGCTGGATAGATGAAGGATACAACTGTTTTAGAGCTTATACAATGTCTCCTAATTAGGTTGTATAAACTTTCTAAACAACGTTGATCCTGTCTGGGTTCAAGGTCATGTCAAGGTTTATTTCTCAGATAAATAAACTACAAATAGGAATCAATAATAAGGCAACTGCCATTGATTACTTATTATATATAGTGAGAGTTTTGTTAGTTTTAGTTACTGAAGAGACATATTCGTATGTAACGCATACAACATGAAAGAATAAAAGTAGTTGAAGCGAAGTGAAATGTTTATTGACCTTCTACCCAACTTCAGTACTTTTTATATGCAGGACATGGGTCACTCATGAACACAATGACTGATCAAATCATAGATATTTAGATTCAAAGCTTCAATGACACACATATTAAGAAGCTAATGAAGAAATGCACTGTTGGATAGAAAAAGCCGATGGCGAGGACATAGAGGAATGAACACACTTGATAAATCAGATGGAAAGCATCAAAACTTTAAGGCCTGATGATTATATCGGGTTTTAAATGATTTCAATAGGTCTTAACAAGCAAAGAACAATGAAATTATTAAAAACATTTTTATTACATTTAACTAGCTCTTTTTCTGTACTTCGGCCCATTAACGTCACTTTAATAAAATAGCACAGGGTAATTTAATGTTTGATATTTACTTATTCACAATATTTGAGTAAAAATAAAAGTTCCTTTATCACTTTGGTTCTTATATGAGTTATTTTAATTCTTTTTATCTCTCGAGATAACAAAAGTTAATGCTAGTAAGAATTTTAAAAGGCCTAACAATTTAGTATTGGTGATATTTAATACTGGACTGATAGACACAAGAAAATTGGGAGTGCCATTCTCAGGATTGGACTAAATCATTAGAGTTGAAAGTGCAATGTACAACAAATGAGCTACAACCATTCTCCTAAATAATTATATACAATGATCAGATTGATAGAACTTGTAAAATCATTAAAAATAATGCAATAGTATATTTTACACCTTGGACACAGAGAACACTAGCAAAGGAGCAGATATAGAAGTTAAAAAGTTAACAGAAATCAGATCCTTCTAAGCTCTGCTAAAAGCACTCTGCTTTAAAATAAGGCATAAACTTTCAAAACAACAACCAAAGTAACAGGTAAGTTTGCAAGTGAACTATTATCAAGAGGAATAGAAGAGCTCAAATGAAGATATTACAGACTGCAAAAGATCAGAACAGTTGGAGTATCCAAGTTATGCCAACCAATGGGTTTTTAATGTGAATCTGATATCATCTATTCTAAGTGAGACTGGCTCAGAGAGAGGTGGCTGGTTGACTTCAGTTAGAATAGTCATGGATAAGGTCCAGACCCTGCAACATCTCCAGTCCCTGATTGTTAGTTTCACCATGAATATATAATAGTAAACATATTTTTTTTTAATATTAAAGAATATTGGTTGCAAAAAATATAATACTTTATATCAGAAACCATTATGCTGTAGGGTGCCACTGGCTTTTGACATGTCAAGATAAAGAGAAAGCAAAAAATAAAAAAAAACATTAACTCGTTGGAACTTGACTTGGCTAGCTGAAAGCAGAACATTAAAGAGTGAAATGGTATAATTTATTGTAGGTATAGTCAGGTATATGCTAATCTAATGGAGGAAACTTATATTACAAACGTACTAATAAATAGTGTTTCTAGGCAAAATTAGAGAGGCAAGAGGTTTATAATAAAGAAAAATCAGTGGCATCAATTTTTGTGAAACAACTATACCACTGACAGGATGTTAATAACAGACTAAAGGGAAGATTCTGCAATACTCCATTAATCAGTATACATGTCATACAAAGCGAGGATGCAGAGAGAGAATAGGAAACATTTTTCTATGTCTAAGAGTATGATAAAATATCAAAGAATGTCAACAAAATAGACGGTTTCAATAACAGGATAGGCAGGGGAGAGTGTTTGAGAGACCAAACTGATAACTTAGAAAACATGAGTTAACCAGTGACAATGGTTTATAAATTAAGAGTTCACTATGCTTAGGGATATGAAAGTCATGGCCAATATATTTTATCACAAGAAAATATGCAAAAAAAGAAACATCGGTAAATCTGGATGCCCAAACTTGGATAAACCATTGTTGAGCACCAAACACTTCTCTAATCTATATCATGAAAGATGCTTTTGGGGCTCACTGTGGGTCAGAATATTTTCTATGTTTTGGTTGGGCACTGGCAGCTGATGGTACAGAGGAAGTCATCGTGTGATAGAATGTTATTCTGTAAGTTTTTGGAGGAATCAGTTAAGAACATTTACAAGGAGAATCTCCAATATCAATTTCTGCAATGCAATTAATAAGAATTTCAAAAGAAAGGTGGAATATTAAGAAATTTGATGTATATGTGGAATATGTGATATTGTGTTAGCAAATGATTATGAAGGTCATTATCATGATAATGATTACGAGAAAGCTATAAAGGAAAAAACAAGGAAATGCTGAGACTGCTCCAAAATAAACAAGGATTTCACATAAAAAATACAACATCCACTTATGAAGCTAGAAAATATGGGAAAGTGCAGTGGTATTTTCAAGATTAAGAGAGGGAGACTTCTATAAAGGGGGAAAGGGGTAATGCCGCGATTCGGTCAGCAAGATTTTATCAAGGCCAACAAAGAAACTTTCTCCCAGAAAGTGATCAAATCAAGGGTAGGTGGAACAAGTACTATAAATGTATTCTAAATTCTGGGACCAGTCATGTGGAGCTCCATCAAATGGATTAACTGTGTGATGAGGACATTGAGGAAGATGAGAAATGATATTGATGAAATTGTAATTTATTTGAAAAATAACATGCTCCCTGTGCCAGGCCAAATTCCCTTTGGAATTCGTGAATGAATCTCAAACTAGCACAAACATGCCATCTCATAGAACTCGACCACATTTAAAATGTATTAATTCTAGAACACATGGGCTACTTAAAACCTGCTTAACATAGGTCCTTTCCACTAACTACCCTTCTGCTCTTAGGAGGCCCCAACAGTAGACAGGAACAAACATAGCAACAGAGTGAGCAAAATTAGGCCTTGAACTGGAAGATGACTCAAATGTGAGACAGTGAATGGAGGCCTTACAATTGACTCCCTTAGGAAAAATTCATTACTGGAGCTAAATTCTTTCTCTTCCCCACCCAGTCCAGAAAAGGGTGGTAACCTGTAGATAACCCGTCCCGATTAGCCATAGTAGCATAAAGTTGGCATAAATAATAAAAACAAACAAACAGTTACCGAAAGTTAAAAACATATGATAAACTTCCTGTTGCCAACCACTGATGGTGACTGACTTCTGGTGATATGACCATTGCCACCTCTCCCTAGATATAATGAGGCCTGTGAATCTACAGGGGATAACTCATTCCAATTCCCCTTGATTTAAGAGGATTGTACATTGAGCTAATCTCGAGAGATATATAAGAACTTTGATTGTAAACCTCCATTAGTAGTGGCTAAAGATCACTGAGGTCTGCAAAGGCAATAATATATATATATATATATATATATATATATATATATATATATATATATATATATATATATATATATATATATATGTAAGTCTTTATACAGTTTAGCTATTGTACCTATTTTTTTTCATTTTTACAAATAACGGGAGAGGCATTGCTATTCTCAATCATTGAAAAATATATAATTGTAAATTTAATTATTAAATATATAACTAAGAGCACAATAATTAAACAATTCATTATTTGATTTATTTTGATAAACATTCTTTCCTTAAAGAATGTAACTAGATAAAACTTTCATTGAGGAACATGGAGTAAGTGTGGTTGGTTTATGTGATAAAACAATAAACATTACCCAACAAACAAAATTTAAGGAACTTGCAAAGAACTATGAAGGAAAACAGATTAAAAATTGTCCTCATATTAATTAATTTAATTGTTAACATTGAGTGGGGATCTAATCATCATATCCATATATCAAGAAGAGGACGTTAAACGAAAAAAAAAATCAAACCCCCAAAATGTTTAGTCCCATAATTTATTTGTTTAAGTACAGAAATTTTATTCAAAGTCCAATAATAAATGCAGCTCCTATTTCTCATATTATCAGTATTGCCATATCAAAAGACAAAGAGATTAAAAAAATAAATAAGTTTAAGTTATAGAAAAAATACTTTCATTTATCCTCTCTGGACAAAGAATACATTTTTATTATACATTTAAGTACAGCTTTAACTCTGCACATAAACAAATCAAATGTACTACACACAGTGTTATATTGGCTTACTTTACACCAATAAGACATTAAATAGACCTCAAAGATTGAAATAAAATTATAAAGGACCTAAGTAGTCAGACCTAATGTCAATTTAATTTAAACAAAAATTAGCAGAGTTCACTGTGTCCAAAAATAACAGGTTAAACAATAACCAGACTCAAAAAGAATAGATATACCACATTAGGCTTGAACCAACTTTTTGTGAACACGTTATGGACCATTTTTCATTTCAGTTATTACAATAAAAAATTTGGTAAAGTTAAATTTGTT
The DNA here is from genome assembly GCA_019009955.1 of Riptortus pedestris. Lineage (NCBI taxonomy): Eukaryota > Metazoa > Arthropoda > Insecta > Hemiptera > Alydidae > Riptortus > Riptortus pedestris. The sequence goes on from CM032233.1 coordinate 101,276,044, forward strand.
TTAAATCATAAACATATAGAAGAAAGCTCCTGGACACTGACTACATCTTATATTATATTTCTTAAATAATTCAGATATTCATGAAATTAATTTATAATACTGAAACATAACAATTGGTAGACAATGAAAATTCAGTTGAACTTTTATCTTTGTTCATTGTCCTCTAATAAGAACGAAAAAAAAAGTCTACTAAATGTACTGAAATCAATGCCATTTTGAAGGAGATAATTTTACTGAAGAGAAAAATTCTACTCAATATCAGGTTTTAAGTGTATATAATTCAAGAAAGGCTCGAGGCCATGTTGAAAGAGTATTTCTAGTTTTAAATTGCTTCTCTATTCTTAATTATCTCAAAATTGTTATAATCTCTTATTAAAAAAAATAATAGTATTGTAACTCTAAATATACTATTTACAAGAAAATGATATATTATTAGTTCCTTTAATTATTGAAAACTATGAATATTAGTCAGTGAGCATTACGAGTATATCCCTTGGCAAGATAAAACCCCTTATGAAGGAATGTTATGAGAGGTGTCATTTAATCATTTAATTTTTTTAGTAGAATTTATTGAACAAGCCTGAGCTATTGGCATAGATGGTTGGGGCTGTCTGCAATAGCTAAGTCCCAAAAATCGAGTGCAATCATTTTGTTTCTCTCTCAAATAAAAAATAACTAGATCATAATAAACACCCACAGGTCTGCTACTATTATACCTGCAATTTCAACAAAATATCCTATTCCTTTTTTAAGTATTTGATACACATATCAGAATTTAGTTTAAGGACCTTGAAGCTTGGGCAAACATTATTTTAAGTTTGAATCCATTTTTTACAATCATTTGTTTTGCATTTCTTTGTCAATTGCTAAGTTATATTATATATGAATTAATTTGTTATTACATTTTTGTCTTTTGGCATAGAAAAAGCAAAATAATATGACTAATATTATTAAATGAGGTAAGACAAATTAAATTATACAACAATGAGGTCTTTAAAGTAATGTATGTTATTTTGGCTTAAGATGGCTGGGATGTCACTGAAATGGTCTAGAGAAAAGAAAATGAATGTTAGGCATTTTAAAACACTGTTGAGCTGACTAACAGCTTTCTTTATTTCATACTAAACATTCTTTAACATCAATCAAATCAAGTTTATTAATAGTAAACTCTTTTTTTTTATAGAAGAAGAAATACATGGCTAAAAACCCAACAATTATTAAAGAAAAAGTTACACATTAAAAAAAATATATAAGTAAGTGAAAGAAGGTTTTAATTAATGAAATATGAATTGGTACTCCCAGTTCCATAATTCAAATTATTGGGTGCTGTCATTAGACTTTGTTTCAGTGTAAGTCATTCGGTTAAAGTGTAAATAAGTAATCGTTTCACTTTATCAAAGATGTCCAACTTCATACAAGATAAGGTGTATAGAGGTATTAGTATTTAGGCTTCAAATAAAGTGGTTCATTATGTAACAGCTTACTGTTAATATGACAGTATTACATAATGATTTTAGCAGATTTCCTTTAAGGGAAATCAGCTATTGAGGTCATACTCATCACACGATTTTCGAAATTTTTTTTCTTCGTCCATCGATCCTACCCAGGAGATGATGAAAATGAGGTCCGTTCAAAATTATATATATATATATATATATATATATATATATATATATATATATATATATATTTGTCTGTTAATGCTCTAGCGGTCGCAATTTTTGTTTGATCGTTACCAAACTCCATATTTAATCGTTTTATGTAAAAAGGAAGATCAAGTTTGTTAAAGGCTGAAATCATCGGACCAGTAGGAGGGGGGGGGGGTTTAGAGGGGGAGAATTGTGAAAATTCGAAATATCTCCGTTACTATAAGTCGGATCAAAAAATTGTATAGAACCAATCTTATTTAAAATTGAATGATCTATAAATATTGTTCTATACATATTTTCTGTATCATGAATATTAACCGAGATATTTGGATTTTATAGTTTTTAGCCCCCAGTAAACCCCTACTTCTACTCGTGTTACATAAACAAGACTTTGTTATATATAAACTACATCATTCGAAGCTTAAATACCAAATATTGTTTTCAAGTGACATTTATTATACGAGATGCATGCAAATATGTTCTGGTGAACCCCCCCCCCTTCTTAAGTTTTTGGATATCTTAAATTTGATTGATTGAGATATAAATTATTCTGATTCATTATAAATTACAGTACTAGATATAGAAAATAGTTTTCAATCAAATTAATGTGTTGTATTCAGATATATTACAGTAATTGTTTTTCTTTCCGGTAAGAAGTTGGCAGAACTGTTTGTTTACATATCAGATGCTTTTGGTCGGGATGGTTTCTTATTATCGTTTGTATTTATTCACTTAATATTCACGGTGGTGTTGCATTACCAGTATGTAGACTTATCTATTGTTAAACTTCACGCAGGAAATCTGCTTACTTTACGCAGCTCCTGCGTGACAGACTTATTTTAATTTCAGAATCCATTCCTTTCCTCGTAGACTTGTTTCAATGATAATTTTGTTGACTACAACTTTTATATCGTAGCATTTTTCAATTAAATGTGATATTTCTGAAAAAAAATATTGTGGATATTACGGCTGAAAGTTGCGTCAAATCAAAAAATTCACTTATATAAACTTGTTTTAGAATTTAATTTTCTACAAGAACCCACCATAAAAATTAGGGCATTCCATTGGAAATTCCAAAGTTATGGTTGCTGGAGACTTCTCCAGTCTGGAAAGACTGGAGAAGGTTATGTGGTTGAATATGGACTGAAAGGATTCTTCAGGGGTCACAATTATGGCACACCAAGTCCCTGCTTTATAAAAATAATTGGAGATTTTAAGGGGGGTGGCATGGGAAGGTGGGACACCCTGTGTGTATATATACGTATATTATATATATATATAAAATTTTGAACTGACCTCATTTTCTTCATCTACTAGGTAGGATCGATAGACATTTGAAGAAATGTTTCAAAAATCATGTCATGAGTACAACATCAATAGCTGATTTCCCTTAAGAGAAATCTGCTAAAAAGTGCTGCTGGAAGCTATCAAAATTTAGAGGATGTTTATGAATAACTTGCTCTAGTTAAGCAAATGTGTTGGAAGTGGTTTTGTCGATTTAAAAGGGATGATTTTGAAATGGATTACAAGAAACAACCTGCACAGCCAAAAAAATTCAGACCAAAAGAAACAATTATGGGGGAGTGATGCCAGGGTCAACTAATGTGTTTGTCCCATTCAATGAATACTGCTAATTATGATTACAGGCCAGACAAAATCATTTTTGTCTATTGCAATACTCGTCTGCATGTCGCAATACCTGTCAAAACATACATCAAAATGACCAAATGTGAGGCCTACCCCATCCACCATATTCTCCAGACATTGCTCCATCTAATTACCACCTGTTCCAATTCGATTCTTGGATTGCCTCTAAAGACGGGTCGTTTTTCAATCACAGAATCCTCATGCTACCAGAAAGGTGGGAAAAGTGGCTAATGATGGGCAATACTTTGAATAATATATTTAAAAACATTTTTGTAAAATAAAACCTGAAAGCATATACAGACAGAAATAACATGCCACCCAGCAAGACAAAATGACAGAAGCTGATTTTTATAGAAACAATCCTGTACATTTTTTTAATCAAGATATTGACCTTAATACTTTCTTCCATTCTTCTAATGTTTAGGATATTAGCTATTGCAGATATTTAATTAACAAGAAAGTAGATCAAAATTTGTTTAATAATGAAGAGCATAAGGCTCTTTGTTTGAATATCAATAGTAGCCACACACAATGATGCTACCACAGTCAAACGTAACACATGCAAGAAAGCCACCATGGAAATTATCAAATAATATATTTTTACTGATGCAATGACACCCTTCATGTTTTACTTTTTTTAACTATATAACAAGGGCCCTGTTTTAAAACACTAGACTACAAGCACAAAAACAAAGTAACCTATTAGACACTCTATTAGTAGGTACATCCATAAATTGATAAATGTGAAAAATAAAAAAATACAAGCACAACAAATACTTCTATATTATAGTTTCAATATTAAATTAATCAGTATTGTAGTTGTATCTACAGGCTTGGATTGTTGATGTGGCCATAAACAGGAGATCCAGACTTTCATGAGAATTAAAGAACCATTAGGACATGCAGTGGTTTTCTGGTGCCTTCTGCATGAGAACATCCAACAATAAAGACATCAGAAAGAGTGGAGAGAACTCAACTTAGAGCTAAAATAGTTTGAGAAACACACATCAGTAGCTAATGGTACGACATTAGCCAATGTGTATTAGCAAACTAAAACTTAATATCTCTGGTTTTGCCCAGAATTTTAACAAGGAGGAAACACTTGTTTAATTTAAATACAAAACAACTGGATGTATTTCTAAACTATAAACATTTTAATACTCAATGATAAGATTTAATATACCCCATTTGTGCAATGAGAGCTATTGAAAAGGTGACAGACACATACTTATGTACAACATATATTATCTTACATCGGAAAGTAAAACAGTACTTTCGAAAAGCAATATAGGAACTTATCACAAATATTTAAATGAATACTTTGGTCTGTAAAGAACTGATCCAATTAGTGTTGAGAGCACAAAGTGGATATTAGGCCCCACAATAATACTAAAGTTATTTGAACAAATGTAAAGTTCGAAAAAAAAAAAAAAGAAATAAAAAACGAATCTAAAGTTTTAAATATACTTCTTTAAAACATTTAAAATTTCATTCAGTACTCACAATAACATGAATATCACAAATGAATGGCCTGCAGTTTTGTTTAAAAATCTTATGTTTGATAATGCATGAAACAATTCATTTTACATAAGATTTAGGCAAAATAAAAATGAAAGGAAAAAAATAATAAGGAAATATATTGATCATAAATCTCTAACATTATGTTATAAAGTTTACGCCACCAATTATTAATTCCTACTTCTGCACTCTAATATTACGTTGTTGCAAATGAAATGTTAATTTTTAAGATTAGCATTAAAATATGATTTAATTAAATTAGACATTATAGTTTATATTTGACTATCAAGTCATAGCTGATTAAACCATATTTACTTCAGTGTAAATTTGGACTTTGACACAGAACATAGAAATTGTCTGTTTTTTAAAAAAAAAAAAAAAAAAAAAAAAAAAGACAATTGTTGAGGATATGCCAGAAAAATAATAAGTTTTGGCAAACTTTTCTTCGGGTAAGAACTCATAAGGGTTTGTTCACTATAATGATTTTAATGCTGTTAATCATAAGGAAATGTAAATGTAAAAATGTAAGGAAATGAGTATAAGATGACTTGACCAATATAAAGAAAAAGTATTGGGATCGTTTGTGCCTTAAAAATTGAATTTTGATTTATAATTTTTATGAACTAACGTCACCTAATTTTAAAAATAATGTAAATCAAAACAATTGCTGATACATTTTTAAAGCCTATGAACTGATATTAAACTATTTATTTCCTCCAATATTATTAAATAATTACCTATTGATGAGGTACTAGTCCAATTCTAAAACCATTAATGATGTATTATTATGTATATATGGAAATAGTAATGTGAATCTTCCAGGGTTTAATAAAACAAATGAAAATAATTTAATTTTAAATTAAATTAATATTAAATACTATTTAATTAATATTTAAATTAAAAATTTTAGATGATTTGAGTGATTAAATAAGAACTGAAGTATACCACATATTAATAGAGACTCAAGACTACCATAATTTCTGAAACATGTAGCTCCCAAAAAAGGAGGAGCTAAAGTTCAGACCACTTGCTGGTTTTAGGAAAATACAAACAATTTCTGGTGAAATGAAAAGAATTGGGAAAAGAACAATCTACTGAGTTAATAAGGAGCAACAGATGACTTTTTTTAAAAAAGGCAGGAATAAAAGAACGCCAAAACCAGTTCAAGCCGTGGAGATTGGATGACATGCACGAGAACCTTAAGGGAAATCAGCTATTGAGGTCATACTCATCACGCGATTTTCGAAACATTTCTTCAAATGTCCTTCGATCCTACCCAGGAGATGACGAAAATGAGGTGTGTTCAAAACTATATATATATATATATATATATATATATATATATATTTGTCTGTTAACACTCTAGCTTTTTTTGTTTAATCATCACCAAACTTGGTATTCAATCGTTTTATGTAAAAAGAAAGATCAAGTTCGTTAATGGCTGAAATCGGACCAGTGGGAGGAAGGGTTTAGAGCGGGGGAATTTCGAAAATTCAAAATATCTCCGTTACTATACGTCGGATCGAAACTTGTATGTAACCAATCTTATTGCAAATTAAATTTACTATAAATATTGTTATATACATTTATTCTCTATCTTGAATATTAAACGAGATATTTGCATTTTCATTAAGTGTGTGGGGAGCACCGAGATGAGATCGGGTATGGTCGGTTCTATTTGTTTCCGCCAAAAGCTAGTTCAGCCATTTCGGTAACTGTTCGGCTCTTGTATGGAGATTTCTCTATTGTATAACTTCACGTGGGAAATCTGCTTAGTTTACGCAGCCCCTGCCTGACAGACTTTTTTATCTTTTCTCTCAACTCTTAACAAACTTGGTCCCATTTAGACCATTAACAAACTTGGTATGGTGTTTTATACAAAATGTTGAAACACCAAGTTTGGTAACTATTAAACAAAAATTGTAGTTGCTAGATTGTTAACAGAGAACAATATATGTAAATTTGAACAGGCTTCATTTTTGTCATCTCATAGGTAGGATCGATAAGCATTTGAAAAAATATTTTTAAAATCATGTCATGAGTACAACCTTAACAGCTGATTACCTTTCAGGAAAATCTGCTAATAGAACCCTAAATGTTACAATAAATATAACATGCCTGTAAAGAAAGAAAAAAATATTTTTACAGAAAATCATAGCTTCTATATTGGGCACTCTGAAGAAGAGACACAAGGCAAAAATAATTATGGTGAAATAAAAGTGTTTTGATGTTAGTAAATAAGGACAAACACCATCATTTTCAGCTAGGAATGTCATCTGATAAAAGAGTCATTGAAAAGTAAGTTATATATAGTCAATAGATGATTAAAAACATAATACTAAAAACTTCGATCAAATTAAGCAACTATATTAATAGTTAAAGCATTGACTTCAATTTCACACGGTAAACCTAGAGTGGCAAGTTCAATTCCCGCCAGGGCAATAGGAATTTATCTAGTGACGGATTTCATTAAATAAAATCCTTAGTTCCACCCTGACTATAAAAGGGTGGTAACCTGTAGATAACCCGTCCCAATTAACCTTAGTTGCAAAAAAGTGGACATTAATAAACAATAATAATATTAGATTAAATTATGATTTCATGAAGATAGAATTTATGCACTATCATCATAGGCATATGCATTTAGACATGCTGCAATGTGACTTATTCAATTCATTTAAATGAAGTCAAATATTATTTCAGAATGCAATAAATGCATTAAAGAAATATTATAATGTGATCTTCCAAGCATCTCAGCAATAGCTCCAAGCAATATATTATGTGACATCAGCTTATCTGTATACTTTTGGAATCATTAAATGCTCTATGGCTCACCTCAAAAATCTGTTATTAATACACCAATATTTTGACTGAAAAGAATTAGATCACAGAATTAATGCAATTATTAAATTATTTTTTCGCATCTTTAACTCTAAACGAAAGACCATTAATTTAGTAACTATGGGCAAGAATCATGACCTGGAAAAAAATGGATTGGTAAACAGTACTATATTCTAAAACATGCATGAGCTATATTGACTAGTTTGCCAAAACAGTTTGTGCACTAGCTGCAATAGAGGATAGCCATAACTACTAAAACTATATATTCAATATAAAAACAACAGGAATAATATATTCAATATTAAATTTCTTTGATAGTTTATGCAAGAAATGCATGCTAGCAATTGAATTAGTTGATAATATAACAGGTCAATAATCCTTGATTGCCTCTAAAGAGCTCAAGGACAAATATGTTCTTCGAATAACTTAGCCTCAAGGAATTAACTAAAAACTATAGCAAGGATAAACCTTAACATTTTAAGTGTAACACCACAAGTGTTTAAGAATAATGGTTATATTCTATATTGGGGGTGTATGAGGGTATACCAACAGATACAAAAGTACAGATATTGCCTAGCAGACAAATTATAAAATATGGCACTAATAATTAACTAAAATAAATAATTAATTAAAAAAGGAAATTTTAATAAACCTTTTTCTCAAAATGACCACAATAAGGAAAATCAAACATATTGAAGTAGTCCAAAACGAGTTATTAAATATAATCTAAAAATCATTTCAATTCCTTAAGATGACCTGTCAATGCATAATAATAAATTAATGTACTAAAAGTTTGTACTATTTAGAATGTTTGAATAGTATGTATGTTTTTTTTCTTGAACAATTATAGCAATATTTAATTATAATTAAGCATATCTTTTCACCAAATAGTTGATTATTTCTTTAAAGAAGGGGTTTGAAAAAATTAAAATCTTATTTGATTAAAATTTCAAACATCTAAATATGATTACTACAATATTAATTCTTAATTATAGCTCAAAACTTTAATTTATGATTTTGAATAAAGGTTAAAAAAGTGATTATACATAAAAGAACATATAAATGAAGCTACAATTAAGAATTAATACTATATTTTAATAATTCAATTTAGATTTTTATAAAGTAGAATTAAAACGTCTTTAAATGTTCAATGATATTCCCATTAGCCCTGATGATTAGTACGCTACAGCAACAACAAAACTGGAAGCAATTAAATGAACTGCCTACCACAGGAAGACTCATTTTCTTTCCCATTTGATGAAAATCCTGTAACATAACCAACATTCTTAAAAATTCACTAAATTCGATAGGGAAATTCAGCATGATAGACAGCAAAATTATATATTACTATTGTACTCAAGAGACATAGACCCTTAGGCTGATATAAGAGTTTACCTAGTTTAGTGTTGGACTCCTATGAGCAATCATATCAGCTCTTCCTCATTTGCCATCTGTTGACTATAGAAGCTGCAATGCCCTTCAAAGCCAATAGATGACATAGGAATTCACTTTTCTCATATAATCTTCCTTATACTGGGATTGCCTGTATACCTACCTACTCTGTCCCATTTTCAATCTCAACTACCATTGCTCGTTACCTGCAATTTACCTTTGCATATTTAGTCAGTATATTTTCTGCTTTTCAAATGAACAGTCGAGGGCTTTAAATGTCCCTATTTTTGCAGGCCCAGTTTCGATATTGGCAGTGCAAGAATCGGTGGTGTAGGATAGCCTAGCCCCTGCAGAGCCCAATGTGCTAAATACTTTTTATGTACTAATCATATAAGGAGGTTCAGGTTGGTCATGTGTGTTAAGGTGTTGGTCTTAATCTCGTGTGGTAGACCTAGAGTGGCGGGTTCGGTTCCCGCCCTGGGCAGTAGAAATTTATTTAGTGACGGACTCATTAAAAAACTCCTTAGTCTCACCCTGGCTAGAAAAGGGTGGTAACCTGTAGATAACCTGTCCCGATTAGCCATAGCAGCATAAAGTGGACGCAAATAATAATAAACAACAATAATCATATAATTCCCATTCCAGTTTTAATTATTTTCTAGTAACTAGTTCCATGCATTTCACCTGTTTATCCATTTCAACTGATTCCTGATAAATCAGCTCATAGCAGCCTAAGGGTTAACCCTTTCTAGACCAAGAGTTGCTAGCGCAGCCTCCTCTCGTGCTCATTCAAACTCGGATTGAGCGGGCAGGAAGGGGGTTTCTTGGTACCGGACGACGGAACATTCAGGAACAATTCCTTGTTTTCCCCTGTCATCTAGCAGACACACTTGTAATGAGTCCTCTCAAGTTTGAATGAGGGCGGGACGAGGCTGTGCTAGCTGCTCTTGTCCTATAAAGGGTTAAAGACAGAGATGAACTTAATGTCAGTAGGAATTGTCCCTTTCGAAATACAGTAGACTCCCGATTATCCGAAACCCGATCAACCGATTCTCTCGCTTAACCGAAACATTTTGAGTTGCTAGGGAGGGAGAAAAAATTACTTTGTCCTAGCTTCGCGGAAAGAGGCATGAGAAGAGGGTGTGGGAGCACGAGGGAGGGTCGACAGTCCCACGGTTTGACGATCTGTTTCTCCGAACCTCTTAGGTTCGGGTCCAGTGAGTATTGAAGAGTTCCTTCTATACTCGGTGGTCTGGTCTTAGTAAACAAACCAAGCTTCCTGTTGGAAACAGTTAAAGGCAGTGCCTTCAGTCTGCCTTCAACTTACGCAGAGTGAAGTGCTGTTCTTTTTCTTCTTTGGTTTGGAAGTGGAGTGATTTTAAAGTCATGAGTGAAAAACGTAAGCGTACTGTTGTATCGTTGGAGACCAAGTTAGAGGCGATCGATAGGCTGGAGAAAGGTGAGTCACTAACAAAAATTGCTAATAAATATAAGGTGGAAATTGCAACAGTGCATGACTGGCAAAAAAATAAGGAGGAGTTGCGGAAGTTCTGTAGCAAAACTGAGACAGGCTCATCTCGTGCTACGTTAAAAAAACCAAAAAATGAACTTTTAGATGAAGCTCTTTGGTTATGGTTTGCGCAAAATCGGAATCTGGGTGCTCCAATTAGTGGTCCGACATTAAAAGAAAAAGCCCTTTCTTTAAACTCAAAACTTAAAGGTGATCCGAATTTTAATGCTAGCGAAGGATGGTTAAGCTGGTGGAAAAGCCGACACCATATTCAAGTACATAAACGTGTTTTTTATTCTAATTGATCCATTTTCACGCAGAAATTTCGGACTCCCGTTTAACCGAAATTTTCGCTTATCCGAAACCCCTCGGTCTCGAAGGTTTCGGTTAATCGGGAGTCTACTGTAGTCACAAATTGAAGAAAGCAATCTTACCATAACAATAATGATTTGGCACAAAAACCACGAAGGGTCAAGGGTAGTCACACAGTTTAGGTGGGAGAACATATAGACATTATGATACCTCATATGATTTGTGGTCCTCTTAAAGAAAGGACAATTTCTTTGTTTGTTCGCATAATTTTCTATTGATAATAGGCAGATATCTGATAACAAAGCTCCAATCACTAAATAAATTGTAGAGCACCACTCCACAGCTTAAAACTCTCATCACACTAAGTCTACAGTGACCTAACTCAGCTTCACCCATTCAATATAATAAATAAATTAACAATGCTTATAATAAACTAAATATGGAAAATACCTAACTTCTCAAATCAAAGCATAGGATTTAATATAATTGAATAATTATGGTTCCGAAGTTATAACATCGATTACTTTGACCATGTTTCTGAGAAGAAAATCACTGAATGTTGGACCTGTGAATGATAGTTGTTATACAGCCTAGGACGTGCAATGGATAACTTCATCTTTTCAGATTCAGAGAAATTGTGATGTCAAGGTATGAGGTAGAGATTATTTTAAAGAGAGGAATGGGTTTAAGTGCTTTTTTGGAGACAGGATGATGGATCTGAATCTGAAGGCTTTAACAATGTCTCTTCCTGTGGAAGGAATCACTTAATTTTAAATGATGGCATAAAAACGAAAATTAGACATTTTGTTTGCAACAACCCAATACTATAGTTTAATTTAACTATTTTACTCAGAATAATTATTTACTGCATTCAGCTAAAACCTATTACTTGTAATTATTTTGATTTTTGTTTTTACAATATATATTGTATAGTCAACAGTCAATTGATAAGGTTTTTTTTATGATTGAATTTTTTCATTCATTTAAAAAACTCTATAGCCTAAACCTAAAGCCCATTTTAGAAGGCTTTTGGCAGTCAAAGATAAAAATATTCTCAATGAAAAAGTCTATTTGCTTAGATAATAAACTTATTATAATCTAATATTAAATAATTTACAATGCATTCTATTAGATACTCGTTTATGGCATAACAGATTAAATTTAAAAAAAATTATAATACCGCAATAATCTTTTCCAATGCTAATGTACCTGGAAAAACAGTTTCATCATAATGTTTCCAGCAATAAAATTGGAAAACTATGAGTATGTCAACTAATAAAAGAGATCTCCAAAAAATATAATTCTTCAGCTGGCTTGAATACCTTGTAATTTAACGAGCTCCTGGCACACTAAAAGAAAAACAAACTACATTAATTAACACTGATTTTAAAATAGAAATAATAAATAGGATACAGAGTAAGTAGGATTTGCCAGATATAACTAAAGTCTAATGTTTTCCAAACTTAATCTTAAAGGAAACCTTTCATAGAAAAATATTAAAATATTATTTTTAAAAACTCATTAACTCTGAGCTTAAAAAAAAGTAGTTGGGATGTTATGACATTTTGTAAGATATGTAGTAAAACTTCAAAGTTTGAAGAGAAATCAACAATAATAATATTATAGGTGTATTTCAAAAATAATTAATTTGTATTTTCCTTTAAATATTAATATTGGTAAACGTCTCTGCATGGACATAACAATAAAAAAAAAACTAACAAAAATCATTCATTTTCATTTTTTCAGAAGAAAATGAAATAGTCAGTTTAAAAAACTATTGAAACACATCAATATTTTAACAATTATATGAAATATGGTCTACAAGAGAAAAGTAATAGCAAACCTTACTTTCTCCATGTACCAATACTATAGCCTGGAAATAATTATTATATTCTCTATTGGGATATGTCTATCTCTCACCGACCAAGAAAAACATTACAGCAAACATGTCATAAAAGATAAAAATACAATCGATGGTTCATGCAGGAGACGTAAGCAAGCTATGAAATCAATTGATCGTAATTGATGTTCCTTGATTGCCGCTACGGACTACAAAGACAGGCATAATTACATAGCAAAAATTATCCACAAGGAATTAGCTATGAAATATGGTCTAATTGATAAAGTGATAGCAAACCTTACTTTCTCCATGTACCACCACCAGTGCTCGAGAATGATACATTCTCTATTGGGTTAAAACTATTCTCACTGACCACATGGTCAGGCAAATAGACCAGACATTATCCTAGTAGAGAGAAGAAAGAAAAAAATGCACTGATCATCAATATAGGAGTCCCGAATGACAGCAACCTTCATAGTACTATAGAAGGAAAAAAAAGAAAAATATAATAACATCTCCTTTGAACTGAACAACATTTGGAAAATTACAACTATAAATATAATCCAATTATGTAACCAAATACAGATGTGATGCCTAATGATCTTTTCAAAACCTTATGTCAATTTGACGTACTAAAGGGTCTTTATAATTTAATACAAAAGTCTGTAGTTCTTAGCATACTTTCAATAGAGTTCAAGCCTTGACTAATTGTATTCAGTAATAATTAGACAGATCTTGTATGGTAAGCTATGTCTAATATATGTTCCAGGCAAATTTAATTTTCAATGACATCTTTAAAATAATAAATATAAAGAAGAATATTTGTTATTATTTTTTTTGTCTATTTCATGATATCTAATTTGCCGTTACATTAGGAACCTGAAACAAGAGCAAAATCTTTTTGAATTTTGTTTTAATTTTATTTTGCAACATAAATATTACTTAATTGTAACCCCTAAGTATGTACTTTAGAATTCTATACGTATGAAAATTATTTAGAAATAAATACTTTTAAACTCATAATCAAAATTTGATAATAAGATCTATTGTAGCAATCATTAAAATTGCCAAAAATTGGATTGTAGTAAGCAACAATTTTAATGGAAGAAAGTAACTCTTACGTTTATATTATATATTCAATCATGTAAAACTAGATACATAGCTGTCATGTAATATTACTATGTTACATATCTGAATTATTTAATTCAGTATATACCTTGCGAGGTTAAGTTTCATAATCTAATATGTGTAAAATACTTAAAAAACCAAATATAAAAAAAAAAAATATATTTATTTATGAAGTCAATTAAACAAACATGATTTTTAAGAGATATTTAAAATAAAATATTTAATGAACAAATCCTGTTAATGTCACAGCTACAGAAATATGAGTGAACCCTTCGCAGAAAAAAAAGTACTGTTGATTTTTAGTTATGTTTTAATTATAATTCCAGAGAATGGATTTTTGAAGATTAGGATAGAGAGGTAAACAAAATAAAACTTTTTTTCATCATAAACCTATCAAAGGACCGCAGTCTGATATATCCATAAACATGTTAGTTGTAAATATATTTTTTAAAAACATAATGCATAAAGTATAGAAATAAGACGTACTCATAATCGGATTCACAGAGAGGTCTGATGAGTTAAATCTCTTTGAGCACGGATTGAAAACTCACCTTACTGCAGGGGGTTTTCATGGGTAGACCAATTATCCATAGAAAGCAATTCCTTAGCATAGATATTATTAGACCTCATTAAGATTAATATTCCTGGCCTGTGATTTGAAGGTATTTTAACATAGCGGATTTCATCATCAGATTTGCCAATTGCTGCTTCCCTTATAACATTAACAACTTGACCTGCAACAAAATAAATACACCATCATTAAACTTTCAGTAAAATGGTTGGTCAACTTTAGGAATCTGCTAATTTAATTTAGAGTGAATACTAAATTACTTTAGTTTAGTACAAACATTTAATTTCCATTTAAAACAATATTATTCTACAATGACATTTTACATGAATGTATTTTTTATAATCACCTAATGCAGAGAAAAAATTCAATTGGAAGATGTTTAAATGGGCTATTAATGATAAAAAAGTTGTTTTGGCACTTCTAATTTGTGTCATTTGCTCCAGTTTTTGTTTCTGGACCAAGTGAATATTATAATAAATTAAATTCAGATCAACTTTATGCTACTAAAGCTGATAGTAGCCTGTTACTAACAGGTTCCCACCCAAATTAGGCTTCAATTGGACCAAGTTAAATTTGATTAAAGAATAAAAATAACAAACACATAAAATAAGCTCTGGCTGAGATAATAAGATTAAAAATTCAAATTATAAATGGATAATAGAATAGCAATGTTACTCAGAATTATAGTTCATAAATGAAACTATTAAATCGTTGAGACACTACAAGAGTCAACCTGAAGTGCCCGGTGTGAGAAATTTCAGAGCACTCTGTACATTACAACTGTTATCTTTATTTAGTTCTATAATTGAATTATTATGGCTATTAGGTTTGATAATATTAAATAAAAGAATTATGAAGGACAAAATTAGTTCAATAATATTCAAATTTAAAAAAAATAAGGTTAAAGCTGTACATTTAAAGACAATGTTTTATTTAATGTCATATATGTATGTATGTTTTGTATCCTTCAGTCAGCCTTAAAATAAATTTAAATACCTTTTTAGGGACACCATTATTTCAGTAATTCTGTTCTCATCAGATGGCATAGCCTCTTCTGCCATTAGTATTAATATTATAAATCAGGCAGGAGAATGATTGAGAAGCCTCTGAATTTCGAATATTCAGAAAACATTAGGCACATCTATTATTGATCTAAACACATGATTGATTCCCTCTTAGTCCTGGTCAACTCAAGTCTTTTGAGTTCATCAAATCCCATTCTCAGGTGTTTGAAGACTAGTAGAACACTCCACTTCCAACTAGTTCCAAATGTGCAACTACCTCCACAAATTTCCCAGTTTTATAAACACTTGTTTTGGAATGAAGCATTACTTTAATGGATACACTTTAAACAATATTAATTATTTTTTATTATAGTTTTACCATTGGAATATTTTTCACCCCCCCCCCCAACATCTCTTTTGGATATACCTGGTTCAATGTTCCACTGTTGTCAGTTCTTGGAGTATTTCTCTGTATCTGATAATTACAGATTCCTTTGCAAGCTTATTCATACCATAATGATAAAACTTTGTCTTAAAGGATCTCTTCCTATCTAGAACCAGGAAATTCTCCAAAACACAGTCTGTAGCTAGTCTGTTGCTTCAAGAGGCAGAGACATGCAAGGAAAGTCTAGAGGTCATGAAAATGTGGTCTATTTTGTTCTGAACTTGGCAAATCCATGGTTCTCATAAATCTCATTGCGAGGGATCATTGTGATCATGACCTTAATACCCTTAGACATTGGGAACTCAAGAATTCAATGCCATTATCATGTTTACTATGCTCTACTACTACTCTACTATCTGGTTTTGAATCTACAGTTTAGGGCATTACAATAATCCAGTAACAATTTTTCATAGGTATGTCTTGGCAAGACAGATATAGATGGATTCTTTCTCTTCTTCTTCTATATTCAGCCAAGAGACATTTACATTGATCCAGGATATATTTTCCTTCAATCTAAATGTGAAGAGCTTGTCATAGATACAGCTGCATCCTAGTAGAGGATGAAAAAGATTTATCTTTAAAATTATTTGACTGCTTATGCTCCTTACACTGAGAACTACTCTTTACTATAACATATTTATTCCGAGAATCCATATGAACATCCGTCATTACATCTCGAGTTGTCACTTCATCTAACTCATATGTCTACCATGCATTTTCCAGTGTTCTACTTGTAACTAGTTGCAATATACTCTTTGCATTCCATGTAAAATCATTCAATGATCCTGCAACAACTTTTATTCAAATATGAAGTATTTCTAAAGAGCTATTATAGATTGGGGCACTGGTATCCAAATGGGTTAATCCAGAGTCGATATATTTAAATTTTACCATTGCATGGATCAATTGTTATTTGATATACCAGCAGGTAAAGAGTGCTAGTTGTTTGCTGTTTCATTTTCTGTTTTGTTTTAGGTTCAGATGATGATGCTCATTCCATATGATAACACCTCGTCTCATACACAGGATTTGGACTTACAGTATATTATTCTTCTCCTTCCTCCTTAACACTAAGGTAAGTCACATTATATGACAACAAGGGTATATTCTAACCCACCATAAAAAGTCAGTTGTTTGAGTAAAAAGAGTAGTGTTTACTTAACTTGTTCAAACAATTTTGAGTAAGTATACATACATATACGAGAAGAAAAGTAATTCTGAAATAATTTTTCATCTTTTAACATGTTGAGCACCACATGCTCACTGGTGGTCATTCTTTGAATTATGCAGTAGACCTCGTGCTCATGGGTGGGTATAATATGAGTGACATAAAATTAACCAGTCCATTAAAAAAAAGGTTACATTCTGGGACTATGCCTAAGGTGTATCTGTACTAAATGTATGTAAAACATGTCACCCAGTGAGCACACAATCTCCAAATATAGTATGTAGTGTGACCAGAGGTGGGCAAGTTGTCCTGTCAACGAGACTCAATAATACCCACCAGTAGTCACTCGGTCCTCTGTGGAAAAATTAAAATGTCCACCAGTGGTCATGTGGTGCTCAATGTGCTAAAATAAAACAAAAAGTAACAACCTAAAACATTATACTGCTTCCAAGAGTGATCAGAAGTGCACATTAAAGGTGCAAGATCACTGTGGGGATTCCAATGTGTCATTACTTCATCTCTATGTATCAGAACATCAGAAGGATTAGTCAATAGCTTTCTTAATGTTTTTTCATGTATTAGATCGCCGTGAGGATATAAGTGAATTCCCACTGATGAGATGTTAAACACAAGTTGGTAATGCCAAGAAGAGTTGACCGTAAAATTACAATTGTCCTCAGTTAATGGAAAATTCCAACAAAGTATGATCACAGCACCTAAAATTAAATTATTTCATATGAAATATCAAAATATTGCCGTTATTCACAGACTGTTATAAAACAGTGGGCGCAATTAAAATACAACTATATTGACTTATGAATTTGTTTTAAGCTGAAAGCTGATAAATTTGTGTTTGCTGTTTTACAATCATAAACACCTTTTCCAATATTATTAAGATTGTTTCTTACTGAAAGTTTAAATATTAACTAAAAATGTTTTCCAAAAATTGATATACTGGTAGGGCATGCCTTAGGTTTTTCTGCAAGTATGACCTGTAATTATAGCAAATGCTTATGTGACAATAATAAAACAATACCAGTACATATTGAAATTAATCTTGCTCCATTTCTCATACTGCTTTATTAGCTCTTTGTGTCAATCAGAATATTAGTGTATTTTTTGTGATAACAGATTCGGACACCTTTGGTATCCTTCTTCAGAACTAGAATTAACAAATGTTGTGAAAGGAATTTGTGTGGAAATTCCTTAAGGAAAAGGAAAATCACAAACAGGCTTAAATTAATATACATTAAACTTAAAAGTCCCCTCTTTCTCTTGATGAAACCAAGTACGATGTTTAAACACCCATTGGAATGTAGTATTCATAGGAGAAAATAAACTTCTGTAGTCGATCCCCAACTACACTCTATGCCATTTAAAACCAGAGGTTAACTAACTTCCTGCAGATTATGAATATAACATGGAACAATAAAGTTATAAATAACCATTTATTTATTTTATTCAAAAGTGCTTTAAAATAATCCTTGTAAATGAATACAATCCAATTGCATTAACAGGATGAGAAAAGGAAAAGCTTAACTCACTTAAAATTTGAAGTGACAGTAGAACTATAAGATATTAAAAATTATGTTTGCAAAATACCCAAATGATCAATACAAAATTGAATATGTGGGCCGTATAATAATTAAAAACATGTTTACCTTTTTTTGCCCAACTTTGTAACCATGCTGACAAATTAACAACAGAAGGATAAGGGGAGAAGAATCTGCTGCTTACACTACTTCCAAATATTTGCTCAAAGATGTCCTGGATCATAGGAATCGTTAAATGGCCATGACTCATTTCATTCAAAAACTGAGATATAGGCATATCTGAAGGACTTGTAATCTCATTACGTTTTAATAACTCTTGCACCCTTTCTTCGTCTTTAGAGCTCCCTCCAAGTCTGTATATAGAACACTGAAACAATATCAATACAATGTTAGTAAACATGAATTGTCAAACAACAACAGCTATTAAAAAAATAAAGATGTTAATAAACACTTTGACATTGCTGGAATTAGTTTTTCGAGTGAGGCAATGTCCAATTCAAGTGCTTTGTAATTGATTACAAGTTCAATTGGGTCGAAATATTTGCTACTCCAAACAAATGGGAAACATTTTGATTAGTTATTGATGATGCAACATATATACGTACATTTAACATATAAACAATGGGGCAAATACACAACACAATACATGAAAACACTTACCATGGCTTCATTTATGTTTGAGAGACAACAGGCACGATTATATGGTCCTTCACTAAGATGGCTATGCAATAAGGCATTAATTGTTTCATTTTCTGCAATCACTAGCTCCTACATAAAAATTATTAAGGTTGAAACATGTAAATAGTAAAGGACAGTTATAGGTGACAAAAAGGTGATTTACATAAACAGCTAACAGAATTTGATGGGGGAAGGGGGGGGGGGCAACAAAAAACAACACTGGATGGAAAAACATAATGGAATGTATGGAGAATAAATAAAAGGGTTCAAAAGAAATAGCTTAAAATAAACAGAGCAAAAATTTAAAAAAGTATTTATAGAGTAAGGAAGATAAACCTGACGATTTTTAAGTGTTATTGGGAGCGATCAGTAGTACAGTACAGCGAGTATCATTTTGTTGGAGTGATGTGTGTAAAGATGTAATTTCTTAAACCACAGAGCAGTGTGCCTTGAAATAACATATCTGGTTTGTTGAAACATTGTTTAAAATTTAGAGTTTGTTATTTGAAAGCAATGACTCTTCCTCAGACACTTTAATGTTTCTTCACAAACCATATAGTTCAAAACTGAAACTTTATTAATCTGTATACAAAGAATTTCCAGAATGCAAACAGAAGGTTTGTATTTTAAGCATGATCAATCAGTCACATGAAAAGTGAATTATACAGATCGGTGATATGCCAAGGAACTATATTAACTAGGAAGCAGGATAAAAAAGTGCCTATTAAAAATTATTTGAGGAGAAATATTTTCTACATCATTTGAGAATTACATCATGCCAATCAGCCGACTGCTTCAAGGCTTATCAATGGCATCAGACACAATAAACTCGACATTCTACTTTACAGTCTAGTGGAGACAGTCAGCTGATAATCAGATTTAAAATCACCAGTTGTCTGCTCCATCCAGTATAAACCAAATAAGAGAACTGGAAAAGGTAGGTATTACATGGATATTAAAAATAAAAAGATAGTACACGATTATAAAATGTTAGGAAAGGAAGGTTATACACAACAGTTAACAAAATAATAAATGGTTTTCAAAGTTCTCTTTAAATAGGCATTGCCGTTGTTGTAAAGCTCAAATAAATAAAGAAGAGAGTAATTACTAAAAGATGAAAATAATTCATGATAAAATGAGTTTATTTTAAGTATAAAAAAAATGAAAAAAGTAGTAAACTAAACTAAACTCTGTAGCACAACAGTTCATCAAACACCAGTTATGTCAGAATTGGTGATTGGTACATTGGTCTAACCTACCTACCATATTTTCATGAGCCCTGTCTAATTAAAGATGTTACTTTATTTTATTCAAGTTGTTCTTCAATTTCCTTACAATGTGGAATGAGCCTTGAGGTTCGATTAAACAGATAGTATGGTAATCCATCCAACCATGTCCAATCTTACCAAAAATTGATCACGAACAGCATGTGCCTAACAAATAAAATAATCATGGGACAAGTATTCCTCTTTTTCAAAAAGTTAAAAAGCAAAACAAAGTATTTCTCTCTTTAATAAATGTTTCATCCTCCCTGAAGTAGATTAAATATAAATTGAGTTTTTGTTTGCTTGAGTCTGATAAATTTAGATCCAGATTAAGTTGAAAGATTCTAAGTTTCAGCATTTAAATTAATTTGATTCACTGAACTTCTCCTTAAGTGAAAAGGTGGGATAAACATAATTATTTCAATCAATAAATGTTTTAAAATTCAAGGAGCTGTTTATTTTTATTGGTCACGAATGGAGGATTTAGTATTTTATGCTCAAGTATATAAGTTAAATGTGAGATAGCTAATTGTTTCTTCCATTATTTGATTCTATACAAGGGTTCATAAGTTTAGATTACTGAAGTATATATAAATGAATTAGTATTAGGTTGGGATTAGCATTTCAGTCTCCACAGAATGGATATACTTCAATACAACTACCTAATATGATAACAGATTCTGCAGAATCAAATTAAAGGGAGATGTTCGAATATATTGTTGATTAGAGTACATGTTTCTTGTGAAGGTACAGAGAAAGATGAAAAACAATCCTTCTAGCAAACTTTTTTATTTACATCTCTGGTCTATAAAGTTACAGAGGTAGTGATCGTGGTTCAGACCATTTTCTGGATCTGGTCAAGCATGAGTAACTACGGATACTAAGGAAGAGATCCATGAAGACAAAGAAATTTTCCTTTTAGCTTGAATAAGCTTACAGAGGAAGATTCCAAACAGTAGAGAACCACAGAGCTGTGCAAAGAAAAGAGTTCGGAAGACTAGGACATACAATCAAAGAGATGTGGTGCATGAAGTACAGAGACAGGGAACTATTGAGGGGAAAATTCTTGATCATGAATTTGAGAAGACTATTAGCGAAAGGAACGAAACATGGCTAAAAAAGCATGAAAGGAAAACACATAATTAATACACACTGGATACTCCAAAAACAGAAGAAGAACTAAATAAATAATTACTAATAAGAAAAAAGCCCATAGAGATAGGGAACTTGGGGAGAAATAAGAACATTTTCAGCATGAGTGAGATACATAAGAGTAAATCCTTATAGCTTTCATAAAATGAATATTCAAATATTCTTCAAATTTGTATTGTAAGGATCACCCTTGAAATACAAATTTGAAGAATATAAAAATAAATCACCAATGTTTTATCACTAGTAACAGTATTAAATATCACATTTGATGAACCCTGTATTTTTTTTCTTTTAAATTTCATAGGTAACTTGAGATTTCTTCTGAACTTTATTTACTATTTGGGGAATTCACACAATGCTCAAACACTTAAATGTACATGTAGGATTATCTGCCTCAGATTCATTCCAATACTTAGGAATGACACAATATTATTCATGGTGATCCATTGATCAATTTTACTACTCTCATGGTGTTTTCACTGTAACAACCTCGCAGGGATGACCTCAAGCTTTATCACAAAGGCTAAAGTGTCCTGTGCAAACAGTTGTACACAGTTGGAATTGATAGAACTTCATTCCCAAAAGCCACACAAAGCTGCTTGTTATTTTCCTTTTGTTTCAAACCCCTTAACAAATTCTGAAGAATCACTGAGCACAAGTGTTCCTTTGTTAACTCCATGATTTAACTCGACATATTAAATGAAAGTACACATACAGACTGACCAGAATGGGATAAAACTTTCAATATAAAAAGACTTATTGGTCAAGACAATATATTTCGTTCTAAAACAATTAAAATACTAAAAGCATTCAGTGGGCCCTGTGCATTTCATGGGAGAACATTGTAAAGTTAAAAAAAAATGAAGAAACAGGAAAAGTGAAAGTGTTAAGGGTTGGGGAAAAACCTAAGCCATTGAGCCTGTATAATTTTAAATATGTCTGCAAGAAGAGGAGTTACATTCTGATAAATTCTTTGGTAATTTATGCGCTTAGGATTAAACTTGATGTGTAATCTATATATATATATATATATATATATATATATATATATATATATATATATATATAAAATTGTAACCTCTGTCTGTACATTGATTTTTGTTCGCGAAATTTCACGATAACTTTTCGTTTCACATGTCATAGACACCATAACTGCATTTTGTTTCTTTCGTGTGTGTTTGTTTGTTTATTTGTTTGTTTGTTACCTTTTCACGCATAAACGGCTGAACTGAATTTTATGAAACTTGGTGTGTATATTACTACTAACCCAACTTAGACTTTAGGCTATGTTAATGTTCTCTGAGACGAACAGGAGTGGGGTTATAAGGGAAGCCTGAAATTAAAAATAGTGATATTTTGTTCCCTATTCCATTTTCGGCAATTATGCACATAACAAAAGTTATTTATTTTATTATTTTGAGTAACTTTTGTCATATACACTTTTGTCGTATACCTAAGTATAAATGAGTTATACGCTAAAAACTATTGCGGAAGTCAACAATTTTATTAGGCACAAAAAACTTAACCGAACTAAACCAAACTTGGTATGTGAATTAGCACTAACGCTTTCCTTATAATAAGCCATACTAACATTTCTAGGGACGGGCAGGAGTGGGGATTATAAGGGAGGCCTGAAATTAAATATAGTGATATTTCGTTTCCTATTGGGGTTTTGGGCAATTATGCACATAACAAAAGTTGTTTATTTTTTTATTTAGAGAAATTTGCTCAACAATTCTTTTCAATATGAACTACCAGGTACCTCAACCTGGAAAAATTAATTCAAATTATAATATATTATTATAATATTTTGTCCTTAATAATTTAAATCTATACATAATGCACAGGAAACGGGAAATATGACAATATGGAGGACAGTGAAGTCTTACATAAAAAATTAATTTTATTATAAACAAATCCATAGAAATGACGGGTATTAACCCTAAACACTGGGAAGGGTAAATGTCAATACATTGTGCAAAGTAAAGCCTTGCCAAAAAAAATACCATCACCATCCAGCCTCAAATGAATTCCCAGGCGAAGCCGGGTATCTGAGCTAGTATATATATAAAATTGTAACCTCTGTCTGTACATTGATTTTTTTTGCGAAATTTCACGATAACTTTTCGTTTCACATGTCATGGACACCATAACTGCATTTTGTTTCTTTTGTGTCTGTTTGTTTGTTTATTTATTTGTTTGTTACCTTTTCACGCATAAACAGCTGAACCGAATTTTATGAAACTTGGTATGTATATTACTACTAACCCAACTTAGACTTTAGGCTATGATAATATTCTCTGAGACGAACCGGAGTGGGGGTTATAAGAGGGAGGCCTGAAATTAAAAATAGCGATATTTTGTTTCCTATTGCATTTTCGGCAATTATGCACATAACAAAAGTTGTTTATTTTGTTATTTGGAGTAACTTTTGTCATATACACTTTTGTCGTATACCTAAGTATAAATGAGTTATACGTTAAAAACTACTGCGGAAGTCAACAATTTTATTTGGCACAAAAACTCAACCGAACTAAACCAAACTCGGTATGTGAATTAGCTCTAACGCCTTCCTTATAATATGACATACTAACATTTCTAGGGACGGGCAGGAGTGAGGTTATAATGGAGGCCTGAAATTAAAAATAGTGATATTTTGTTTCCTATTGGGGTTTCGGCATATATGCACATAACATAAGTTGTTTATTTTGTTATTTAGAGAAATTGGCTCCACAATTCTTTTCAATATGAACTACCAGGTACCTCACCTGGAAAAATTAATTCAAATGTATGTTAATATTTTGTCCTTAATAATTCAAATCTATGCATAATGCACAGGGAATGGGAAATATGACAAAATGGAGGACAGTGAAATCTTACATAAAAAATTAATTTTATTATTAACAAGTCCACATAAACGACGGGTATTAACCCTAAACACTGGGAAGGGTAAATGTAAAAATATTGTGCAAAGTAAAGCCTTGCCAAAAAAATACCATCACCATTCAGCCTCAAATGAATTCCTCAGCGAAGCCGGGTATCTGAGCAAGTATTTCATAAATCAATTGAGCTGCCAATAATGATTTGTTTTCTATGTTCTGTATAGAAATCAAGGTGAACATTTCATACAAAGGAAATCTGTGTTGGTTAACATCAGATTTGGCAAATCTTAAAATGTAAATTAATGTAAAATGAAATTGATTACGTATGATGAAAATAAATGAATTTGTGTAAAGACATCTTTGGTCAAGCAGATTTTGATGAAAATACCTTAAATGATACTCTATCTGATATAAAATTCTGAATATGTTGAGCAGAAGAATTGGATGACCCAAAATGATAAAAAAAATATAGTACAGGGCAGTTCCGTAAGTTCGTTAGGGTTTTGTCAGTAATGCGAATTGTTTTCAAATACCTCCGTGAAAGATACCCGTTTCTCAAGTGATAAGTGACGGGCGATGAAAAGTGGATTATTTATGAAAATGCAGTGTGTAGGGGATGATCATGGACAATGACTGATTTGCCTCCGAATGCCACCCCGAAGGCCGGCCTACATCTGAATAAGATTTTTCTGTCTATGTGGTGAGATTATCATGGCGTGCTGTCCTGTGAGCAACTTCTTCAAGGAAAAACAATAGATTTAAAGGTCTACTTAAAGGGAATTGGAGCAGCATTACGACAGAAACACTCAGAACTGGTCAATTGCAAAGGTTTTTTTCACCATGACAAGGCATTTTTGTTGAATGAATAATCAAACAACAAAAATTAAAACAATTTGGCTTGGATGTTTTGCCTCACCGTAATCTCCTGACCTTGTTCCATTGGACTACCACCTGTTCTGCTCCCACCAAAACAGCCTCAACAGGAAAGAGTTGAGAGAGATGTAAAAATGTATCTCTATCAGTTTTTCGCTTCTAAGTCTCAGAAGTTTTACGAGAGCGGAATTATGAAGTTGTTGGAAACATGGCAAGAAGTCGTCAATAAAAATGGTGAATACATTATTGAATAAAATTGATTCTTTGTTTTTAAAAAAATGTTTCATTTCTCCTTCCAGAAACCGAACGAACTTATGGAACGACCCTATGAAATGATAATCATTAAAATTAAGTACATTTTAATCATTTAAATGTTGGTATACACTATCTGTCTACAATTAATAATTTAAACATTTCTTTTTATTTCTGAAATAAAATAATTTGGACTACACATGACTTTTTTGTACTCCAATTAAAGGGAGTGCAAGGAATTATCTCTCTAATTAAATGGGGCTCAGATTAGCCATCTGCGTTGGCCTTAATCTCACATGGTATACTTAGAGTGGTGAGTTCGATTCCCGCCCGGCAATAGGAATTTATTTAGTGACAAACTCATTAAATAAAATCCTTAATCCCATCCTGGTTAGAAAAGGGTGGTAACATGTAGATTAACTGTCCCAATTAGCCACAGTAGCAAAAAGTGGACATTAATAAATAAAAACAAAACAAGACTCCAATTAAATTAAATAAGCATAATGTTAACTTCATTTAAAATTATTTTAATTGAAAGTGATATAGAAAATCTCTATTCCAATGCAGTGGATGAATAAATGTCATAAAACCTAATTTATTGATATTTTCACAATAAACAAAAAAGGTCATATATAAATCTTTCGCCTATAATAGGTATGGAGAAATTTACAATTTTTTATTTTTGCCCTCCTATAAACCCTAAGTAAGGGAGCACAACTATCAAAAGGGAAGAGCACAACTAGGCATTAAACAGTCCAAAACATAAAATTTTAACATTATAAGATTAGTCGGTCTTCAGTTATGTGGGATATACACATCTGTATCTTCCTTCACTTCATACAAGGAAGTAAAAAAGAAATTTTATATACAGTAATAGTCAGCCAGTTAAGCTCATGGCTTAGTTAGAAGAATACAGACAGGTAGACAGACAATTCAAGTTTGAAAAATTGGTCATTATTAATTAAAATCAATGTTTTGTCCAATTTAAAATTGGCAATACTGGTCTACAAAGATGTTTGAAAAAATTAAATTGAAAAGAAATTAAGTTCCGAGGTATGAAACAACTGTGTTTGAGAAAAATGGAAAAATCAAAATATTATTTTGAAAATTATTCTCCAAAAATTATTATTATTTCAGATTCCACATTTAAATTTAATATATGGACACTGTCTCGGTGATTCATATTAACAATTCCTCTGGGTCCATTGCTAGGCAACTGTAATTGAAATTAACTATAAGCTATCAGCACCACAAGTCTCACCCATTTTACTATTGCTTCAAATTTTTGGTGACATTAAAGATGGGTGTGGCATTATTGGTGTCCACAATGCTAAGTACAGGAACAATGGCTTCAGTGATTTTGCCTAGGAAAAAATAAACAGGCATTGCCAGGCCTAAATAGGTAATACATTTTGCATATGAGAGAGATATATTATAGAGAGGTTTCTATCATAAACCCTTTTTTTTTTCTTTTCATAATTTTAATTGGAAGATTTATACATTTTTAGGGAAGATATATATAAAACCATCAAATTATTCAGAATTCACTGAAACTAAACTGACTGAATTATTAAGAATAATTCAACTTAAAATTGAATAACTAATTGTTTTTAAAACATTTTACTTAAAAATTAATGAAATAAGAAACAAAACAGTAAAACAGCAGAAACTGACTCATTTTTCATGCACAAAAATGGATTACAAATCAATAAGAAAAATGTAAACTTACCTCTTCTATATTGATATCTTTTTTTGGTCCCTGATCATTATGATTTTTAAAACCTTTGGGGCAGTCAGCCTTTTTTTCAACCACAGCTAATGGTATCTTGCTTATTTCTATTTTGCTTGTAGAAGGTTGAGGAAATTCGGTATTTTCAACTGTTTCTTGATTAGGTTGAGGAGAAGGTGCACTACACTCATCTATATTTGTCGGAGTCGAATTTCTTTCTTGATCAGAATGAACTAATGCAACATCATTAGTTTCTTCTTCTTTTATATCACCCACTTCACAGCTGTATGAACCATCAGAAGAATCATGACCATTTGATTGGCAAGGATCAAAATCCATTTCCAAGTAATCCATTTCAGGAGAAGAACAATTAACATGTTTATTTACATCATTACCATTTCTCTGGCTGCCATCACCTTTGTACATATATACACAGCTGTCATCACTGCTTGTGGAGTCAGTAACAGAAGGGATGCGCTCCCTTGTGCCAGCTGAAGAACTCCCATACTTACAAGATGCTGCGCTTGAAGTAGATTTAAAATTATCAGCATAAAGTTGGCGTGTTGAAGTATTCCAATTAGGTTCCTCCAATAGCCCATCTCTTGAAGTTCCAGGTTGAGCAATATCAACCTCTTTTTCTTCATCTTCTTCATCATCATTTTCTTCTTTCCTTCCATTGCTTTTACATACTTTGAGTTTGTTTATCCCATTCATTATACCTGCAAACAAAGCAAGAGAATGAAAGGAAAAAATATAAATTTAAATGAATTATAAAATATTTAATTCAAAAACTAGCTCATGCCAGAAATTGGGCTGGCATAGTCATTGCTAAAAAAGAAATAAATGAACCACACAGAATCATTAAGAGAATATTAGAGATTCTCTCTTCTCTGTCATAAAATTGTTTATCTTTATACAAATCTAAGTCTAATCTCCTTATGTATTTAATGGAGCTTAATATGTGTATTAATGTTAGCTCTAGTTAGACTTTAGGTTATATTAAGAATCTACTGGGCAATGTAGAGGAGTGGTGTAGAAGAAGCTTAAAATGAAAAAATGCAATATTTATTTTTCTGCTACTTTTTTTGACAAATGTGTGCAAAAAAAGTTGTTTATTTTGTTGTTTTATGTGTTTAGGAAATACTAGCTAAGGTACTTGTCTTCGCTTGAGAAATCATGACTGCATTGCTCGGGGAGTCTGAATAATGATTGTATTTCTTTTGGCTTTACTGTGCACAATAGTCTCAAACACTTTATCTTACTATTTATCCTAGTAACTATAGAGAACTTATAGAATTTATTAGTTCCAAAGAACAAAAAAAAAAAAAACTGTTCAAAATACTGTTTACAATATAAATCATAATCATGGATATCAATCATTCTAGTACCATAGGCTATAAAATTCATAATTAGGACAGCATTGTTTGTTATAAACTAAGCAAGAATAGAGATTTTTTTCCCAAAAGTGGCCCCAAACACAACGATTTTATCTATTTTATATACTTAATTACCATTATTAAAAATACTCTAATGTATAATTGAAGAAGGAACTTTGTATTTATAGTTGTACTTACTTATGCTCGGTTATGTGTAACTTAACTAGCACTTTCAATCCCCTTTAAGATTGTTTTATTAAATAATTTATGATATTTAACAAAATATTTCTAGGGAGAACATAACATCACTAAAAGAGCAAATAATTAATGTTGTACGAGTTTAAGCCATTATCATGTAAAGTTTAATGAGTACATACATTCTACTAGTTTAAACACACAATTTAATGTGTTAGCTGTAATTTAAAACAAACATTATCATTACTTTCAATTATTCAGCATCAACTACCTTTTCCCGCCATACCTAGTTGCCTGGATCAAAAGCGATCTGCCAAGAACCAACTGTGTTATCTCCTCAAAACTTCCGCTCAATTATTTGGTTTAAATTATAAGTTATTCTAAATATTAAACCATAGGAATGCTTAAATATAACTCTAAAAAACATAAAATCAATGTTTATAGTACGCCTATTTTTGAAACACTTAAATGAGTACTAATAAAATTGTCCACTCCCTCTATAATTTTTAGCGTATATCTCGATTATACTTCGATATACGATAAAAGTGTATATAACAAAGGTTACTCTATCAAAATAAACACCTTTTGTTATGTGCATTTTTCATTTCAGACTTCCCTTATAACCCCTACTCCTGTTCATTCCTAAAAATTTTAATATAGTATTTAATCAAAGAGGCATTAATACTAACCCACATACCGAGCTCTATTTAGTTCAGTTTAGTCTTTTATGTCCTTTAAAATTGTTCACACCCACTATAGTTTTTAGCGTATATCTTGTTTATATATCTGTAAATGACAAAAGTGTATATAACAAAAGTTACTCTAAATAACAAAATAAACACCTTTTGTTACATGCATCTTTGACCAAAAACCAATAGGAAACGAAATATACCGATTTTTCATTTCAGGCTTCTCCTATAACCCCCCCCCCTCGACTCCTGCTTGCTCCTAGCAATGTTGGTACATCTTATAATCATGAGGGAGTTAATGTTAATTTATATACCGATTTTTTTTTAGTCCGGTTCAGTCTTTTGTACATAATAAAATTGTTGACTCCCGTGTGTATAGGTCCATATAGTTTTTGCGTGTATCTCATATATACTTCGGTATACGATAAAAGTGTATACAACAAAAATTACTTTAAATAACAAAATGAGAATAAATGAGATATACGCTAAAAACTATAGCGAGAGTTAACAATTTTATTGGGCAAAAAAGCCTGAACCGAACTAAACCAAGCTTGGTATATAAATTAGCATTAACCTTCCCCCCCCCCATGATTATAAGCAGTACAAACATTTCTAGGGAAAAGCAAGAGTTAGTGTTATGAAGGCTAAAATAAAAAATCACAATATTTCACTTTCTGTTGGGTTTTCAGCAAACATGCACATAACAAAAGTGGTTTATTTTATGATAACTTTTGTCGTATACCGAAGTATAAACAAGATGTACGCTAAAAACTAAATCGGGCATGAACAATTTTAAAAGACACCAAAGACTAAACCCAACTCAACAAAACTATGTAAGTGGGTTAGTATTAATACCTGTTTGATTATAAGCTACATTATCATTTTTAGAAAGGAACAGAACTGGGGGTTTTAAGGTATGCCTGATATTAAAAATAGCGATATTTTGTTTCTTATTGATTTTCGGACAAACATGCATATAAGAAAGGGTGTTTCCTTTGTTATTTAGAGTAACTTTTGTTGTATACACTTTTGTCATACAATGAAGTATAAACTGGTTGTTGTACGCTAAAAACTATAGTAGTAGTCAACAATTTTATTGAGCTCAAAAGACTGTACCGAACTAAACAAAACTCGGTATGTGAATTAGCATCAACTCCTCTATCAAAATAACCTATATTAACTTTTCTAGGGATGAGCAGGAGTGAGGGTTATAAGGGAAGCCTAAAATGAAAAATCACATTTTATTTCGTATTGGCTTTTTGGCAAGTATGCTCATAACCGAAGGTGTTTATTTTGTTATTTAGAGTAACTATTGCTAAAGACACTTTTATTGTAATGAAGTATAAATGAGATCCTATGAACAAGCACACGACAACAGAATTATATTTAAGCTTTCCTATGGTTTAATATTCAGAATAACTGATGTTGCTATAATTTAAACCAAATAATTGAATGGAAGTTATGAGGAGTTGTTACAGTCAGTTCTTGGGAGAATCCCCTTAGATCCAGCCGACCTGGGTTGGCTTTTGGTGGGAAGAGGTAGTTAATGCTTAATAATTGAAAGTAATGATGACGTTTGTTTTAAATTACAGCTAAACATTAAATGATGCGTTTAAACCTTAATCTATTGCAGGAATATAACTGCCACACTAGCGTCTCTAGGAAGAGTTTTCATTTCTTTTAGCTATGTCCTGATATCTCAACACTCCAACTTATAACCTGCACAACATTCATTTAACAACACCTGCTGTTTGGATGTATATATTACTGACCTATAAAATAAAAGGCATAAAATATTTACTTCAGTTAAATATTTATATAGAATGTAATAATTTAATATACCATAAATGTAATGTGACATTTACTATAGTTAGGTAAATATTTATGTAACAGATAAATATTCAGTGTGATGAATGTTTTGATAAAATAAAGAGATGAACAGCCTTGCAAATCTATACATTAGAGAATTTTTTAAAAAAGCTTTGAGTAGATTTATAAGGAGACAGAAATACTTTGGGAATATATAAATAGAGATATTTTAAATTAGTATTATTTTTTTTAATATATGGCAATTTTATATAATAGAATTTGAAATGGGTCATTGTTGAAGCTCCAAATTTTTTCAATGATGGATTACATAGAGTAATATGCTGAACCATTAATTGAACAATATTCTGATTATTTATAATCTTATAATGAAGAAAATAAATGAACTTAGGTAGCATTAGAAGGAGAGGGTGGGGGAGGATTCAAGAGGGAGGGAGGAGGAGTGGGGATGAGATGAAGTGAGGTTAGGTCTTTAGAGTGCTGTCCATGGTGTGGTGATGTTTTATTGTGTTGTTTCTAAGTGCATATCAATTTGAAAACCTGCATCTAGGAGCTAAACATAACTCACTGCATTCACTCGAAGTATAAGGGTCTCTCTAAGTGTTTCTTGACAATAGTGTAAGTAACTTTATGCCTAAATTGTTATATTTTCATTACAATTTTTTTTTTTTTTAATTTCTTCTACATAGTAACCCTATGTGGAGGGGTTTCATTCTTTTGCACATCCAATACACAATATGCAAATTTCCTCAAATATTTTAACAATTTGTTATATAATGATACAAATACATTTAAATAAATGTAAAATGAAAACTTTAAAAAAAACAAACATTAAAATATAAACAATTAAGGAAAAAAAATTACATTATTTTAATATTATATTTTTGTTGGAGTGAATGTCTTGTAAATTACCATTTTGTTACTTTTAGAGGCACTCTTTGCATCGATATTGACTATTTCATTCATTCATTTGCCATGGCCCATTTGAAGTGAATGAAAGTCAGTATGTTGTTTAATTTTGTTATATTATTTCATATTTATTCTATGTGTTGTCATGTTTTTTTTTTATTTTATTTTTTATGAAATTTAGTTTGTGTAGAAGCATTTGACTGTCTGTGTGTAAGTGCTTGGTAGAAAGACCATTTCATTTACATACGTCAGTGTCCGTAAGACTGGAATAATTTCCACCTGATTATTAGAGCAATGATAGCCTAATTAATTTTTTTTATATCTTATAATATTGTTTGTTTCATTTCCAGCAAAAATAATAAAGACACCACCCATGTCATGTCCGTTCTTGCTACTGTCATAGTAAATTGTGTATTGGTATGAATGATTTATATTTCCTGAGATGATAATGTTAGGTCCAGGGTAGATCCAATTAGCATAGAGTAATAGGTATTCTACTTCTTCTGTTTTTGTTTCATTAGTATTTTGATGCAGTTAGTATGTTATATTTATTTGCCAGTACATTCATCTGTTATTATCATAATAGGGATTCAATTGAACAAATCATATGTAGCTTATGACAGTGTGATATTCCTTTATTATTTTAATTTCAATGAGACTTTGAACCCTCTCCAGCTTTTTAATTTGTATTCCATAGGTCAACACAGATAAAATAGCCCCTTTATATATTACATTTAACGTTCCAGACTTGGAGATCCATGTTGATTTAGTTGCAATTGATAACAAAATAATTAATTTTAATAATTTTTTTTGTAAATATTCTATATGGCAATTCCACCTTCATTTACTATCAATTATTAGCTCTAAATATTTTAACGCTTGAACAGAATTTATTTTATGATTGTTAAGAATAATGTTTAATTCAGGATATTTCTGCTGGTTTTTCTGTAGAAAATTATATTTCCCTAAATTAAATTTTAATTTATTATTTATGGGCCAATTACAAATTTTCGTTTAAACCTTATTAGTATCATGTTTCAGTTGTTTGAAAGCCATTGAAGTACAATTAAAATGATGTCATCTGCAAATGCCATGATGTTACAGTTGGGAGGGTAGTGGTATTGGTAATAATTGATCCACAATTAATTTTCATAAAAGAGGAGAACGGGCGGATCCTTGAGGTGTTCCTATCGTTTGACTTTGTCTCGTGGAGTAATTGCTGGTTTCTAGGATTATTAATATATTTCTTAAATAATTTGCTACTAGATAATAAATATTTTTTGGACACTGTTTTTCTCTTGATGAATATAATATTGATGGGATCCATGTGCGATCGAATGCTTTCTGGATATCAAGTGAAACTAATAATGAATTCTAGAATTTTTCTTGAAATCCTCTTATAAAATTTAGTTTTATTTATAGGTTCTACAGCACCTTTTAGGGGAGCAAATCCAAATTGGTGTTGACCTCTGAAACTCTTGGAATACAAATTATGAGAAAGTCAATTATTTATAATTTTTTCTTAGATTTTTCCCCTTGGGATTATTAAGCTTACGGGCTTTAAAGAAGAAATATAATTTTTTTGTTTATCTAATTATCTGAGCAAAATAATTTTTGATGTCTTCCATATTTTTGGAAATATAAAATATTTGAAACACACACAATATATTCATGTACTTAAGTCCTTATACTCTTGAGCTAAGATTTGACCAAGAAGTTATTCCATCTATTTGGGGTGATTTGTTTTTATTAAGATTATCTTTATGTCAAATATCTCTTTTTCTGTCAACAGAATATTATCTACAGTATTTAATAAATAGTTTTGTTTTATTCGAATTCCAGTTTTTAAATGTATTGTCTGTGGGTGGAAGTTAAACCAATGTTGCAATTTTAAGGTGTTTAAAACATCCACTACAAGAGTTTGCTGGCAGATCCATCATAAATTTTATGTTATACCTCATAATCGTGTTCACTCTTTCAAGGAAAGATAACAGTAGTTTCATAATATTTTTTTTTTTGGAAAGGGAAGCTAAAATATATTCATTAATGATGTAGTGTTTTTTCGTATCTTCTTATCAGATTTGTTGAAATAAGTTTATTTAGACTGTTAAGGCATCATCATTGAAATTATTTCTGATGGGACATAGTACTTTTAACTACCTTGAATGAATTAAAGAAGTATAGTAACTGAGAAAATTTTCTATTTTCAACAACATTATCTATATTGATATTTGCTGAACCCATTTTGACTAGTTTGGGTATTATGTACGTACATAACTTGCACAACTCCAAAATGACTAGCTTTAGTGTTGAAATTTCATATTAAGTACTGTTATACTGTCTAGATGTGCATTTCCACTTTTAAACAAAATCAACATAGGAGGAGGAGGAGGGGGGAATTAAAAAATGTAAATTTACTTGTACCTATCGGAGATACAAAAGAATTGTATAGAATATTTATGTTTATCTTCAAAATATCAGTAAATTCTGTTCTAAGACATTTTTTGTTCAAATGTATTGGAACGGAGATATTGTATATTACTTTTAAATGAAGTGCAACAAAAATTTTGTTTGCTTAATTTAATAGGAGCACAAGGATGTCATGCAGTGCACACCCATCAGACTTTTTTATTTTCGTAAATCGAATTAATTACACTACCATTTCCTAGATGTAATTTACTTTTCGTCATTGACTTTTTTTCAATTATTATGGTAAAACTTTTTAAATGGGCATTGAAAAGACCTATTTCTGTATATATCTACATAACTACATCACACCACTAGTTCCCCTTCTACCATATTACAAGCTGTGCCAATTTAGTTATCTGTGAAACCAGTAAGAATTCCATTGTTAGCACTAATGTGAAAGCTATAACTGAAGTGTTTGACATATTGATAGTCAGAAACTTCTTTATATGCATTGTATAATGCTAAAATAATGAGAATTAGGAAAAGCTGACCTCCATCTAGTACTCATTTGCTTTACATCAATATAAACAGTTCATTTAGAGCCCACATTTATTTTAATTTGATTATTGCAAAGGATAGTCGAAATGGTGTTATGCAGGTGAGCCAAGTTACCATGAGTGTTTTTTAGATTTTTTAAAAGATGCTTAGGATCAATGGTCTTACAACAAAAAGTTTCATTTGACTGTGATAGTGTAAAGTCCAGCAGTTGCATTAACAATGACACCCTGAAAGTAGTGAATATTTATTCATTTGTCCAGAAAAGCAACCAAAATTGTCCTGTAAAAGCACCAAACTGGATAAATGTACTGAAGAATAATTTAACTTGAGCATCTGACCTAATTAAATGAAATGACTCCCAGACATAAATAGATAATTTTGTTCCGACTGATAACACAACACACGACTAATGTTGTCCAAAACATTTCCATCAAACAATAGCTTAAATGTCATAGTTATTTTAGCAGGTGAATATTTCATTAAAATCCAGTATAGTAAAAGTATAGTTTTTCTGATTTTCAAACGCTATTCCAAATAAATGACTTTGTTTGATACACACATTCCATAATATTAACGTTTAAATCCAAATAAAATTGATTTATTCAACACACTTATTTTTTTTTGGTTTTGCAAAACAAACCTCAAAGAAACTGACATTCAAAAATTTTCCTTGGCTCAAGCTAAGCAAAAACTAATAGGTACCACAAATTCTCCGCCTCGAAATATACTGATAAATAAACCAATAACTTCAAAACAACAAGCGTTAAAAAGTTTAATAGTTGAGATGTTTTGAGTCTTGTAGATAAACATGTCAACTTTCCTTACATTAGGATTAATTGCATGCCCAGGCTAACTGAACTGATGAATTTCTCCCATGCACAAACAATTTAAATAGTGAAATCAGTCACAAATTGAAAGTGCATGCAGTCCATTGTAACTTGTTAGTTTTATTCACATATTATCTTAGTTAATGAATAAAAAACA
Source organism: Riptortus pedestris (assembly GCA_019009955.1). Lineage (NCBI taxonomy): Eukaryota > Metazoa > Arthropoda > Insecta > Hemiptera > Alydidae > Riptortus > Riptortus pedestris. The sequence continues at coordinate 101,312,400 of CM032233.1, forward strand.
AATCTGAAAACACAGTTAAATATGTTTTAGAAGCAAGCCACAAAATGAGCACATAAGTGCATATAGACCTCAACCTACAAGCATACCAGCCTGAATTCCAAAAACTGAACATGAGGATTATGATAAAACGAAGTATCACCAATAAAATCCAGAAGCTTCAGAAATAATATTAAAGAATAAAGATTTCTTAGAACTCCAGTACCCATTTAATAGGAAACCATTCTAAACAAAACATCGACAGCATTAAAACATTTTATATTTTTTTAGATATTTAAAGGAACTGAGCCCTGTAATAAGGTTCGTCTGTAAATCCATAGAAATAAACCTTACCATTATCAGTTAAAATACGTTACAGCCCATGTTCTGTTGACTTGACAGCATAAACAAACAAATGTAAAACTCGATTTATTCTATAAATAATGAACCCGAAGGAGTAAAATTATCACTGAGCTTTATAAACTTAGGACATACTCGAAGAAAAATAAAAGCTAACGCACATAAAGATAGTGCTTGAAGTTTATAGTCTCCATGAATCACCTGCCCAACCAAGTATTGTAGTTAAGTTATGATTCCTTCAATAGACACAATTGAGTTACATACAGTTCGATCAAGCTCTAAAAGCATCGAAGTCAGAAATAGTCATGTCAGCCAGAACCTTGAAGCAGACAATTCCTGTAAGTGACATCACTAGCTGCTATGAAGCACTCAGTGAGTCTTATATGACCGTATAGTTTTTTAATTCTCGGATTATTTACGGGCCTCGGTGGCTTTTGTCCATGGATATAATGCTGTCTTAAATACAACCGAATGAATAAACTATTTTATTTTATGTTGATTTGTAGAGGGATAAGTAAAAGTTTTATTAATTTAGAAGTTTGACTGTTTGGTAATTACTTACTGACGAAACAATTGAAGGCACCGTTGCTTAAAAAGTTGCTGAATCTGGCTGAAAGTTATTATCCTCTAAATTGAAAATGAGTATTTTCAGATAGAAGTAATTTTGAAGGGCACAAAACAAACTCATTGGCTGATTCGTATTGCCATTAAATTATATAAAGTTAGAATGTCCGAACCCTTGGTTGTTCATTTTCGCTATATCTACTCAAAATTTCATTTTACTTATTCTTTCTTTTTATTTAGAAGAACGTCATAAATTTTTTTTTAATAATACTTTAAACCCCAGAACAAACCAGCCCTATTTTTAAATGAGAATATTCCATTTATTATATGCATTATACAGTTAACTAGGCCATGTCATGAAAAGATTATTAAGTTAATTACAACCATCATTCCAGTGAACTTTATGAATCTATTGTCGGATTTCCCTCAAATGAATGCTCATTTCTTCCTTTAGTATTGATTATCTATTTCATACTGAGGGAGGGAGAGAGGGAGAGAGGGAGAGAGGGAGAGAGGGAGAGAGGGAGAGAGGGAGAGGGAGAGAGGGAGAGGGAGAGAGGGGAGAGGGAGAGAGGGAGAGAGGGAGAGAGGGAGAGGGAGAGAGGGAGAGAGGGAGAGAGGGAGAGAGGGAGAGAGGGAGAGAGGGAGGGAGGGAGAGAGGGAGAGAGGGAGAGAGGGAGAGAGGGAGAGAGGGAGAGAGGGAGAGAGGGAGAGAGGGAGAGAGAGAGAGAGGGAGAGAGAGAGAGAGAGAGAGAGAGAGAGAGAGAGAGAGAGAGAGAGAGAGAGAGAGAGAGAGAGAGAGAGAGAGAGAGTGTAACATAAACATACAAAGTAGAGGCTTATGTTCATGACACATAATTATTTTAAATAATTAAATAAAGTAAATATATGGTTAGTATGGTAAATTGCATACATACCAACTTATTTTCCATTTCATTTTTTAATTCATACATTGATCGCCTAAAATAACGAAAACGATTTTATGATAAAATCGTGATAACCTAAGTCGAAAAAACCTAATAAGGACTTATCTCAGTACCTAAAACATCAGGAAAAAATAATTATGTCATTCTGTGATTTCTATCTTTATAGTCATGCTTCATCTATGTAAAACCGGTCAATGGGTCGAGGCGAGGGGTTTCAATATTTTGCTTTTTCTCACGGGATTCGGCCTAGCGGCATGTTTTTGGAGCCTTATAGAACCGAACTTTGGTTATATTGACCAAAACTTTACCGCAGTAAATTAAGTTAAAATGCCGCCTAAAACAATAAGTCAATTATGCTCTATATACTGGCGGTATTGTGCCTATGAGTATATGAGACTCAATCAATGAACAAAGCTACGTCATTGTGCTATTCTGCGTCCTTTCATCAGCCCGCACTAATGAAAGGACGTTAAAAAAACAATACAAATTTATACTTTCCGACGATTTTTTCGATGTTATAGATGACTAAGTACAAAGAAAAAAGTTATAAGGCATGCACAGCCGGTAAATTGGCTTTGAGCACTAAATTAAACTGCCGGGAACACTAAACTAAAGGAAAGTCATAATGGAAACAAAGGTGATAAAATCATTGAATAGTTAATTGCACTGTTGAATCTTTTACTAAATCAGTCATTTGTTAGCCTAAAGTAATTATAATATAGGATTATGCTGTTTGAAAATGTCAGGTTTTGGTTAACTAAAAATTTAAAATTGATGGGAAATTGATTAGAAAGTTATCGTGGCAACTGTCACATATATTATGCACGTAATGAATACGTTAAGGTATATAATACGGATACGATAACGTAATCGTGATTTTCTCCACTAGGAATATAGAAATAAATAACCATTTTGGTCCCTGGCATATATCTTATCATTCCATCAAAGGTAATAGGTACTAAAATTAAAAGGTAACTAACAGTTAAAGAATTTTACCTTATCAACTTCAAAATTTTAGTATTATTACTATCGATTTTGTGAAAATTTGTGTTACGCAGGTCCTGCGTAAACTAAGCATATTTCCCAGTGCTGGAATAGTAGGCCCATGTCATCATCTCAAATTCAATTTTAGCAGATTTTTTTTTATTTCTCCAACCTACGTACCTGCTAGAGTGTCTAGGGGGTTGAATGAAATAAAAACTACATTTTGTTTAGACAAAAACCCGGTCGACTACATGTTTACGGTAGGACGTTTGCTTGAGGACTGGAGAACAAGGACAATTTTGGGATCTGTGGCGGTTTATTCAGGATGGAAGTAGAGTGATGGGTTGTAGCCCAGCCGGGAGCTTTATTCAGTTTACAATTTGACGTCACAGTCGGCTAACCACAGGTCAGGCCACAAATTGCAAAACATATTGCCAACCCATTTTTATTAAAAACATAACTATAGTAAAAATGGTAGAATTCTTGTACATTATCGTATACGTACTTTACATATTTCCTCCCCTTTAAGATCAAAATTATAATTTCATAAATAACACAATTTTTACAAAAAAATAAAACAAAAATATTAGCTTAGAATCAAACATAATAAAAATTTGTTGTATAACAAAACAAAATCATATGATAAAATATAAATTAAAGAAAACAACATTGGTAAAAACTGAAAACACATTAGTATATACATATTCACAAATTCAATCTTTCAGGAGGTTTCCTTTCTCTAGCAGATCACCTCAATGGTGATTGTTTGGGTCGATCAGCTGATCGAACAGGCGATGGAGGGGTCACGTCCGGTGGAGTAAGCGATGAACGAAGACTACTATGCTTACTAAGTCCTGGAGTACGAGGTGTACTTGGCATTTCCGGTCTCACGGGTGAAGCCCGAGACTCATACTGACTATTGTCACCAACATCCGGGTCACAACGATTCCCAGCTGGAGGGAACATCACTTCTCTAGCAATGTCATTTTGTTGTTCATTTAAATCCACCTTAGTGTTTAACCCGACCAGCTGGTCGATATGACCTTTCCATAGAATTCCTGAGTCTAATTTTACTAAATAAGAAACAGGACTTAACATTTTGATAACTAGACCTTGTGTCCACTTATTTCTTCTCCCGTAATCACGGATTAAAACAGGCTGTCCTATTGACAACTCTCTAGTTTGACTACCCCCTTTATTTACAACTTGTTTGTTTTGGTTTGACAAAACAGTTTTACTGACAGCAGGACGTATCAAATCGAACTTAGTTCGCAACAATCGACCGAACATTAGTTTTGGCCGGAGTTTCATTAGTAGTATTATGTACAGCATTTCGGCAAGCTTGTAAAAATCTACTTAAACCTAAGTCTGGATTTTCATTTGAGAACAAAGCCCCTCTTATTCTTTTCTTAACTGTGTTTACAGAATTTTCCGCTTGGCGATTACTGGCCAACTGGAAAATAAGGAAGCGTAAGCGTGTGTCTGATCCCATTAACTTTTAAAAACTGACTAAACTCAAAGGATGTGATGGTCGGTCCATTATCTGTGACACATTGTTCCGGAATGCCAAACCTTGCAAACATAGGTCTTAATTTATTCATTACTACTTTGGCAGATGTGGAACTGACTTCCTCTACTTCGACCCATTTCTATAGGCATCAACTACAACTATAAATAACTTTGAGTTAAGAGGACCTAAAAAATCTATGTGTAAGCGTTGCCACGCTGCTTGCGGGTATTCCCATACATGTAAGTAAATAAGACCTTGACGGATTTTGGCGTTCCATAAGACATTGCGAACAACTGTTGGCAGGTTCCTCTATGTCTTTGTCTATTGAAGGTCACCACAAATAAGAATGAGCTAGAGCCTTCATTTTAAATATTCCTAAATGGCCACAATGCAATTCTTGTAACAGCGCCGTTTTATAGATCTTAGGAATAACTACACGATAACCCCACATTAAAATACCATGCTCAACAGTTAGTTCGCTCCACCTTATGAAGTAAAGCCTTAAATCTTCTTGAACCTCATTAGGCCAGCCGTACAATACATAACCAAACACCTTATTTACCTCAGGGTTTTTTTGTGTTTCCCTCTTAATCTCAACAAAATTGATTGGGATTTCTCCCTCCGCTAAAAATTACAAATAAGTTCCTACATAAGGATTTTCCTCATACTGTTCGTTAACATGTTTAGCTTCTAAAGGTAAGCGGGATAAACAATCTGCAGAAGCATTTCCCTGAGAGGGTACATATTGTATGTCAAAATCATAGTTGGCTAAAAATAAAGCATACCTCTGTAATCGGCTAGTGGCAAACGCCGGAAGTCCCTTTTTGGGTCCGAAAATTGATAACAAAGGCTTGTGGTCTGTTATAAGCGTTAATGTTTTACCAAACAAGTACTGATTAAATCTTTTTATCGCAAACACAATAGCTAAAGCTTCCTTATCTATAACAGAGTAGTTTGATTCAGCTTTTGACAATGTTCTAGATGCAAAAAAAATGGGTTTTTCAGATCCATCTGGTTGAATTTGACTTAACACACTTACCCCGTTGGCGGAACTATCGGTAGCTAACCTCAAAGGTAAATTTGGGTCGTAATGCACCAAAATAGGAGCTGAAACTAATTTGCTCTTAATAAATTTAAATGCTTTGTCACATGATAAATTCCATTCAAATGGAGTATCCTTTCTGAGTGAATGTGATATAATGGAGATACAATAGTAGACATACTTGGCACAAATTTAGAATAATAGTTAGCTAAGCCTAGAAAAGCTTTTAACTAAGTCACATTAGAGGGTACCGGAGCGTTTACTATTCCTCAATTTTACTAGGTGATGCACTTAGCCCTTGTTTACTTAAAACGTACCCTAAATACTCAATAGAGTTACAAAAGAACTGGCACTTATTTTTGCTTACTGTCAAACCGTACTGTTTTAAGGTTTCACACACCTGAACCAGTCTCTCTAGGTGTTGTTTGTCATCAGTTCCTGTGACCAAAATGTCGTCTAGGAAACAAACTACACCGGGAATGTGAGCAAAAATACGTTCCATAATACTCAGAAAAATTCCCGGGGCCGACGAGATTCTAATAGGTTAACGATTATAAATATACAGCCCTTTAGATGTACTTATTGTACAATATTTCTTTGATTCATCGTCTAACTTTACCTGAGTGTAAGCCTGAGAAAGATCGATTTTCGCAAATGTCTTCCATTTTTGCAAGTTGTTAAAAATATCCTCAATCCTTGGAATCAGGTGACGATTGATTACTAAGTGAGGGTTTGGCGTTGCTTTAAAATCGCCACATGTTCTTATATTACCATCCTTTTTCAGAATTGGCACGATTAGAGTCCCCCATTCACTGTTACTAACTTGAGTGAGTTAAAATCCTATTATTAACTAATCGATCAATCTCATCTACCACTTTACTTTTAATCGAAAAGGGTATGGGTCTGGGTTTGAAAAATTTAGAAATTACATTTTCCTTTAACTCCCCTTTGTAACAACCTAATGCATCAGTAAATACCTCAGGAAATTTATTGTACAGTTTAGTAACGATTGCTGATTTCTGATCTAGTTTTTCAACAATGTTTAAACTATTTCCCTTAGGAATTCTGATTGATATTTCTAGTTCCCTAATCCAATCTCTCCCCAGTAGGGGATTAGCCCTTTGGATACCACATACAAAGTTAACCTTTTTAACTCAGCTTCATACTGCACATTTACTTTTAGTTTACCTACAGGTTTTATTGGTTGGTTTGTGTAAGAGCTTAAAACCAAATTAGTGGGCAATAATTCAAGATTGGAGAAATTATCATTATAACATTTCTCAGAAATTACTGAAACACATGCCCCACTATTGACTTCAAAAGGCAAAACTTTATCTTCTATTTTAAGGTTAACCGTGATAGGTTTTATTTTATCCCTTTGTTTGGTTTCCTCATCATTTAAAGCAAATAAATTAGGTAAGTCGCTAAAATCCTCGTCATTATCATTACACCCTACGTTCTCAACATAGTTTTGCTTATATTTAGGCTTATGAGACTTGTTATCAGAGTTAAATTCTGTCCCGTAGGTGATCCGGCAACTTGTCCTTAAACTCACAGTTGACCGAAAGTTTCTTAAGGCTCACAATATAATCAACTACTGATTCGTGTTCTAATTGCGTTCGAAGGCTAAACGTGTACCTTTCCGCAATAAATGAAGGCTTGGATGTAAATGTCCTTTAATAATTTTAACAATGTCATCGTAGCTGTTAGATGCGGGTTTGTCAGGCGTACATAAGTCTTTTAACAGATAATAAGTTTATACACCTACAACCGTCAGAAGCGTACTAACCTTTTTATCGTTATAAATTTCATTGCACGTAACAAATAATTCAAAACGTTCAATGTACGAGTCCCACGTCTTCTGCACTGTCAAAAGGACCGATCGTACCGACAAACGACATCTTGACGTTTAAATTCAAAGCACCAAAGTTATCAAAAAAATTGTAATCGAGCGGCATTAAAATTTTCACCCGGACGCACTATTCGAATTTGACTTCCGAATTCGACTTTTAAGTCCACGTACCTTACTACCCCAGACGCACTGTTCGAATTTGACTTCCAAATTCGACTTTTAAGTCCACGTACCTTACTACGCCAGACGCACTGTTCGAATTCGACTTCCAAATTCGACTTTTAAGTCCACGTACCTTACTACGCCAGACGCACTGTTCGAATTCGACTTCCAAATTCGACTTTTAAGTCCACGTACCTTACTACGCCAGACGCACTGTTCGAATTTCGCTTCAGAACTCGACTTTATTTTACGTACACGCACCTTCCTATGCGCACTAATAAATTCGATTGTCACTGTTATATAAATAAACTTCACGCGTCGGGATTCGTTTTTTTGTCGTCGCCACTAGAGTGTCTAGGGGGTTTAATGAAATAAAAACTACATTTTGTTTAGACAAAAACCAGGGCGACTACATATTTACGGTAGGACGTTTGCTTGAGGACTGGAGAACAAGGACAATTTGGGGATCTGCGGCGGTTCATTCAGGAGGGAAGTAGAGTGATGGGTTGTAGCCCAGCCGGGAGCTTTATTCAGCTTACGAATTGACGTCACAGTCGGCTAACAGCAGGTCAGGCCACAAATTGCAAAACATATTGCCAACCCATTTTTATTAAAAACATAACTATAGTAAAAATGGTAGAATTCTGGTACATTATCGTATATGTACATTATACCCGCAACTTCAAATTTTAGTTGGACGCGAGATGATTAGTGATATCAATTTTGAAAAGTGAATATTCCGCGAATAAGAGTGGGTGTTAACTGAGGGCAACCTTATAATAGTTTCGCTGGTGTTGCTCGACACCGGCTAACACTGAGGACTGGAACAGGGCTGTAGTGTGGGACCTAAAACATCATCCAAACCCTAGGATTGAGAGGTAGTTATCACACTCACTCTGATTTCCCTTCTTATGTATTGAGGTGATAACATTGTTTTCCCATTTTCCAGGTATCCTTTTCAGATCCCAGATCCTTTAAAAAAGGACCTGTAGACACTTAGTGAGCTCAGGTCCGCCGTATTATGTAAATTAGGGAGCGATATCATTTGGGCCAGCAGCTTTCCCCAGTTGGATTTTGTCAATCGCCGTTTTCACTTCCTCTTCTGTTATTCCAGAGTCTATATGAGCAGGGTATTCTTGTTCTCCTCCTTTTCTGATTTTATATGTATATTCCATCATCGAGGAAAAAATATTCTTTGTAATCTTGGTCCACTAATGAAATAGTAAGCTAAATTAATGGAAATCCCTTTAAAAATATAGCTTATCTAAAGTATAATTCAGCCAGCTATGTAAAACTGATCATGTACAAATCTCAAAAATCAATAATCCTAATCGCAGGAAAGACCTCGGGAAATAATTGACCTATTGAAACGAAATTTGTAGGTGCAGATTTTCTCATTATACATAGCCTGATATTAGTATATAACTACATAACTAATAATTTATATAGATTCCAAAAATGTTTGAAAAAAGTAGCTATGTTGTATATATTTCGTCTAAAAGTATTACATGTCATATGAATAATGTATGCTGTTTAGCACACACACACACACACACACACACACACACACACACACACATGTATATATAGATATATGTGTTTGTGTGTGTGTGTGTGTGTGTGTGTGTGTGTGTGTGTGTGTGTGTGTGTATATGTATATATATATATATTTGTAACCTCTACCTGTACATTGATTTTTTTCTCGAAATTTCAGGATACTTTTTCGTTTCGCATGCCTTTGACACGATATTTGCAATTTGTTTCTTTGGTGTCTGTTTGTTACCTTTTCATGCCTAAACTACTTAACCGAATTTTATGACTCTTGGTACGTTTGTTACTACTAACCCAACTTAGGCTATTGTCTAGACCAACATTCTCCGAGACTTACAGGAGTAGGGGTTTTAGGGAAGCCTTAAATGAAAACTCGGGATATTTCTCTTTCTATTGGGTTTTCGGCAAACCTGTGCTTAACAAAAGTTGTTTATTTTGTTATTTAGAGTAACTTTTGTTACATACACTTTTGTCGTATATCGAAGTATAAACAAAATACATGCTGAAACTATAGCGGGCATTGAACAATTTTAAAGAACATCAAAGACTAGCGGGAGTCAACAATTTAATTAATACTCATTTAAGTGTTTTTAATATAGGCATCCTATGAACAATGATGTTATGTTTTTATATTTATATTTAAGCACCAAATAATTGTGCGGAAGTTGTGAGGAGAAAACACAGCCGGTTGCTGGCAGACCGCCTTTGATCCGGCCGACATGGCCAATCAGACTCCCCGAACAAGGCATTCTCTCATTATACATAGGCTGATATTAGTATTTGAAGGTATAACTAACAATTTATAAAGGTTCTAAAAAGTATTTCCATAATGTCCCATTATATGGCCGATTTTCAATCTTGCTCACAATGTCGATTCTGCGCAGTAAAACGCGCCATTGTTATTTTAGTTGAGAAGTTGACCGTAGGGCGTATATAAAAGGCCTAGATGGTTCTGGCTCCTTCCAGTTCTGCTTCGGCCGGCATTGGGTACGTGTCGTCCGCGCTCAAGTGTCCTGAATCTAGTGATAGTGCTTTTCAAGAAAGCTGCTGCATTTATTCAACCGTTTCGGACTGCAGATATTTTTTTGAACGTGAGTTCCTTCAATTGTTTCTATTTTGCACTCAAATATTTTCACGTCTGTTTTCATGTTCCACTGTAATAGGGATTTCCATGGACACGAGTCTAGTTTTAGTTCTTACATTAATTTATTTTATTAATTTTAATCTGAATTATAATTCAACGATTTTAGCCATATCTAGATTATATCTACATATATACTATATTTCGTCTAAATCCTATGAATAATGTGTGGTGTTTTGGCATATATAAATATTTATACATGTGTGGGTTATTTAAGGTTTTATTAATTATTGTTTTGATTTTTGGTTCTCATTTTACAAAATTTCGTTATTTATGAAACGTGGCAATATATATATGATTTGCATATTGTTTCTATGCAAATTATAATGATTTATTATAATAAAACTAAAAATAATATAGTCCCTAATTTTTAGTATCCATTTAATTTAAAATAAAAAAAAATCCCAGATTTCATATATTGCAGTACCGGCAAAACATATTCTTTATAATCTTGGTCCGCTAATGATATAGTAGGCTAAATCAATTGATATGTTTTCAAAAGTATATATTTAGTTGCCTCATGCATACTCCACCTAGAGAGAGGTTCAGTTTTGATGCCTAGCGATGCAAAAAGTGATCACTAACAGATCTCAAAAATCAATAATCCTAATCGCATTTAAGACCTCGGGGAAAATATGGCTTATGGAAGAGAAGTTTGTAAGCTCAGTTTCTCTCAAATACATAGCCTGATTTTAGTATGTGACGATTTAACTAACGATTTATTAAAAATTAGTTCTATAAATAACCCATTTTTTAGCTTGCTCACAATTCTGCACAGTAAAAATGCGGTATTGTAATTTTAGTTGAGAAATTGACCGTAGGGGCGTTCATAAAAGGCCTCGATGGTTCTGGGTTCTTCCAGTTCTGGCTCGGTCGGCATTGGGTACGCGTCGTCCGCACTCAAGTGTCCTGAATCAAGTGATAGTGCTTTTCAAGAAAGCTGCTGCATTTATTCCAACGTTCCGGACTGCAGATTTGTTTTTTTGAACGTGAGTTCTTTCAATTGCTTCCGATTTTCACTCAAATTTACTTCTAGAATCGGTTGTCTATTGACACGGAATCGTTTTGGACATTTCTTTTATTTATTTAAATAATTTTATTTATAATTCACCAATGATCCTATAACACTAACCTAATATCACTCGTAGGCATTTGGTGAGTATTTATAGAAATTAAGTTCTCCTTAATTCAGTTCATTAAGCTCTACTTGTTACGCAATCTTTACATCAACGCCTCGTCAGGAGTACACACCCACAACTAAAACCAATAATCTAGGGAGACATCCTTTCTCTAGACCAGCTTCGTTGATAGCAAAACACGACCTGGTACCAAATGCTATCATAAATCTATACGTGTTTACTATTGATATTACTACACTATACCTTTATAAATGATTTTAGTGTTATACCGAATTCCCCAATGAAGTAATGTCAATATTTCATATTAGCTTGACTAATAATCAAAATTAAACATTGAAACATTTTATTTGAGAAGTTTGAAAAGGTACCATAAGTGCCAAATCTTAGTTTTTTTGTTTACCACCTTTTTTCCTGTTATATATATGTTTTCATTTATTCATTATTTTTTTTTTTTTGCATTCCTTTCTTTTTCCTTTGTTAAAATCAAAGGAATATCCAAATTTAAGAGCATGATCTGTAAGTACTGTTTTATTTTCCATATCGTCAATACCTTTAGAATGTTTGTTGTATTATAAATAAAATCCATCTTGAATTTTAGAGGGTGACAGGAGAAAACTTTATCATGCGTCCAGAAAATGTTTCTTAAGTTAGCCATTTAAAACCTGATTTATTCTCTAGTGTTCTAACTATCTCAACATCCAAAAACACTATTGTATTGCCTTTCTCTGTTTTCATTGAGAATTTTAAATTACATGTTCTATTATAAACATGAAACAATTTATCAATATCCTTCTCATGGACGCAAATTAGTAAATCATCAACTTATTTGTACGAAAATTGCATATGTGTTCCCGAATCATTAAAACTCTCGTCCCATTCGCACTCCAAAGTTTTGTTTAAAAATTCCATTAGTAAATTTAAAATATCCATCGTTTGTGCATAATCTAATAATTCCTTCAATAAAAACGTTCTTCTTTTTTATTCTACTGAGTAACTTGTTTTTCTCCCAGTTATTGTTTATTATTATTATGACTAAGTCTAACGGTATTTTTAGGAAAGATGAAAAATAGATTAAAAATTCATCAGTAATTCAAATCGGCTTCGTTAAAATAGAATGTGTGAATGTTGGTAGAAGAATTAAATACTGAAAAAGATGTAAAGTTTTTTTAAGGTGGTGGAAGATGTTATCTAGGTGTGTTAATATTAATTTTTTTTTTCTATACTGTACCTAAAAATGAATGAAAAATAAAATAAAAATTGGAACTACTCCTCTATGCCCACCATAATGGACCACGAGTGGTGAAAGCTGGATAGGACATACTTATTGCTCCAAAGAAATTTAAATCACAATTATAATTCAACCATTTTAGCCATACCTAGATGTGTGTATTTTATATATTTATATATATATATATATATATATCTATATATATATATTGGATTATAATGTTTTTATTGATTTCCATTTTACAAAAATTTAGTGTTGATGAAACGAATTCCTTTAATTCCTCCTTGGAAAAAATAGCTTATTAATGTGATTTTTCGAAATTTTAAAAATCTCTTATCCCTTAAGATTAGTGTCGATCTAAATAAAACTAATATTATTCAGCTCATATTTATTATTTCATTATTAAAATATGACGATTTTGATTATGATGAGACTACAAGACTGTTTAGCATTCTTGCTACACAGACAAGACACAAGACTTGAATATTCTAAGTTTATCTTATTTTAACTCAAATAATTTTCACTTCCATTCTAATGTACCTCTGTAATATGTGGAAGTGTGCATAGTTTGTGTATTTTTGATTCTCGTATTTGATTATTTAGCCTTTATCTGTTTACTCATTGGCTATACTCGTTTACTTTATCAGTCAAATTAGTAGTTTAACACTTAATATCCATATTTTTGTGCACCTTGCTTTTTATGTAGGTTTTCCAGCCGTATACAACTTATCTCTGACACATTTATACATAAATTACAATCAATAAATATATTACAATCAATAATTATATTACAATCAATAATTATATTACAATCAATAAATATATTACAATCAATAAATACATTAAAATCAATAATTATATTACAATCAATAATTATATTACAATCAATAAATATATTACAATCAATAAATACATTAAAATCAATAATTATATTACAATCAATAAATACATTACAATCAATAATTATATTACAATCAATAATTATATTACAATTAATAATTATATTACAATCAATAATTATATTACAATCAACAAATACATTACATTCAATAATTATATTACAATCAATAATTATATTACAATCAATAAATACATTAAAATCAATAATTATATTACAATCAATAATTATATTACAATCAATAATTATATTACAATCAATAAATATATTACAATCAATAATTATATTACAATCAATAATTATATTACAATCAATAATTATGTTACAATCAATAATTATATTACATTCCCAACAGGTTCCCATGTAGGTTTTGTAAAACCCAATCACTTCACTAAAACTTTATCACCTTTCTTTTTTTAAATTTTTTCTATTAAATAAATATCGTTGTAAGCCATCTTTTGTAATTCTTCAGTGTAAAATCCTCCTTTGATAGGGTTGCCTTCTAGGTCTTGAAGATGGTAAGTAGGAGGGTTCATAGTCTTCACATCAATAATTTTAAAAACTTCTGTTGAATAGTCAGGTAAATACGTTTTGTCAAAAACTCCTCTTTGCCTTGATATTCGAACATAATTACCCTTCTTCAACGTTAACCTGGCGTGCTTCTTAACGCTGTCAAATGGAGCAAGTGTTTTGTATCGTGAAAGGAGAGACTGTTCATTACTGCTATTGACTTGAGAGGGAGGCATTACAATGGTGCGATGTTTATCATTGTTATAGTCATCAATAATACGCAGGACGTCCAGGTAGCGAAACGATCCTTGTAAATTAAGCTGTAGATATAGTTTCAATTTAATTGTTCTAATTAATCTTTCAACATGAGCAGCTTTAATTGGTGAGAATGTGCTATATAGTGTTTTATATTTTTATCAGACAACAGCTTCTGGAAATGTTTATTATAAAAATCTTTACCGTTATTGTTTTGTAACAATTTAGGAGGAGCAGTGCGGTTCAATATTTTTTCCAGTGCTTTACTCACTTCAATTCCTCCTTTAGTTTTTATAGGCTCTGCATATGCATATTTACTGAACACATCCATAACTATTGAAATATATTGAAAGCCTTTGTTTTGTTTTTTATATTGTTGAAAATCCATCAAGTCTGCTTCCCAAAGGTCGTTGATACCCTTAATATTATACCTTCGCCTTCGGTAATGTACTCTCGTCGGACGATGGATCTTCCTGATTATCTGATTCTTGACAAGGCATGCCATGTAGTTTGTTCAATACACACTTTAAATACATTTTTAAATAACCGACTGTAACAGCATCAGTGTCTGTTATTGGAGAGCCCAAATTTGTAATTCTCTTCCCTCTTGCTTTAGATGCCTTTTTCTCTCTAATACAATTAAGACAATAAGATTTGAGATATCTTAAATTAACAGCTTCGTCGTCAAAAGGGTCATGCAAACCTCTAATTCGTGGTCTATCTACATCGAATATCTGACTGCTGATGAAGTGTACACGGCGAGACATGACTGCCGTTAATATATATTTCCTATATCTTTTAACTCCCCAATTATACTGACAATTTCGTTTTGCACTCCAGTGTTGCCAGCGAGTTGTGACGCTACCAATTTTCTAAGTCTATCTACGAGCTCGTCAGCATCTCTATAGAATTCTACTTTGGGCTGATTTTCTATTCAACCACCCCTCCCCTTTCTGAAAAAGTTTGCTTATAATCTTTTGGTACTTGATGTTGTTCGGGAGATGCTTAATTCTTCCAAGCTTATTTTTATGAGCGCTAGTGTACTCTAGTATATGTTTATACGTATTCAAATCTTCGTTAGAATAGTCGGATGGATCTTTTAAAAATAACAACTGTCTTAAGCCATCATTATTCTTATAGCGCTGACGAATTGTAGAATCGAAATATACTTCATCATGACCCATATAATATTGTCCATTACTGATTTTAATACTATAACTATGAGCATTCTTAGGACTAAAACGTAGATAGTGGTCAAGCTCTGGTTGGCTCTCCAAACTATCATCGCTAAAGGCTTCGGTAAAAGGTTCATCACCTACTTCTTGTTTAAAATCGTGTCTTTACCTTGTGACGTCACCACAATAGGTTTTGGTTACCCATCCTTTAAGGCTTTAATTGAGAATGTTACAGGCTCGAATGTTTTTTCCAATTCAAAGCTGCCATTAAATTCTGAATCTCTTACGGCTTCATTTATCCCTGAGCGTGATCTGGCCCCATAGAGGTTATATCTGGAGTGAAGTACCTCGTAGTAATTGCACGGACCGGAAGCGATCAGACCCCCTCGTAAGGCTTCCTTTATCCCTGAGCGTGATCTGGCCCCATAGAGGTTATATCTGGAGTGAAGTACCTCGTAGTAATTGAACGGACCGAAAGCGATCAGACCCCCTCGTAAGGCTTCATTTATCCCTGAGCGTGATCTGGCCCCATAGAGGTTATATCTGGAGTGAAGTGCCTCATAGTAATTGCACGGACCGGAAGCGATCAGACCCCCTCGTACGGCTTCATTTATCCCTGAGCGTGATCTGGCCCCATAGAGGTTATATCTGGAGTGAAGTACCTCGTAGTAATTGAACGGACCGGAAGCGATCAGACCCCCTCGTAAGGCTTCATTTATCCCTGAGCGTGATCTGGCCCCATAGAGGTTATATCTGGAGTGAAGTACCTCGTAGTAATTGCACGGACCGGAAGCGATCAGACCCCCTCGTAAGGCTTCATTTATCCCTGAGCGTGATCTGGCCCTATAGAGGTTATATCTGGAGTGAAGTGCCTAATAGTAATTGCACGGACCGGAAGCGATCAGACCCCCTCGTACGGCTTCATTTATCCCTGAGCGTGATCTGGCCCTATAGAGGTTATATCTGGAGTGAAGTGCCTAATAGTAATTGCACGGACCGGAAGCGATCAGACCCCCTCGTACGGCTTCATTTATCCCTGAGCGTGATCTGGCCCCATAGAGGTTATATCTGGAGTGAAGTGCCTCATAGTAATTGAACGGACCGGAAGCGATCAGACCCCCTCGTACGGCTTCATTTATCCTCGGGGGGAAATCCATTGGCGCCGCCATTTTCTTCACTTATCTGCGCCAGGGGGCTGGGCCCCCTTATTATAACTTCTAGCAAGTAATTTGCATAGACGTTTTGTGATAGTCATCAATACGTATCCATGTATGAATTTATTCAACTTAGTACCTCGATGGATTAATAGACTTTCATTAAACCTAACAGCCATCAACAGCTTGAAGACCAAAGTATATTGTCATGCCCGCCCCCCCTCTTGCCCAAACATTAATTAATCAGAGATGTCTGATTCCCCTTAAATGTATTATAAACTTTATTTAATTAAAATAGGAAAATTAATTCGACAAAAGCTTTTGTATTGTGAATAAAACTTTTGTTATATACACTTTCGTCGTTTTCAGAAGTTTAAATGCGTTATACGCTAAAAATTAAAGTGGGAGTCAAGAATATTATTTGTCACAAAAGACTCAACCGAACTAAATAAAATTCGGTATGTGTATTAGCACTAACGCCTTAATTATCATATGCCATACCAACATTTCTTGGGACGGGCAGGAGTGGGGGTTGTCGGGGAGGTCTGAAATTAAAAATAGCGGTATTTCGTTTACTATTCGTTTTTCTGCAAATATGCACATGACGAAAGTAGTTTATTTTGTTATTTAAAGTAACATTTGTTATATTCACTTTTGCCGTATAATAAATTATAAACGAGATATACATTAAAAACTAAAGCGGAAGCCAACAATTTGGTTGGGCACTAACGATTGAACTGAACTTAACAAAACTCGGTATGTGAATTAGCATTAATTCTTCCATAATTATAAGCTACATTAAAATTTTTAGGCCCAAACGGGAGTGGAGGTGATGAGGGAGGCCTGAAATGAAAAATTGTGATATTTCATTCCCTATTAGATTCTCGGCAAACGTGCACATAACAAAAGTTGTTTATTTTGTTATTTAGAGTAACATTTGTTGCATTCACTTTTTTTTGTAAAATGAAGTAAACACGGGATATACGCGAAAACTATAGCGGGAGTCATTAATTTTATTAGTGCTTATTTAAGCGTTTTTAATGAATGTATATTATGACAAATGATTTTATGTTTTAGTCACATATGATAACTCTAAATATGATTCGGATTAGTGAGGTTATATATCTCCGTCGCCTCCTTCTCATTTATTTATTTTTCCTAGAAAATAACATTGTTATTTATTTCCAATAGAAATGTAAACTATAAGAGCATTTCCGTTATCTAATTTGTATAATGTATTATTTAAACAGTCTTGCTGAATTGACACAAGGAGTGATAGCGGAAGTTATAGGGATCAAACTCTTTGGTTCTGTCAATATATTATCTTATTTCCGATATCTTGATGTTATTGAAACAAATATGTACCATCATAATAATTAGACGTTAATGGTAATGTCATATGAAAAAAGACAATATCTGTTTAAACTTGATATAATTTAAAGTATTACTTATTTTGCTAGGAGGGCTACGATCTCTTCCCCTCACCTATCTTTTTGAATATAAATGAAATTATTTTTAAGGCAATACTATTATTTAATTCCATTAGGTAGATAAATTACTAAAATAATACTTTGAATAAATAATTTAAGGAAAACAATGGTGATAGCCCTCATGCTGGAGCGGAAGATGACAGAAGTCTAAACAGTTAATTGAGTTCACTTATTTCATGTGAAATGCTGGCTGCCAAACTAAACAATATTGGTTATGTGCACGTCTGTCTTAAAACCCGAAGAAAATTAAATAGGGTGATATTTCATTTCGGGCCTTCATTATAAAACCCCACTCATGCTCTTTTCTTAAAACTTTCATATAGCTTATAATCATGGAAGTTCAACCCACATATTGAGTTTCGTTGAGTTCAGTTCAGTCTTTTATGTCCTTTAAAAATGTTGACTCAATTTGAAAACTCAAGTTGAAACAATTTTTGTACAATAAGGATTCATTTGGCGTTGAACGTGTTTAAAAATGTACTAGGAAATATATTGGGGATAAATGAATAAGTCCTAAAAACTATTAGATTTATTTATAAAATACTCTGCTTGACTTCTCTTTATTACTAATTCAAAAAACTAACATAACACACAAATAATCAATACAAAACCAACATATATAAAAATATATTACTCTCAATATTTTCAAAGTTGGTATACACAAGTTAGAACATGTCTATAGTGTCATCCACCCATGCCTGTAAGGGAATTTAAATAACCTAGAGCAAAATCAACAGAAATGCAATTTCAATTATGTTTTTTTCCAGGAAATTTGACAGTCAACTATCAAGGGTCAATGGATTCAATAAACATACAGAGCGCATGCCAAACATTAAAAAACACATATAAATGTTCGCATTCCTACAAACAAGCTAAAACAGACACTCATACACAACACCAGGTGAGCAAATAAAAACATACACTGAAACACACTCTTATACTCAACATTTCCAAAAGATGATGGATTCAAAAAGGATTACTTTAAATCCCTTATATCTGATGTTTTGAGTAACAGAAAGTTATAATGCAAAGGGAATTGATGAATTTAAATAAACTAATAATAATAAGAACAAAATCAGCAGTAATACAATTTCAATTATGTTTTTTCAGGGAATTTCAGTGTCAATCGTCGAGGGTCAATGAATTCAACAAACATGTTTATCCCTCCTTTAATTGATCCACACACCATGTTGGAACTCAGACCTGCAAGGTATATCCAGATTCAAATGGAAATCCTAGTGGTTCGTCTTGTGGATCGTGTAAGTAATGTTCATTAGGTTAGTGTAATTTAGCTGATCTCCATATGCATTCTTTAATATATTATTTTCTTTTGCAAAGAAAGGCATTTTCTTGTAGAATTCTGAATTTATCTTATTTTTTTTTTAATGTATGGTTATCCAACTAATAGGTTTAAATTGTGGTTGCTCTTGAATGAGTTTCCTTTCTTTTCTCCTTTTTTATGTCATTTTGACCATGAATATCGTCTGCAGAACAAAATTAGACACAGAAATTGATTGAGGATAAACATTTTTAATACAATAATTTAGAGGTGAAATTTGCATTAATTACCTATTTTTTGATGACCTATAAAAAATGAAAAAAGTAAATGGAAAAATATCCCCTAACAAATGTTTAAATATAAACTCTTTTATGAACTTAAAAAGAGCAACAGGCTAACCAGTGCATTAAAATTTAAAGTTAAGGTTAAACTTTACATTAAGGATTCACTTCATTTGTATACATGTATTCCATATATAAAATATTCACTGCAATTTAGGTCAGAAGTATGGTTTCTAAGCCAAAATATTACTGCTAAACGCATTAAATTTAAATTCTCTTATGAAATTAAGAATAATAATAGAGAAACTATTACATTTAACATGAATAAGATAAATGATTTATTTTACATTAACAATCCACTTCACTGAGACATAATTCTATACCAAATATATACAAAAATTCAGATCTTAAGTACATTTTCCTTTGTTTTTATATTTCAGATGCCAGTTCTCCCACAACCATCACGAGCAGGTAATTGTTTCTCTTTCGCTTATCTAAATATTTTTCTATAGCAATATTTATACTCCAAATTAATCCTTATTCAAACCTCTCGAGTACCATGATTATGTAATTTATGTTAGAATTATGAACATGTACAAAAAAAAAGCACACCAAACTCATTAAGAGAGAGAGAGAGAGAGAGAGAGACATTAGAAAATATACGCAAATGCACACATTCATACAAATAAGCTAAAACAGGCACACAGACACTTATACATAACACCATGGGAGCTAATAAAAACATACACGGATACACACTCTCCCATGCATACACACCATTTCCAATGGATGTTGGACTCAGGAAGGATTACTTTAAACCCATTATTGCTGATGTTTTGTGAAACCGATGGTTTTAATGTATGTTTTACAAGGAAACTAAGTCCATTCAGAGTGTGATATGTAAGCAAAATGGAATGAATGAGGTTCCTTCTATGTGTCTGATATGTAATTTCTTTTTTTATAACAAATATTTATTCTCAGTATAAACATGAAATGAGATTGTTTTATAATCTCGGCAATACAATTTTTGTAAATCATGATTGATTAGGCATTGAATGGGAGTTAAGTACTAAGAAATATATAGGTCACAAATTAATAAGCAGAGAAAAGGTAGTAGATGTATTTATGAAATACTACCTTTGATTTTTCTATATTACTAATTTAAAAAACAAAACAAAAAACTGAACACACCATACAAATAATGAATTCAAAACCAGCATATATAAGGATCTATTACTCAATATTTTGAAAGTGGCTATACACAAGTTAGAACGTGGTATAGCGTGATCCACCCCTGTCTGTAAGAGAATTGATGAATTTAAATAACCTAGGACAAAATCAAATGTAATGTAATTTCAATTATGTTTTTTTTTTTTCAGGAAATTTGAGGGTCAATCCACGAGGGTTTATTCCTGCATTAGTTGATCCACACACCATGATTGAACTAGAGCCACCAATGTATGTCCTGTTTCAAGAGGAAATAATTGTGATTCATCTTACACTTGTAAGTAATTTACACTAGGTTAGTGTAATTTAGTTGATCTCCATATGCTTCCTCTAATATATATATTTTTTTAGTGCATTTGAAAAGGAAAGCATTTCTCTCATAGAATTCTGCATAAATCTTTTTTTGAAATGACGTTTTCTAAATCAAGTTTCTAGAAAATATTTTTGATTGTATCAAATGAATTCTTTTGCATTTTTTAGCACATTTTAGGTCGGAAGTGCGTTTTATATGCAAAAATATAACTGTATAAAAATATTATATATAAATTATCTTATGAAATTAAAAATAATAATAGAAAAATTTAATAGTTAAGATGAATAAAAAGATAAAGGATTTCTTTTACATTAACGATCCACTTCACTGAGACATAATTCTTTATCAAATATATACTACAATTCAGCTCTTAAGTAAAGTTTTCTTTGTTTTTATTTTTCAGATGCCAGTTGTCCCACAACCATCAGAAGCTGGTAATTATTTCTTAGACTCCTCAAAATCTTTTTCTTTAGCAATACTTGTACTATTTTTTATTTATTTATTTACGTCCACTTTATGCTACTATGGCTAATTGGGATAATATTTGTAGTACTTATAAGTCCTTATTCAAATCTCTCCAGTACCAATATAAAGCAATTTATGTTAGAATTATGAACATGTACAAAAAAAAACGTCAAACTCATGCATAAATACAGACCATGTATGCACACAAACACTCATTGACATACTTGCAAACCTTAAAAAATACACACTAATACCCATATTCCTACAAACAAGCTAAAACAGACATTCATGCATAACATGATGCGAGCTAATAAAAACATACGAGGATACACACTTTCCCATGTACTTATACACACCATTTCCGAAGGATGTCGGATTCAGAAATGATAACTTTAAAACCATTATTGTTGATGTTTAGAGCAACCGAAGGTTATAGTGTGTGCTTAACAAGGAAAGATCATTTGTGGTGTACTGTGGAGGTAAAATGGAATGAATATTTTTTTTTATTTGCGTAATATGTGATTTCTTGATTTATAACAAATATTTATTCCCAATATAAGCATGAAATATGATTATTTTTTAAAGTCTCAAAATACAGTTGTGTACAATCAGGAGGCATTAGGTATTAAACGGATGTTAAGTAGGATAGACTGGGGCTGGTTGATACAATGGGTTTTAGGGTGGAAGGGATAGCTGGAGTGGGGGAACTGCTCCCCCACTGGAAATCACAGAATGATGATTTCTAAGCTGAACTCCATTGTCTTCAATCACTATTGCTTCCCTCCATTTTATTAAGAAAATATGTTTTTTAGGGTAAAAATAATTTTTTAAGCCAATCTTTGAGTTCATTTTTCTAGGGTATATTGAGGAATTATGAAATTTCGACAACAGAATCTTATTCTGTGATCACTTGGTAAGTATATTAACTATGTATTTCTTTTTCAAGGCAAAGCTTTACTTTCTTTTTACATTAAAAAGTGTCATGATGTACTTTGGGGCAAGCTGATACAGTCAACGTGGGACACATTAGTACAGTATATCACCTTGACCCAAGCATTTTTAATTTTGCTGATGTTGGTAATTGTTTAGTTTTCACCAATTTTTATGAAAAGGTTCACAATAATAAAATATACTATAATCTTGGAGAGACACCTAGTGCCTTTTTCCAAATCAAAACCTAGACAAAAATGGATCTAATGCAAAAATTGGGCACACATTTAATTGGAAGCAATAAATATCATTCATTTGTATACATTGTGAGTCAAATGGAGAAGATTTATTGGCCTTAAAGGGAGGCAGATAATCCCTAAGATTATTTATTTATGCTGAAAATGATTTTTGTTTTAATCAGTAAATTTTGTCCTAAGTTCTTACTCTAGAGAGTCCTTATGTTTTTGATAATAATATATATTTAAATGTGTCAAAGAATCATTCTAAATATTTTAAATTTCTGTTTTATTTTTAACTATTTCTATGAACATGAACCCACTATTATTTATCAAGTTATAATTTCTAGCTATTTTATGTCTTTTAGACTACCAAACATGTTTATATTATTAAATTTCATTCTGTATATGTTCCTTTTCAATTATTTTCATAAATGATTTTAACAAATGCTTATAAATTATTAACTTTTCTTTTATTACTGTATCAACATGCCCCAGCAGTTTCAACCAGTCCATTTGTGGGGTAAGTTAATACACTTAAAATTTTTTTTTAAATTTTCTCTATTTTGTCTGCAATAAAGATAAAGAATTGAAACGATACTTGACACTGAAGCAATTTATTGGTAAACATTTTCCAAATTTCTACTTTGTCTGATAATAGAGATAAAACAAAAAACCCAAAAGTGTATCAACCAGCCCCGGATCCCCTAATAGGAAATATACGGGGTGTAAATCAATATGGCCTAAAAAAGAAGTAGATTTATTTATAAAAATGCCCTTTGATTTCTCTAAACTACTAACTTCAAAGACCAACAAATAATGAATACAAAACCACCATATAAAATAATCTATTATTCAATATTTTCAAAGTTGGTGTACACAAGTTAGAACATGGTTATATCATCACCCGTCCCTGCATGTAAGGGAATAGATGAACTTAAATAATCAAGAACAAAATCAACTGTAATGCAATTTCAATTATGTTTTTTTTTCAGGAAATTTTGGTGTCAATCATCGAGGGCCGATGAATTCAACAAATGTTTTTATTCCTCCATTAGTTGTTCCACACACCATGATGGAATACAGACCTCCAATGAATGCCCAGCGTCGTGGGGAAATACTTGCAGGTCGTCCTGTGGGTTATCATCCACGTGTAAGTAACATTTGATAGGTTAGTGTAGAATAGTTGATCTCCATATGCATTCTCTAATATATTATTTTCTTTTAGTGCCCTTTGAAAAGAAATAGTTAAATATAAATTCTCTTATGAAATTCAAAATGACAATAAAAAACATATTAAACTTAAGATGAATGAGATAAAAGATTTATTTTAAATTACCGATACACTTCAATAATACATAAGTGCAAATGAAATATTTACTACAATTGAGGTTTTAAGTTAATTTTTTGTTATTTTTATTTTTCAGATGCGAGTTTCCCGACAACCATCACGAACTGGTAATTATTTCTCATACGCTCTTCTAAATCGTTTTCTTTAGCAACATTTGTACTACATATAAGTTCTTATTCAAACCTCTGCAATACTATTGATAAGCAATTTATGTTAGAATTATGAATGTGTTCAAAAAAGCACCAAACTCATGCACAAATACAAACTACGCATGAACACAATCACATACATACAGAGCGCATGCCAACCATTAAAAAACACATTTAAATGTTCGAATTTCTACAAACAAGCTAAAACAGACACTCATACACAACACCAGGTGAGCAAATAAAAACATACACTGAAACACACTCTTATACTCAGCATTTCCAAAAGATGATGGATTCAAAAAGGATTACTTTATATCCCTTATATCTGATGTTTTGAGTAACAGAAAGTTAAAATGCAAAGGGAATTGATGAATTCAAATAAACTAGAACAAAATCAACTGTAATGCAATTTCAATTATGTTTTTTTTTTTTAGGAAATTTTAGTGTCAATCATCGAGGGCCGATGAATTCAACAAATGTTTTTATTCATCCATTAGTTGAACCACACACCATGATGGAACACAGACCTCCAATGAATGCCCAGCGTCGTGGGGAAATACTTGCAGGTCGTCCTGTGGGTTATCATCCACGTGTAAGTAACATTTGATAGGTTAGTGTAGAATAGTTGATCTCCATATGCATTCTCTAATATATTATTTTCTTTTAGTGCCCTTTGAAAAGAAATAGTTAAATATAAATTCTCTTATGAAATTCAAAATTATAATAAAAAACATATTATACTTAAGATGAATGAGATAAAAGATTTATTTTAAATTACCGATACACTTCAATAATACATAAGTGCAAATGAAATACTTACTACAATTCAGGTTTTAAGTTAATTTTTTGTTATTTTTATTTTTCAGATGCGAGTTTCCCGACAACCACCACGAACTGGTAATTATTTCTCATAAGCTCTTCTAAATCGTTTTCTTTAGCAACATTTGTACTACATATAAGTTCTTATTCAAACCTCTGCAATACTATTGTTAAGCAATTTATGTTAGAATTATGAATGTGTTCAAAAAAGCACCAAACTCATGCACAAATACAAACTACGCATGAACACAATCACATACATACAGAGCGCATGCCAACCATTAAAAAACACATTTAAATGTTCGAATTCCTACAAACAAGCTAAAACAGACACTCATACACAACACCAGGTGAGCAAATAAAAACATACACTGAAACACACTCTTATACTCAGCATTTCCAAAAGATGATGGATTCAAAAAGGATTACTTTAAATCCCTTATATCTGATGTTTTGAGTAACAGAAAGTTATAATGCAAAGGGAATTGATGAATTAAAATAAACTAGAACAAAATCAACAGTAATGCAATTTCAATTATGTTTTTTCAGGAAATTTCAGTGTCAATCGTCGAGGGCCGATGAATTCAACAAACGTGTTTATTCCTCCATTAATTGATCCACACACCATGATGGAACGCAGACCTCCAATGAATGCCCAGCGTCGTGGGGAAATACTTGCAGGTCGTCCTGTGGGTTATCATCCACGTGTAAGTAACATTTGATAGGTTCGTGTAGAATAGTAGATCACCATATGCAGGCACTAATATATTATTTTCTTTTAGTGCCTTTCGAAAAGATATAATTGAAGTTAAAAATAAATTCTCTGATGAAATTCAAAATTATAATAAAAAACATATTATACTTAAGATGAATGAGATAAAATATTTATTTTAAATTACCAATACACTTCACTAATACATAAGTGCAAATGAAATATTTACTACAATTCAGGTTTTAAGTTAATTTTTTGTTATTTTTATTTTTCAGATGCGAGTTTCCCGACAACCATCACGAACTGGTAATTATTTCTCATACGCTCTTCTAAATCGTTTTCTTTAGCAACATTTGTACTACATATGAGTTCTTATTCAAACCTCTGCAATACTATTGTTAAACAATTTATGTTAGAATTATGAATGTGTTCAAAAAAGCACCAAACTCATGCACAAATACAAACTACGCATGAACACAATCACATACATACAGAACGCATGCCAACCTTAAAAAACACATTTAAATGTTCGAATTCCTACAAACAAGCTAAAACAGACACTCATACACAACACCACACGAGCAAATAAAAACATACACTGAAACACACTCTTATACTCAGCATTTCCAAAAGATGATGGATTCAAAAAGGATTACTTTAAATCCCTTATATCTGATGTTTTGAGTAACAGAAAGTTATAATGCAAAGGGAATTGATGAATTCAAATAAACTAGAACAAAATCAACAGTAATGCAAATTCAATTATGTTTTTTCAGGAAATTTCAGTGTCAATCGTCGAGGGTCGATGAATTCAACAAACGTGTTTATTCCTCCATTAATTGATCCACACACCATGATGGAACGCAGACCTCCAATGAATGCCCAGCGTCGTGGGGAAATACTTGCAGGTCGTCCTGTGGGTTATCATCCACGTGTAAGTAACATTTGATAAGTCAGTGTAGAATAGTTGATTTCCATATGCATTCTCTAATATATAATTTTCTTTTAGTGCCCTTTGAAAAGAAATAGTTAAATATAAATTCTCTTATGAAATTCAAAATGACAATAAAAAACATATTAAACTTAAAATGAATGAGATAAAAGATTTATTTTAAATTACCGATAACCTTCAATAATGCATAAGTGCAAATGAAATATTTACTACAATTCAGGTTTAAGTTAATTTTTTGTTGTTTTATTTTTCAGATGCCAATTGTCCCACAGCCATCACAATCAGGTAATTATTTCTATTACACTCCACTAAACTGTTTCCTTTTGGCAACATTTGTAATACATATAAGTCGTTATTCAAATGTTTCTAATATCATAACTAAGCAATTTATGTTAGAATTATAAATGTGTAAAAAAAAAACAAAAAAAAAAAAAAAAAAAAAAAAAAAAAAAAAACAACTCATGCATAAATACAAACCACACAAGCATAAACAATATATGCAAATACATACATTCCTACAAATAACCAAAACTGGCACATACACACTCATACACAACACCAAACGAACTATTAAAAACATATACAGAAGGAACCCTCTTGCATGCACATATACACACCATTTCCAAAAAAAAGCTGGATTCAGAAAGGATTACTTTTAAACCATTATTATAGATGTTTAGAGTAATCGAAGATTATAATGTATTTAACTAGAAAGCAGAGACCAATATGATTGTGCAGTACAACCAAAATGAAGTTTATGATTGTTTCACTTATGTACATAATATGCGATTTGTTGTTTAATAACAAATATTTAATCCCAATATAAACATGAAGCGTGATTGTTTTTTAAAGTCTCAAAAGTAAAGTTTTTGCATAATCGTAATGCATTAGGCATTGGCCGGGTGTTAAGTAATAGGAAATATAAAGGTCATAAGTGCATAAGCCCTTAAAAAGTAGTTGATTTACTTATGAAATGATCCCTTTGAATTCTCAATGTTACAAACATAAAAAATCTAAAGACAACATACAAATAATGAATACAAAACCAGCATATATAAGTATGTATTATTCAATATTTTCAAATGAGATGTACGAAAGTTAGAACATGGCTATAGTGTCATCCACCACTACATTTAAGTGATAAATTTAAATAAACTAGAACAAAATCAATAGTTATGCAAATTCAATTATGTTTTTTCAGGAAATTTCAGTGTCAATCATCGAGGGTCGATGAATTCAACAAACGTGTTTATTCCTCCATTAATTGATCCACACACCATGATGGAACGCAGACCTCCAATGAATGCCCCGCGTCGTGGGGAAATACTTGCAGGTCGTCCTGTGGGTTATCATCCACGTGTAAGTAACATTTGATAGGTCAGTGTAGAATAGTTGATTTCCATATGCATTCTCTAATATATAATTTTCTTTTAGTGCCTTTTGAAAAGAAATAGTTAAATATAAATTCTCTTATGAAATTCAAAATGACAATAAAAAACATTAAACTTAAGATGAATGAGATAAAAGATTTATTTTAAATTACCGATAACCTTCAATAATGCATAAGTGCAAATGAAATATTCACTACAATTCAGGTTTAAGTTAATTTTTTGTTGTTTTATTTTTCAGATCCCACTTGTCCTACAGCCATCACAACCTGGTAATTATTTCTATTACACTCCTCTAAATTGTTTTCTTTAGCAACATTTGTAATACATATAAGTCGTTATTCAAACGTTTCTAATATCATAACTAAGCAATTTATGTTAGAATTATAAATGTGTAAAAAAAAAAAAAAAAAAAAAAAAAACAACTCATGCATAAATACAAACCACACAAGCATAAACAATATATGCAAATACATAAATTCCTACAAATAACCAAAACTGGCACATACACACTCATACACAACACCAAACGAGCTATAAAAACATATACCGAAGAACCCTTTTGCATACACATATGTACACCATTTCCATAAAAAAGCTGGATTTAGAAAGGATTACTTTTAAACCATTATTATAGATGTTTAGAGTAATCGAAGATTATAATGTATTTAACTAGAAAGCAGAGACCAATATGATTGTGCAGTACAACCAAAATGAAGTTTATGATTGTTTCACTTATGTACATAATATGTGATTTGTTGTTTAATAACAAATATTTAATCCCAATATAAACATGAAGCGTGATTGTTTTTTAAAGTCTCAAAAGTACAGTTTTTGCATAATCGTAATGCATTAGGCATTGGCCGGGTGTTAAGTAATAGGAAATATAAAGGTCATAAGTGCATAAGCCCTTAAAAAGTAGTTGATTTACTTATGAAATGATCCCTTTAAATTCTCAATGTTACAAACTTAAAAAATCTAAAGACAACATACAAATAATGAATACAAAACCAGCATATATAAGTATGTATTATTCAATATTTTCAAATGAGATGTACAAAAGTTAGAACATGGCTATAGTGTCATCCACCACTACATTTAAGTGATAAATTTTAAATAAACTAGAACAAAATCAATAGTTATGCAAATTCAATTATGTTTTTTCAGGAAATTTCAGTGTCAATCATCGAGGGCCGATGAATTCAACAAATGTTTTTATTCCTCCATTAATTGATCCACACACCATGATGGAACGCAGACCTCCAATGAATGCCCCGCGTCGTGGGGAAATACTTGCAGGTCGTCCTGTGGGTTATCATCCACGTGTAAGTAACATTTGATAGGTCAGTGTAGAATAGTTGATTTCCATATGCATTCTCTAATATATTATTTTCTTTTAGTGCCTTTTGAAAAGAAATAGTTAAATATAAATTCTCTTATGAAATTCAAAATGACAATAAAAAACATATTAAACTTAAGATGAATGAGATAAAAGATTTATTTTAAATTACCAATACACTTCACTAATACATAAGTGCAAATGAAATATTTACTACAATTCAGGTTTTAAGTTAATTTTTTGTTATTTTTATTTTTCAGATGCGAGTTTCCCGACAACCATCACGAACTGGTAATTATTTCTCATACGCTCTTCTAAATCGTTTTCTTTAGCAACATTTGTACTACATATGAGTTCTTATTCAAACCTCTGCAATACTATTGTTAAACAATTTATGTTAGAATTATGAATGTGTTCAAAAAAGCACCAAACTAATGCACAAATACAAACTACGCATGAACACAATCACATACATACAGAGCGTATGCCAACCTTAAAAAACACATTTAAATGTTCGAATTCCTACAAACAAACTAAAACAGACACTCATACACAACACCAGGTGAGCAAATAAAAACATACACTGAAACACACTCTTATACTCAGCATTTCCAAAAGATGATGGATTCAAAAAGGATTACTTTAAATCCCTTATATCTGATGTTTTGAGTAACAGAGAGTTATAATGCAAAGGGAATTGATGAATCCAAATAAACTAGAACAAAATCAACAGTAATGGAATTTCAATTATGTTTTTTCAGGAAATTTCAGTGTCAATCGTCGAGGGTCGATGAATTCAACAAACGTGTTTATTCCTCCATTAATTGATCCACACACCATGATGGAACGCAGACCTCCAATGAATGCCCAGCGTCGTGGGGAAATACTTGCAGGTCGTCCTGTGGGTTATCATCCACGTGTAAGTAACATTTGATAAGTCAGTGTAGAATAGTTGATTTCCATATGCATTCTCTAATATATTATTTTCTTTTAGTGCCTTTTGAAAAGAAATAGTTAAATATAAATTCTCTTATGAAATTCAAAATGACAATAAAAAACATTAAACTTAAGATGAATGAGATAAAAGATTTATTTTAAATTACCGATAACCTTCAATAATGCATAAGTGCAAATGAAATATTCACTACAATTCAGGTTTAAGTTAATTTTTTGTTGTTTTATTTTTCAGATGCCAATTGTCCCACAGCCATCACAACCTGGTAATTATTTCTATTACACTCCTCTAAATTGTTTTCTTTAGCAACATTTGTAATACATATAAGTCGTTATTCAAACGTTTCTAATATCATAACTAAGCAATTTATGTTAGAATTATAAATGTGTAAAAAAAAACAACTCATGCATAAATACAAACCACACAAGCATAAACAATATATGCAAATACATACATTCCTACAAATAACCAAAACTGGCACATACACACTCATACACAACACCAAACGAGCTATAAAAACATATACTGAAGAACCCTCTTGCATACACATATGCACACCATTTCCAAAAAAAAGCTGGATTCAGAAAGGATTACTTTTAAACCATTATTATAGATGTTTAGAGTAATCGAAGATTATAATGTATTTAACTAGAAAGCAGAGACCATATGATTGTGCAGTACAAGCAAAATGAAGTGAATGATTGTTTCACTTATGTACATAATATGTGATTTGTTGTTTAATAACAAATATTTAATCCCAATATAAACATGAAGCGTGATTGTTTTTTAAAGTCTCAAAAGTACAGTTTTTGCATAATCGTAATGCATTAGGTATTGACCGGTTGTTAAGTAATAGGAAATATAAAGGTCATAAATGCATAAGCCCTAAAAAAGTAGTTGATTTACTTATGAAATGATCCCTTTGAATTCTCAATGTTACAAACATAAAAAATCTAAAGACAACATACAAATAATGAATACAAAACCAGCATATATAAGTATCTATTATTCAATATTTTCAAATGAGATGTACAAAAGTTAGAACATGGCTATAGTGTCATCCACCACTACATTTAAGTGATAAATTTAAATAAACTAGAACAAAATCAATATTTATGCAAATTCAATTATGTTTTTTCAGGAAATTTCAGTGTCAATCATCGAGGGCCGATGAATTCAACAAATGTTTTTATTCCTCCATTAGTTGTTCCACACACCATGATGGAATGCAGACCTCCAATGAATGCCCAGCGTCGTGGGGAAATACTTGCAGGTCGTCCTGTGGGTTATCATCCACGTGTAAGTAACATTTGATAGGTCAGTGTAGAATAGTTGATTTCCATATGCATTCTCTAATATATTATTTTCTTTTAGTGCCCTTTGAAAAGAAATAGTTAAATATAAATTCTCTTATGGAATTCAAAATGACAATAAAAAACATATTAAACTTAAGATGAATGAGATAAAAGATTTATTTTAAATTACCGATTACCTTCAATAATGCATAAGTGCGAATGAAATATTTACTACAATTCAGGTTTTAAGTTAATTTTTTGTTATATTTATTTTTCAGATGCGAGTTTCCCAACAACCATCACAAACTGGTAATTATTTCTTATACGCTCTTCTAAATCGTTTTCTTTAGCAACATTTGTACTACATATAAGTTCTTATTCAAACCTCTGCAATAATATTGTTAAGCAATTTATGTTAGAATTATGAAAGTGTTCAAAAAAGCACCAAACTCATACACAAATACAAACTACGCATGAACACAATCACATACATACAGAGCGCATGCCAACCATTAAAAAACACATTTAAATGTTCGAATTCCTACAAACAAGCTAAAACAGACACTCATACACAACACCAGGTGAGCAAATAAAAACATACACTGAAACACACTCTTATACTCAGCATTTCCAAAAGATGATGGATTCAAAAAAGATTACTTTAAATCCCTTATATCTGATGTTTTGAGTAACAGAAAGTTATAATGCAAAGGGAATTGATGAATTTAAATAATCTAGAACAAAATCAACAGTAATGCAATTTAAATTATGTTTTTTCAGGAAATTTCAGTGTCAATCGTCAAGGGTCGATGAATTCAACAAACGTGTTTATTCCTCCATTAGTTGATCCACACACCATGATTGAACTTCAGCCACCGATGTTTGTCCAGTTTCAAGTGGAAATACCAGCGGTTCTTCTTCCACGCGTAAGTAAAATCCATTAGATTAGTGAAATATAGTTGATTTCCATATGCATTCTCTAATATATTATTTTCTATTTGTGCATTTTACAAATAAAGACATTTCACTTGTAGGATTCTGAACTTATCTATATTTGAAATGTATGGTTTTCCACCTAATAGGTTCAAAATTTTGGTCGCTCTTGAGTGAGATTTATTTTCATTTATATATTTTTAAATATATTAATTCAGAGATGAAATTTACATTAATTGGCTATTTTTCTGAGGCTTATAAAACATGAAAAAAGTAAATGGGAAAACATTTCTTTTAAGGTTTGTAAATATAAACTCTTTTACGAACTTAAAAATAGGCACAGATTAACCATTGTGTTCAACATATTTATGTCTTTATTCATTTTATAATTTTTGTATCGTCTTAGTTACATTTTTTTTTGAGAGGGGGAGCAACTTCTAAACAAGTATAAGTTTTGTAATCAATTAGACAAATTCTGCATAATGCAATAATGAAGAAATAAATTATTGTCATAAAAATATAAAAGGAAAATAATTTATTTCATCATTATTGCATTATGCAAGAAAATGTTATTTTTATCCATTTCAGGATGTTGGTGGTGAGGATAAATTATTCACCTGTTATTTTTTTCATCCATAAATTTATTTCATTTTTAATTAGCTAGGTAAACATTTTCTTCGTTTTGAACATATTAGAATTTAATATATCTATTTTTCAGTGCACTTGTGTGCCAAGGACCTTGCACCACTCACAGTGATGCACCAGCCAAGAAAAACCCATGTAATATTCAGTACAAAAGAAACCTACAGAAACGTCCCTAGTATCCGATGAATGCCTTTAAGATGCCTCACCCACCTCATTATCCTCTAAATTAAAGAACAATCAACCTTTTGATCAAAAGTTACTAGAAAAACACACAAATAATTAAGCAGAAAAAATTAAATAGCCCTTAACTTCATATGAATTAGAGAAAATTAGAAGGACAAATATGAAGAAATTAATTTTTACAAATACTTTATGGATGCAAGTTAAATAATTTGCTACATGCTGAAAATTTCTTCAATAGAAGAACTAGTCGAAGTAGTGATGAAAGTAGCCAATCACAAGAACCTTTTGACAGAAAACCAAACATTCTGAAAAAGTTGACAAAAAGAGCAATAATTCATCGAGCAGCATCAGAAAAATGTTCAAATGGAAAAGTGGGAGTTTAGTTGCAGGTTTCTGATAATGAATGTTAAATTTAAAATCTATTTACCTTGTTGGGATTTTGTATTATATATTTATTGTATTTTTCATTAAAATAGCATTGTGAAACTGCAAAATGACAGAGGAGGCACAAGGGGCAAATAAGGAAAGCCATGTTCTCCAGAGTGATTTGTAACTGCAGAATACCAATTTACTTTTTACCCCCCACCCCTATGATGTGCTCCATTCTCACCATCTTAATAGTCTCAAAGGATGTGAAATTCATATTTTAAGTCCTTGTACTTATAAACTTGTAGAAATATTTTAGTGAATAAAGAATTGAATATATATGGTCTTTTAATTATTTTAAAATTAAAACCCTATAACTGTGAGTAAAAAATAATTTTTAATACAATTTAGTTCTATCACTGTACCAGTATGGCTTCCTAAAAATATTTTCATTAATACTAAGCCACTAATAATTTTCATTTGAGGCCATCCAAAATTGAGTAACATTTATTTCTTAGCTACTTAATGAATATAAAATTAAGCATTTGAGACTTAAGATTTGATTATTTTTAAGCAACCAATTAACTAATTGGGTGGTCACAACTAATTTTATTTTTTTACAATTAAATTATGAGTGAACTTGTATTTGATAGATAATGCCTATCACACAAATGACATGGCATGTGTATGCCACAAATGAAAATAAGGCTTAGGGGACTAGTTACTAAGAGTTGATATAGATGAAAATAGTGAATTAATTGTTTCATCAATGGCTTGGGCTTCTAAAGTTTAGTAGATGAATATATTTTTGATAGAGGTGTGTAAGATGGACTAGAGAGGAAGAAGAGTTGTATAAAACAAGAAAGCATATGAACTCACAACTCTCGCACAGCCAGACAAAATGGAGGAACATTTTGTACCCACTTACCATCATGATGTTGCGTGAATTTCAATAGGTAATGAAGGAGTGTTTTTTTTTTTCCACATGAAAACCAAAATAATTGATTTTTAAAGTAAACATTGTAAACTAAGTAATTGAATTAAAGCATACTGAATTATTACTATACCTGCTTGAAATATATTCTTTTCAAAATCATTTATATTTGTATCTTGTGGATTATCAGCAGAAACGCTATTTTATGGTAGTCAGGTCTTCTGATTATATTTAAGAGTCTCCTGCACAAATGAATCAGCATACTCATTTTGAAGTGGTCAGATAATATTGGAGGGAAAACAATTACTAAAAACCATTTATTAAAAGAGACCAGCTCTTTGATATTCGTGTGGTAACACAATAGTATGATACAAAACAGGTAACATTGCAACTTACATTAAATGCAGTCTTACATAAAATTACAAAACAAATTTTTTACATTTTTAATAATTTAATAATTAGTTACTAATTATAAAATCTAAATAATTACAGGTATAATTTCAAAGGTTAGTTAATTAGAGAATATTAATTTTAAATTAAACTAAATTACCAAACTTATAATTTAAATATATTTAACACGGATATATTTAAACAGATGAGTTTTCCTACTAAATGAATTCAAAAATTACAACATAAAGAAATGTCCAATTACTAGACTAAATTATTAAATTGAATTGAAAACTAAAAGGGTACACTTGCTAGGAAATAGTATTACAAGACCAATGCAAGAACATCATAATATATATATATATATATATATATATATATATATATATATATATATATATATAACTCAAAAATATTTAGGAAAAAACATAAAATTTACATGATTTTGTTAAAAGGAGACCCATTCAAATTGTTCTGCCATTTATCAAACCTATTTTAAGATTGTATAAATGTATAGCTCCTAAATAAATTCAATCTTTAATCACTGAAACATTGACTTCCAAAAATTTTAATTAGCAAGGAAACATGAATATTTCTACATGGAAAGCCGAGGGAAGAGTGTCTTAAAGATGTTTTAATAATTAACTCTTTTTTATTTGCATTGCATAAGACACCCTTTTTCATTATGAGCTTCAAAACTATTAAATAAACATGAATCTCTCTCTCCCTTGTGGAGCTTCCTGTGTGCGCATGCGCACAACAGTCAAACACCTCGCCACTGGAACTGTGAAGCTCACAGTTCCATACAAAGATTTTTGTATCTTTTTTTCATAAACTGGGGGATGGTTACTGCATTAAGTTAAGGATTATATATTATACAAATATAAAGAAAGAATTAAAGAAAAAGGCTCATTTATTAAATGTTATAGATAATATCAAGTGGAAATTGGGGGTGCTGCAGTTCCACAGTGCCTATACGCGAGTCGCCACTGCATTTAATATAAAAATGATCTGCTGCACTTCATTTAAATTTATTTCATTTGAAAGTGACAGATATCTCAAATCCAATACATCCAAAAAATGTAATAGAACATAATTTATAGTTTTATGGTAAACAAAAAAAGGTCATATAATAAAAATCTTTTTTATCATAAACAGGTACATAGAAATTTGAAATTTTTACTTCAGTCCTCATCTAACCCCCCCCCCCTCATTTAGTCAGTTTTAATCAAAAGGAGAGATGCACAACTAGAACAATCCTAAACATGAAATTTCAATGTCACAAGGCTAACTGTTATTTAGTAATGTACTCTGTTTATAATTCTCATTGGAACAAAAAGAAAAAAAAAAATGAACATGCCCTACTATGAATTATATCAATCTAAAAGATGCCAATATTCATAACCAAACATAAAAAATATCCTAGAGGCTTCATTGAGCTAATAAACCAAATAAATGAAACGTTTCTAAAAAATACTTTAATTTATTTAATTTCATTGTTAAAAACCTACCTTTCATTTTATTTCAAATTACTGTCAACTCCTGTTCTTAAGCATTTGATTTTAACAATAATGCTGATGTATCAATATACACTACCCTCCATTTGCTTTTGCGAACCCAATGAAAAATTGCAAGAGCTTAAAATTTGTATTGCTCAGCAGTAAAAAATTGTAGTTCAAAAAATCCAATTTCATTCAAATGAACAGGAAAAAACCATCCAAAAACACAACTATGGACTTTAAGAAATTGAAGCTTCAATTTTTAAAGTTGCTTTAAAAAAATGAAAATACGCAAAATATATTGCTCAACCTAGATAATTGAGTTTGAAAGGGTATTGACTAAGCTAATGAGGGGCCTGTTTTTTTAATATCAATATTTTAAAAAATTAGGTAGACAGAGAAAAACTTTAGAGAAAAAAAATGATGCAATTTTACTCATAGAAGAAAAATCTGATTTTTAAATCGGAATTTAAATATAAATATAAACAATATTTTTATAGTGTTAAAAACTTAAAAATTATGTATAATATGGCATAAATACTTTGCAGTATTTACAAAATTATTAACCCTTTCGAGACTGATAGCCACTTCAATGACACCTTGGCATGATGCTTTGCGTATATCTGTGTAACCTCTAGTTCAACTCCTTGCTGTTGAATCTCAAAGTGGAAAAATTACCTTCTCACTATAATGGACCAAAATGCGGTTATCAGTCTGAAAAGTGTTAATTTAACTAACCATTTTTTAAATACAGTGTTAGTACAGATAGTTTTAAAGATACCAGGCAATTACGTAAAACAAGGAAGTATACTAACCTGTCTGAACTTGAATATTTTAAAAAAATGTATTTTATCGTACTTGATACTATTCAAATTTAAGATATAAAATGTATGAAATTAGTTTTATAGTTCTATTTTTAGACATTAGACATTAAAAGAGTAAGGGTAAAAGGAATTTATATTTATTAATTCTGTGGCAATGAAACCAAAGACGAAAGTTGTGTATACAAATAAAATAATTTTCAAAAATGTACAATGGTGCATAATACAATTTGAGCTTCAAAAGAAGACTGGAATCTGGTGTTAACCTGAAGAAAATAACAAATCGACATTGTGGCATCGACATAGGAGCTTGCACATCATCAAACATTTATTGTTAGGTACAGAAGCAGATTATGTAAGTAATTTAAATTGTATCTGTAGTCATGATTTAAAAATAAAACTTAAATTTGATCAAAGGTTTGTTTTGTTTTTTAACCAAAACTTCAACTTTTCAAAAACATTAATGAATGATTTTTTTTCCTAAAAATTTGGTACAATGCAAAACACAACTGATTTGAGAAATTAGGAAAAAATATCATTTTCTTTTTTATTGGTTAGATGAAACACTAAGAAATCTGGTGCCTGCCATAAAGCACTTTTATTAGATTTAGGATCACAATGAATTTAATAACTTCATCTAGAAGGAATATTTTCTTTTACAATTTTAGCAAAATACTTAAATATAGTGGTCCTTTTTATCATCTAATAAATAAAAATATTTTCAAAATTTCATAAAAGGTTCTTAAAATGTTTATTTTTCACTCCTTCTGACTGTATCTAACTCCTGAACACCCTTATAAAACTATCCTGAAACTGCACTTAATCCTTTTGCATTTCCCCTCTTTTGGAATTTTATGTATTTAACAAAGATTGCCCACAGCAAATTTCTTATTTGCCTCCTTGATCGCATAACACCTAGTACTACCTTGTAATGGGCATTTTGGAAGTTCATAGACACACAATCACAAAAGGATTCTTATTCTGATTCTTCTATATCCTCACAAGGAGTACCCTGATAATGGTATATCGCAGAATCTTCCTTTTAATCTAATTCAACAGATCCTGTCCTCATAGCAGCTGGACTCCAAAAGAGCATACTGGAGACTTCTCATCATAATTCTGATGCTTCTACAGTTCCATCTAAAACCAATAAATAATTGTTGCAAGTATCCATAACCACCAAACTCCATTGGCTCACTGATTTGCATTGTGAAGCACTATCTTCAATGACCACTCCAAGTTGCAATATGCTCAAGACACTCTATATGCCAATATTTAGCCAGAATATTTCTTGGTTTTCTTCATTGGTTTATTTTTCTTTCAGCACTTGAGGCATAGAGTTAGATAATATTCCCTTCCATATGCAAATTAACCCTTCTAGGGATTACAGTGTTAAAAACTAACATACTTTGTTGTCTAGCAATTTGATAGTTTGGCAGATTATCGGCTGTTTATTTAGAGGAGAGGACGTTGATTTCCCTTGCTCACCCCACCTCTTTTATCCAGGCATGGAACGGGAAGCAAATGTCCTATTAACATCTTGACTGTGGAACGGTGTCAACTGGCCCCATCCGTATATAATATAACAAGTATACCTGTTTGCAGGACCCTTCAATGATATTTCAGCAGATTTCCCTTAAGGGAAATCAGCTATTGAAGTAGTACTGAAGACACGATTTTCAGAAAATTTCCTCAAATATCCTTCGATCCTATTTAGTAGATGGCGAAAATGAGGTCTGTTCAATATATATACCACTCTAGGGGTAGCAATTTTGGTTTGATCATTATCAAACTTGATATGTATGCATTTCATTCAAAACTAAATTTCAAGTTCGTTAATGGCTAAAATCAGACCAGTGAGAGGGAGGGAGGGGGAATTTCAGAAATTCTGAATATCTCTGAAAATTCGGATAATACCTCGCATCGAAAAATAGTGTAGAATCAATTTTATTACAAATGTAATGTTCAATTAATTTTTTTAAGTACATTATAACTCTATCTCAAATATTAATGGAGTTATTTTAATTTTTAAATTTTCAGCCTTTAGTAAACCCCTTCTTTTCCATCGTACATAAAGAATAAGCCAATATATCATGAACTGTCTTATTTCAAGCCAATATACCAAATATTGTGTCTAACAGCAGCATGGGCAGGATAAATTGCTGGAGCCACTGCAGTCCCTGGGAATATCTAGTAAGTCTACTATATGGGTGAGAATGCTACTGGCAAGGACTTCCTGTGGTGTTAGTAAACAGAAAACTCGTATAGTCATGAGGTTATCAGGGGTCTAAGACAAGTTAATTCATTATCGTATATGCTAGTTATACTCTCTCTTGATGTGGTAATCCGAAGAATAAAAACTAATATGGGAGGGGTGAGTGACTATACACAACAGGCTAACAGAGCACATAGTCTATGAGAAAAATGTATTGACCTCTGGTATAATCATTGCCGAATTGGCTAATGCAGTAGAAGAGCTGGGTTGAGTAAACGAAGTCAAAATGAATTTCATGAGAGCAAAGAGGCAAAGGATTATTTTGTTTCAGGCCCCATCCTAATTTTACATCATTTAAGAGAGGAATGGTAACAGAAAGTTATAACATGGGAGTTGGCATTAATTCCAGAATTGTTGCAGTAGTCAAATATTTCTAATCCTTTAAAAAAAGACTCTGAGATTCAAACAAATCTATCACAAAGCAATGATAATGATTTACAGAACTATGATTATCATTAATCATGTATGGCAGTGAAATATGGATGCATGCATGTGCTTACACACTAATAGAAAACAGGTGAGTGCTGCTTGTCAGAAAGAATTGACTTAAGATACATTTGAAGCCAACAGAAGCAGCCTCAAACTCATGGAGTTAAATCTAAGAAAATGTGAAGATAATTTATTTTCTTTCATTATACAGTCAAGATGTTATATCGTATATGAGGAGGAAAGAGGGGGGGGGGGGGACTAGGCCCAGGCATAGATGGCTTCATCATGGCTTGAAGTACAAGGTATCTGAATGGTAGGAGCCTGGTGGAGAACTACAAGATTGGTCAACTGTGATGGCAGAGGCCTGGACCCTTCAATGTCTGTAGTATATATATTAAGAAAGTAAATAAATGATACACCATTTCTCCTACATCCCTAGTTATGATGTATATAAATGGAAATAGTTCATAATTCCTTAATTCTTTTATTTAACTTTTCTTCTTTAACTGAAAAATCTTTGTCTGCTTTATTAAAAGAAAAAGTTGGAACTTTAGCTTTCTCACTCTTATTTTCAAAGAGATCTTCAAAAAAATCATCAACACTAATTTTTTGTACTGGTGGTGGTAAGTCTTCCTGAAAATGTTTTTTGGATAGCTCATCAACAAACTCAATGGGTGATTTTGGTTCTATTAAATTATTTGTTTTGACAGAAGGAGCACTGGCCTTAGAATTTCCTACAGATTCTGAATCTACAATGTCCTTTTTAAAATAATTCGAAGGTATTTCTGCTGACAAAGTACGCACTTTGGGGATTTCAACAATTTTTGGAATACGATTTCTTTTTAAAATGAATATCATAGGTTTTGATTTGATTCTAAAAGGTGGAAAACTATTGTAATTAAAATGTATATGGGAAAACCCTTCAACTGTATCTATTATTTCATGAGAATTCGTGAAAGGTTTTAAATTAGGGGAATATTTGCTCTTTGCTTCCAATAGTAAATGTGAAAATATAAAATAATCTTCGCTTCCTGCTGGCAAGTTTTCAGTTTTGTTGTAGCTAAAAGAAAAAATACAATAAAAATCAAATGAGGGAAAAATTATTGTGTAAAAACTAGCTCACTTAAATACATTCGATTTTTTTTCTACTCACATCCAGTTAGGATTTATCTGTGTAAATCTTGATACGCCAGTCTGAGCAGATAGATTATCTATATATACATGAGCATTCACTTCAGGAGGAACAAGTTTATGCAGTCTTGCAATAGCATATCCTCCAGGATAATTTTCAGATGCTACTTTTAGAAGTATACAGGTCAAAAACACATTTGCTGCTAAGTGTAATACAGCATATAAACTTGCGATCCAGTAGCTGAATGACTGATGGCGATTTACCCACCTAAAGAAAATCATGAAATTAAAAAAAAAAGGTTTATAACTATCCATAAGCAATAAGTAGGAAATACTTTTAATAAGTACTTCCAAAGTAAGTTGCTTTCTTTTTTTTTTTCTTTTTCAACTTTCAATTTACCTCTACTCTTACCATCGCAATTTTTAATTAGAGCAACTTTCCAACTTATATTTTAAATCATGTTTATAAATTATATAAACTTCCTAAACTAACTTAAATTGCGAAATCTTTTAATATGTTCTAAGGGAATTGACATTGTCAGTGTATACGATTTTGCATTTTACTAACACTTTCAGGAGTCAGGGTTTACTTCAAAGTCAAAAGGTAAATTCTTCAAAATCTTCCTGAATATTAGTTTTATCGGAATAATGTAAAGAGCAAATTGTGTTTAGAATATATTTTTCAATCATATCAATGTTGTATAAATTTAAGAATTTTAAAATTTTGACTAAAATAATTTACTAGGGTTCCATGGAGAGGGCATGATAGAATTTAAATTAATTAGTTTTTAATATACATATCAAGGATACGTATATTACCAGTGTAGGCTTCAACATGTTAAAGACTGGTAACACACTGTTAGTTAATTACTTCTGGTTTCGGTTACCAGCACATATGTACTTCTCTGTTATTACTACAGAATACCTGAACAGGATGTTATCTTATTTTTTACATTAATGCTAAAAAGATGAAGTCATCTTCATACTCTTACGGAAAACAATAATTATTAGAGCCCTTGAGCACGCATAAATTTGTCAACATTTGTCCAATAACTATTCCTCCATGATTTGTACAGACACTATAATGACTGTAACATGATAAAAATGAATGAATTATTTAACCCTTAAAATAATTTTATACTTATATTTAAATGAGAACCCATTTTTATTTGAACACATCACTGAAAGCTTTTTTAAACATAGACTCATAAATACTTCTTCAATCTCCTTCCCCCCCCCTCATAATGGCTGTACAGCTTCTGTGATTGTTCAGAACATTTGTGTTATTGATGACAATGAAAGAATTATATAGTGCTTAAATTAATTTATTCATCATATTTCTATGAGAAACCATTACTATTTCAAACCACCAACAACATGTAACGCAGATAGTTCTATATATAAATAATTCATTCATATCTAAAATAATTCAAGAAAAGTAAAAATAATTTTTACAACTTACATTTTATTACAAGCACTCGCTGCTGTGATGTTGAACAAAGGAAATGTGTAAATAATAAATCTCAATTCCTTATGGGGCAAAAATGAAAGTGCTAATATAAACAATATTGCAGGGACTATAAGCAGTTTCATTCGTTTCTCAGCAAAAGGTACCAATACAATACTAGTACCCAAAGCACGAGGAAGTGCTGAGTACCAATACCAAAAGAATGGTGATACCTATAGAGGAGTTAA
The DNA here is from genome assembly GCA_019009955.1 of Riptortus pedestris. Taxonomy (NCBI): domain Eukaryota; kingdom Metazoa; phylum Arthropoda; class Insecta; order Hemiptera; family Alydidae; genus Riptortus; species Riptortus pedestris. The sequence goes on from CM032233.1 coordinate 101,355,306, forward strand.
GGATACATTGAGCAGGTATAGAGATATGAATAAACAGGAAACATTAATTGACAAAAAAAGATAGAAAAAAACAATAGTTTTAAAATTAATAGTTCCTAGCAAAATCATTCCAAGCTTAACAAACATCTTATTTCCAGTCAAAAAATATTTTTTCCCCCCACAATGTTTCCCACTTTTAAAAGTAACTTTAAAAACAAAAGTTAGCTTAAAAAAACATTTATTATTTGATATATAAACATTAGTAACTCTGAAACAAATATAGATATAAAATTGGAAAATAGAAATGAAAAATCAGGATATTTCGTTTCCCATTGGTTTTACGACAATAATACACATTACAAACATTGTTTATTTTGTTACTTAAAGTAAATTTTGTTATATACCGAAGATTAAATGATATATGCTAAAAACTATAGCGGGAGTCAACAATTTTATTACTATTCAATAATGTTTTTGTAATATAGGCATATTATAACAAATCATGTTATGTTTTCAGACATACATGATGATAGTTCTAACTATGATTTGGATTAGGAAAGTAACAAATCTCCGCCCCTCGCCCTCTCAATTGTTATTTATTTTAATTAGAAAATATACTCGTTACTTATTTCCAATATAAATTTAAGCTATAAGAGCATTTCGATTATTTAATTTGTATAATGTATAATTTAAACAAAGTCATGCTGAATTCGCACAATGTGTGATAGTGGAAATTGTGAGGAATCAAACTCTTTAATTGTGGTATATATTATCTCATTTCCTCCGATATGTTGAAGTTATTGAAATGACTATGTACTATCTATAACTATTAAATGTTACTTGGTAATGTCATTATATCAAAAGACAATATACATTTAAATTCAATATGATTTGAGAGGGCTACAACTCTTTCTCTCACTTCGCTTTTAAAATATAAATAAAATTATTTTTAGAGTATCACTGTTATTTATTTACATCAGGTATATAAATTACTAGAAACTATTTTTTTTAATGTTTTAAATAAATAATTTAAGTAAAGCAATGATTATGCTTCAGATTTATAACCTCACTAATACAAATTATACATAGAACTACCATATAAGTCGAAAAACATTATTACGCCTATAACAAATAAACATTAATTAGTACTAATACAATTGGTTACCCCCACTATAGTTTTAGCGAATACCTCGTTTATACTTTGTTAAACGACAAAAGTGGATACATCAAAAGCTTTCTAAATAACAAATAAAAACTCAGGGGGGGGGGTTGTTTTTAGAAAAAAGTATATATAACAAAAGCTACTTTAAAGAACACAATAAGCAACGTATGTTATGTGCATCTGTTGAAAAACCAATAGGAAATGGAATATCACAATTTTTCATTTCAGGCTTCCCTGCCTGTAATTTTAATATAGCTTATAATCATGGATGAATTAATACTAATTCATGTACCGAGTTTTGTTAAATTCGGTTCAACCGTTAGTTCCCAATAAAATAGTTGGCTCCCGCTTCAGTTTTTGGTGTATATCTCGTTTATACTTTGTTGTAAAAGAAAAGTGAATATAACAAAAGTTACTCTAAATAACAGAATAAACAATTTTTGTCATGAGCGTATCTGCCGATAAACCAATAGGAAACGAAATAATGCTATTTTTAAGTTCAGGCCTCCCCTAAAAACCCCACTTCTCCTCACCCCTAGAAATGTTGGTACAGCTTATTATAATGTAGGAGTTACTGCTAGTTCACATACCGAGTTTTGTTTAACTCTGTTGAGTCTTTTGTGCCAAATAAAATTGTTGACTCCCGCTATAATTTTTAGCGTATAACTCATTTATACTTATGTATATGACAAAAGTGTACATAATAAAAGTTACTCTAAATAACAAACTAAACAACTTTTGTTATGTGCATATTTACCGAAAAATCAATGCGAAACGAAATATCGCTATTTTTAATTTCAGGCCTCCCTTATAACCCCCACTCCTGTTTGATCCTAAAAATTTTAATATGGCTTATAATCTTTGAAGAATTAATACTAATTTACATACCGGGTTTTGTTAAATTCGGTTCAACCGTTAGTGCCCAATAAAATAGTTTGGCTCTCGCTTTAGGTTTGGGTGAATACCTCGGTCATACTTTGTTATAAAACAAAAGTGAATATAGCAAAAGTTACTCTAAATAATAATATAAACAACTTCTATTATATGCATATTTTCGAAAAAGCAATAGGAAACGAGATATCGCTATTATTAATTTCAGGCCTCCTTACAACCCCCACTTCTGCCCGTCCTTAGAAAGGTTGGTATGGCTTGTTATAATGAAGGCATTAGTGCTAATACACATACCGAGTTTTATTTCTTTTGTGCCAAATAAAATTGGCAACTCCCACTATAATTTGTAGCGTATAGCTCATTTATTATACAACGAAAGTGTATATAAGAAAATTTACTCTAAATAACCAAATAAATAACTTTTGTTATGTGCATATTTGCTGAAAAACCAATAGGAAACGAAATATCGCTATTTTTAATTTCAGGCCTCCGTTATAACCCCCACTCCTTTTTGTCTTAGAGAATATTAATATAGCCTAATGTCTAAGTTGGGCTAGTAGTAGTATACATACCAAGTTTCATAAAATTTGGTTAAGCTGTTTATGCGTGAAAAGGTAACAAACAAACACACGAAAGAAACAAAATGCAGTTATAGTGTCTATGACATGTGAAACGAAAAGTTATCATGAAATTTCGCGGAAAAAATCAATGTACAGACAGAGGTTAAATTTTATATATTGTTACGTTTTTATTACCAAAACCAGTAATAAACGTTTTTAATAAGAGTTCTTTTGGATTGCAAAATTAAATACTCGCAAGTTTCACAGTTTTTATCACTGCACAATTTATTTCACAATGCACAATAAACTTGGTAATTATTCTTAATTACTACTCACAGTATACACTGATAGTGTCACTGTTCTTCAGATTACACAGTCCAATAATTCACTCACGGTCACTGAAATTCACAGAAAGACGGCACTGCACTGTCCTTTACTTCGCGGCACTGCACTGTCTTAAACACGGCACTAAACTGTTACTTACAGTCACGGCACAACACTGTTCTTCTTATAAAAACACTTTACCGCACTGCACTAAGTCGCACTGTAGCACTGATGTGAACATCAAGACAGGTGAGAATAAAACTGACTGCTCGCGGCTGGCCGTTCTTATATAGGTTGTCGGCATACATCAAAGGGGAATTGTCTGGTTCCTTCGACGCTGGGCTGGACGAGTCTATAAGGAGCTAGAACTTTCTGTCGGCTTCTTTGATCTACGTCACACTTTCCAAATACGCGACTCTCTCTCTCTCTGAAGGATTATTCATGTATTTAATTTTCGCAACAATATATATATATATATATATATATATATATATATATATATATATTATTATTAATTTAAAGCATGAATAAGGAGGCAAAGCTTTGAGGAAAATGTCTCACTGATTTATAATTTGTAAACTAAAATCTTCTTGTCATAATATATCATGACCTATTATCTTCATAAATCTTTAGTTTATTATGTAATATTGTTAAACTAGATGTAAAACGACATCACAGAACTGTAGCAAAGGATACACCCCAATCTGAGCTTTTATTTAGAACAACGTTGAACCAAAAGACTTCTCCTTCAGGCCATGTTAACCTGTTCCAGAATAGTGAATCAATACTTACTGTCAGTAATAAAAGAGTAACACCAGCAATGACCCCAGTTTTTAGAGTACTGGAAAAAAACAAAAATAATCAAAGGATGTATTGCCTTTATTTAAAATACCACACTAAAGCATAAACTATGCACATTTTTAATAAAACCTTAATACAATGATATTTCTTTTTAAGAAACTCACATTTTTTTTTTTTTAATTTCTAGCAGTTTAATTTTTATACTCAATAAGTTTTGACCTGATTAGACTTGTTCTAACCATATGCCTAAACAGCCATCTATTTTCTCCTGATAAATTAAAACAGACAAGAATATAAACAACTCTGGAGAGTGGGAATGAGAGTGAGGTTGATAACAATACAGAATTTGAAAACAATTAATACTTTTTGTTTCGGCTATAGTTCAACTTCACAGGCTAACCATGAGTTACCAACAACTCTAGTCTTTATGACCGTAGTAAATAGTTAATTTTTGCAGGAAGAGTACCACTGTAAAAGCCCTAGTGTATCAGCCTGGATTGAGCCAGACACACATCAAACATCAACTTTTGAAAGGTAGTTCCACTCCCAAGCAACTTGTTCCTAAAATTCTCTCCTGACATTTGCCATTCTTCAACTCTTCCTCATTTGAATACCATATATGCCAATACTTCAAATCTTCAAAGGAAGAATAGTACGAACATTTTTAATTTTTCAAACTTCAAAATTATTATAATTTATTTTGTATTTTTTAATTGTAGTAATTATGGGAGGATTTTATACTTCCAGCTGGATGTCCAAAGTAACACAAGCTTATATTAAGTTAGAGATATAAACAAAATAGTTTTTACAAATTAATGATAAAAAGAAATAAAAAACATTAAAATAAGATTATGAAGAATAACTAAAAACAGAATGAAAGACTCAAACTCATTAACACACATTAAATAACAAATAAGGCATACCTTAGAAGATTTATGTGACCACTCAAAAGTTCAATTAGAATAATAAGGCCCAAGAAAATAGCCAATTCGAATCTGAAAATAATGACAGCTGCAGCCGAAAACCATATTAAACCCAAAGGATCATGTTTAATCCACGAGTTAACAGCCAACAAAACTAAAAGAGATTTAATAAAAAATTATGCCTTCATATAAATAAAGAGTGGTTATAGCTATTTAACCTTATACAGTATATGGGAAAAAACTTTTCAAATACATTGAATTTTTATAATCCTGGGATAAAATAAAACTAGAGTACAGGAAGATGAAACATTCTGTTTAAATACAGAATACAAATGGATAGAATAAATAGATAATCCTTTTTAATGCCAACTTATTGAAAATTCCATAATCAATTGGTAAATAAAAAACAGTTGTATATTGTTTTTATACCTGCATATCACTAGTCATTTTAGATTTAAAATAGTAGTCCTTACATAGAAGTCATTAACAAGAGAAATAGAAGAAAAATAAAATGTACTGTAAGTGTGTGGTGTGGTGTGTGAGTGCATGCATGTGTGGTGGGTGATCACATACACATGCGGTGTGTGCATGATTAAATTCTGTCAGTAAATGATAGGTAAAATAATAGATCGAATAATCCTAAGGCATGCATACTATGTTACCGAATTGAGATATATACCTAATGGTAGAGCCATTATATTAGGAAGTGGACGACTGGAATAAAACATGAAGTGGTACTGAGATGCAGTTAATGCAAAAAACCACATTGCAACACCTTCACCAAAAACATCTTTAACAGTTTTATGTAGTTTTTGAAAACTAAATAGAACACAACCCCCAATTGCCGCACGTACTGAAATAAATAATAAACATACATATAATATTTAATTTTATAAATAAAATAGCAATATATATAAAATTAAGTTTACCTAAATACTGGCAAATAAATTTATTTTGTGAAATAATACCCAAAAGATCAAAAACTGTGAGCATTGGTGATAAAATTAAAGTAATAAACAATGGTCCCAAAAATGTTCGAGGTACTACTCCAGGAAACTCGAAATGATCAAACTACAAATAAATAAATTCTTATTAAACAATTAAATTATAGCACAAAAAAGTTTATTGGTTTCAACCAAACTACCAAAGAATAACATATTTTTAAGATATGAGCTAATTAATTCTCAAAATCCAAAATGTTTAATGAAAATCAATAATTTACACACATTATATAATTATTTAAGCTTTCCTGAATCCAATTTTAGTTTACTGAGTTAGAACATTTAGTTCTTAGAGAGTACTAGAGGAAGAAAAATAAAATTACCACTTTCTTTGAAATTAATTTAATTTAATAGAAAATTAATTATTATGGCTAAGATAACTTTTAAAAACAGATCTTCAGTATATTTATACAGGTTATAGCTTTGGCTGAAATATAAAATACATAGAACATTTAGAAAAAAAATCAGAGAAATTTATAAACATCTAGTCGAAAGCTGATACAGGTTTGATTTGGATTAAAATATATGTGTATGTACAAACTTTTTATCAACTTATTACGTTACAGATAATCATCCAATAACTAATGGAGAAATCATATACTAGATAAAATATTATACAGCACTCTCTATTATCCTGAAATGTGGTAACAGGGAGTCTTTCTATTGCCTTTATAGTCAGAGAGTCTCATGTAGAAGACAATGGGACGCCATTGGTCTCCCTTGTGACTCTTTTCCTTTCCTTCTTCCCTTGTGGGTAATTAGGACTTCCTGGGAACAAATACTAAGCATAGCCTGTGGATAGAAACCAAATAACAACAAACATAAATTGCGTACAAACATATAAACAATTTTACTAGTGTGCATGCACCTTTTACTTAAAACGACAATTTCAACAAAATAATGCATACTATGAAGAACTAGCTACAGGAGGGTGGAGAATGCTTAGCAATTACAGGACTAATTACTTATATTATTTTTCTCGTTAGAATTAAAAACATAAAAATCTTTGATCTTGGATGAAACATGAGCAAGCGTTCGAGGGTTTACTGAATAATTGATTAGCACAACCTTGTCAAAAATAAATCTATACTTTTAATTTAAGAAAACCATTGAGGAATTATAGGATGCTCGACTCAGACCCTCCGAAGGAAATTGCTCAATAAGAAGAATATTAATAAGGCTATATTGACATAGCATTTTGGATGAAGTATAGATAGAGGAGACTGTGAGGGAAGTCTGAAATTTAAAAAAATATATATTTTACTGATTTAGAGTAATGTTCTTTCTATAATAATGTATAAACAAAATAAGCCCAAAAATATTGATGTCCACTACCAGTAACCAAACTTATACTACTACTACATTCATATTTCTTCCAGTGAATTAGAGTGGTGGTTATAAGGAAGGCTTACAATTAAAAATTAAGATATTATGTTTCATTCATATTTTAATATGGAATACAAATAGTTTTATTTTGTACTAGTCATTTTTCCATACAAAAAATTGGTCGTTTAACAACCTATAAACAATATATATACAAAAAACTATGGATTGTGTCAACAATTTAATGGTGTGAAAAAGTGAAATGAACAATATATATATATATATATATATATATATATATATATATATATATATATAAAATTGTAACCTCTGTCTGTACATTGATTTTTTTCTCGAAATTTCACGATACTTTTTTGTTTCACATGTCATAGACACCATAACTGCATTTTGTTTCTTTCGTGTATTTTTTTTTTTGTTTGATACCTTTAAACGGCTGAACCGAATTTTATGAAACTTTGTATGTATATTACTACTAAAGCAACTTAGACTTTAGGCTATATTAATATTCTCTGGGATGAACAGGAGTGGTTATAAGGGAAGCTTATTAAAAGTAGCAATATTTCGTTTCCTATCGGTTTTTCGGCAAATATGAACATAACAAAAGTTGTTTATTTTGTTATGTAGAGTAACTTTTGTTATATACACTTTTTTCGTATGCCAATTTATAATTCTTACAAATGAACAGAGATGAATGTTAACTAGCATAGATGTACTTCAAGTGTTCAATTTATGCATCAGGTTGTTGGGGGAAATACACATCTCTTTAAGAATTTGGTTCAATTATAGCTTATTTGATTAGTAATTCTATATATTCCCTCAGAAGTGATAATTATGAGTACTTTCAGACAGGAATTCATTTGAGGCTGAATGGTGATGGTATTTTTTGGCAAGGCTTTACATTGCACAATATTTTGACATTTACCCGTCCCAGTGTTTAGGATTGATACCCGTCGTTGCCGTGGATTTGCTAATAATAGAATATTTGTTCGATAAGGCTTCACTGTCTTCGATATTTTTATATTTTCCGTCTCTTATACATGTAAATGTGGTGAATTTTTATTTCAGGCCTCCCTTATAACCCCCCTCCCGTTCGAACCTAAAAATTTTAATTTAACTTATAATCATGGAAGAATTAATGCCAATTGACATACCGAGTTTTGTTAAGTTCGGTTCAGCCGTTAGTGTCCAATAAAATTGTTGGCTCCCGCTAAAGTTTTAATGTATAACTCATTTATACTTAGGTATACGACAAAAGTGTATATAACAAAAGTTACTCCAAATAACAAAATAAACAACTTTTGTTATGTTTATATTTGCAGAAAAACCAATAGGAAACGAAATATCGCTATTTTTAATTTCAGGCTTCCCTTATAACCCCCACTCCTGCCCGTCCATAGAAATTTTGGTATGGCTTATTATAATGAAGGCCTCACTGCTAATACACATACCGAGTTTTATTCAGTTCGGTTGAGTCTTTTTTGCCAAATAATATTGTTGACTCCCTCTATAATTTTTAGCGTATAACGCATTTAAACTTCGGTATACGACAAAAGTGTATATAACAAAAGTTACTCTAAATAACAAAATAAACAACTTTTGTTATGTGCATATTTGCCGAAAAACCAATAGAAAACGAAATATCGCTATTTTTAATTTCAGGCTTCCCTTATAACCCCCACTCCTGTTCGTCTCAGAGAAAATTAATATAGCCTAAAGTCTAAGTTGGGTTAGTAGTAATATACATACCAAGTTTCATAAAATTCGGTTCAGCCGTTTATGCGTGAAAAGGTAACAAACAAACATATATGAAAGAAACAAAATGCAGATATGGTGTCTATGACATGTGAAACGAAAAGTTATCGTGAAATTTCGCGAAAAAAATCAATGTACAGACAGAGGTTACAATTTTATATATATATATATATATATATATATATATATATATAGATATACAATATACATTTTTTTTTGTTGGCATGATAAGATACCTGTAAGATATCTAGCCGCCCCCGAGCTGGACTCAGGGGATTTTTACGTAGTGAGTGATCGACTCGATGTACAACCCCTGTTAATCAACGAGGACCTGGAATAAGTTGTCTCCAGTAGACCGACACCCCTTAATATACCCAGGACGTAGACAGTGGTCTTATCAACGACAGCCAGTTTGCTAGTCGGTGGGTTGTTTGGTTGATTTACTCACTAGACTCCCACCAGTCCACTACTGCCATAATACCAACACGCTATGGTAGCGAACCGATGTACTAACTCATCGGTCACCCATCTGAGTCCTGACCATGCTTGACTCAGGTGATCTAAATTCGGAAGATCTATCACTGATCTATTGCCAGCCCGATATATATATATATATATATATATATATATATATATATATATATATATATATATATATATATATATATTGAAATTTTAAGAGAATGTGTTTTATTAAAATAGCCACCATTGTTAGACTAGGATCAGACATCTTTAGGTGAGAAAATTGAAATCTTTATTGTTATATAATATTAATTATTTTTAAAATGTCCATTGAATACTAAAAAGAAATTTCTACAGAATCATTTAACATTTATTCTTAAAAATTCAACAAACGTACAAAGATGTATGAGGAAGCCTTATAATAATGAATTTATATCACACTCATTATCAGACTTTAAAAATTTCAAAGCCTTTGCTAGTGTTCAATAATTTTAATAAATTCATAAATTACTATTATAAATTACTTAAATTTAACACTGACTCTAAATTATCTAGAATGCTTTCAAAGCATCAATTCTAAAAATGTAATCAAGGTGAAGAATAAATTGAAAAAATAAAATGGAATCTCATATTGGTACACAGTGGGACAATAAACAGGAATTTGAAAACTGAAACCCTTGACCACACAATAAAAACTAAATATAATTTAGAATACCATTCAAGCCTTCCATACCATGCCATTCAGATACCTTCACAGCATGATAATACTCCATTCCTTCAAGTTTTAATTAATTACTTTGTTTTATTAAATCTATTCTTGGGCCTGCATGGATACTGTACATAATTTGTATTACATATATTAACCTCGTACTGCTAAAGTTTTGAGCAGCAAGTATTAATAGATGTTTAGATTGATTGAGTGGGCTACACTCTTGACTGCTGGGCAAGAGGTGCAAGTTTTGAGGCCAGGAATTCCAAACTAAATTTTAAGTAGTTTTGTGATTACTGGGTTTTATGCCTGCACTTCTATCCATTCCCCCAGTGCCCTATCAACATCTTGAGCTAATCAAGTAGCTTCTTGAATAAATAAATAACAATCATTGGTATGTAATGTCACCACAATAAAACAAGAGTTGCGAGTAAGCTGACCATTTTGACCTCCACCAGTCATGTGGCAAACCAAGGCCCTCATGTGCTGTTGAGGGAAAAATTTTCATTTTAAAAGTTTTTTTAAACAAATTTTGGTAAATCGAGGTTGCTTAAAAAAAATGAAAATGTATATATTAGTAAATACCAAATGTTATTAATATTCATAAATAGTTTTTCTATTTAAAAAAAAATAAAAGGATGCATAAAATACGAGTTACTCTAATATACAAATGATTTCAAAAATAATAAATAGCTCTAAAATGTAAAAGAAAGTGAGAAGCAAGAGCGTGAATGTCAGCGAATGTTTACACACAATTAGCTGACAATAAATAAAACATATAAAATTATTTGTTTTACATTTATTTTATTATTAATTAGATTTTATGTACATAATATTACTCATTACTATTCAACTTTAATGAGTGAAGAAAATCCCAATCCCCTACCCAAGAACGAAAACTATTTTTAACTACCAATATCATTTCATTTTCTTAGTATTTATTGCATCAATAGTTTTTAATCAAGTTCACGAAATAGTTTAAAAAAAAAAGTTCTCACATTTTAGCAGGTACTTGATGCTGCTGTAATTTCAATTTAATTTAATAAATTAAACAAATTTAACTTGGTGGCCAAATTTTGTTGGGAGGGGTCTAGTATACTAACGGCATTATAGGCCAAAGATGACTACATTCATATTGAAGTTGCTAATCAATTGTCTCACAATGCTGAGTGGACACCAGAGAAATGTATACAAGTCCAAGATCAAAGCACAGTAACAGTGTAGCTAAATAAAATGCAGCACAATATTCAATGACTTTACCTAGTAGAAAGGGCTGCATATTTTTTTCTTTCTGCTTCTTACAATGATTTTTATATTTAAACACTATTAATTTAATTATAAGCATTCTTTAATATTAAGGATTAGTACTATCCCTTTGTAGGATACAACACATTGGATGTAACCATTATACCAAAAATATTCAATTAGTTACAGGTAGGAATAAGTCAGGCAGGCATTCAATCCACTCATGCTTTGGAACGTCAAAATGTTCTATGTCTGAATTACAATATCCTTCCTAGTCTACATTAAAACAAACCTCCTGAATTGCTAATTCTGGAACATATGAAAACTAATTGGGCAGATTACATGTACTGCAAAGAGAAAATGAATATATATATAAAAGAAATCCGAGGTTTAGTTTCACATAAAATAAATAAATATTCCCCTAAGAAAAACTGGATTAATGGTGAAAGAACCTCAGCACAAATCAAACATCACTCATAAATGAAAAGACAAGAATTAGAGTCTATGTAAATTTTTAAAAGACTAATCATGATTTTTATATTTAAAAATCAAAATTTGAGGAGATAATCCTTCAAATCAAGGGAACATTGCAAACATAATGATGCTATTTATTTCTTTATCTTTAGAAAATAATAAAAAAAACAAATTAGAAATAATTATATTGCTTGATATAATTCCTAAAAACTTAATTCCTGAAATCAGATAAATATAAACTTCATTCTACACACTGAAACATACACTTAACTTTGAAAATATATATAAACAATTTTAATTTGTTTTAAGCGAGTTCTTACAATAGCTGTCATTTTATTTTTAATTGAAGGCAAAGGTTAAAGGAAATTACTAATTACTCAGAGTTTAACTTTAGTTACTGACAAGCTATCTTATAATGAAAAGCAGTGAGTTAGTTACCTCTGTAAAATTCCATTTATAGTAAATTATATCATGCATTGCCTGAAGATTAAAACTTTCTTCTACTTTTGTAAATGGGCACACAAATAAATAAAGTGCACCAACTAAGTACAAATATTGAATCATTTTAAAGTATCCAATATTAATTGTTTTTAAAATAAAAAAGGAGTAGCAATTAACATCAGGGTTAAAAGTTACTGCTAAGCAAGTAAATAGTTTTTTAATGGCCAACGAAAAAAAAATTTGTAGAGGAAAATGTATTGTCTACATTCAACCATAACCTCCATTAGTGAACAAAATAGTGATAAGTGATTCAGAAAAACCACATGTGATAACAATATGCGAAACCTCCCTAGAAAATATCTACCCCAAAGAGGCTACACTATACAGTTTTGTACATGGTAATTTTACTCGGAAGGCAGAAAGGTTCATTAATTGTAACCCATATTATGATTTCCCTGCTTCAACAATAAAAACTCAGGAACCCTATCACTACCCCTTCCCTTCTATCTAGTTCTGCTGATATAGCACAAGGGGGCTCACGGTGTAACCAGGTGTTATCCACACCAGCCTTTTTTAGTTTTTCTTTCTTTTTTTTTAATTTTGAGGATTCGCTGGACTCGGGGGAAAAAAATTATGATTTCTCATATAGTGGCTGACACTCAAATGAATAAACATCAAATTTTATAACGAACTCCTTTCATTGCTTAAGTTATAGATTAATATGTTTCCATTAGCATACTATTTGTATGTGACATTTTTTATCTGTTAAAAACCTTCTATTGATTATTCTGTTGTTCTGTTAAAAAGCTCTATTGATTATTTTTGTAATAAATATTATGAAGGGCTCTCAAAAGGAAGTATGAGGGATTATATGTATACTTTGTCATGTGACGATATAAAACAATTCTGTATTTGTTAATATTAGCTAATAAGGTCACTTAAATTTGTAAATTTTTAAGATAATTGTATTATTTGCTAAGTTCCAATATGACAGCCTACTAATCGTCAATTACATTTATAAACAATCTTCGTTTTAAATAGGTAATCTTTTTTTTATGTTGTCTTGTAATATTGTAGTGGTCAGAAGGAACATTGTTAACTTCTTGTAATAGCTCATTAAAGGACACACACACACATATTTATATATATAAAGGTGACAATGAACGACAATTAAAATGAATTATATTCATGGGGGAATGGTGTACATTTAAATATAGCAACGACAGAAATGGTTCTTTGTAAAAGATAGACCAAAGTCAAAGGAATTATTTTATAGGAAAAGAAGAGTCATTCATAACATAAAAAGAAAAGAAATTATTTGGCATGATGATGATTTGCAACATTAGAAAGATATACATACATAAAAAAATACCTAAACTATCTGAGGAAATTGGTCAGATCCTTATCTACCAAGGAAACAATTTCAATTTATAGATGGAAAAGAAGAAAAAAAAAAAACAACTGAATTTGGAAAGATCTAGTTCCCTGGGAAGTAGTGTAGCGGATAAATGCAAGTTTACAGATGATGACTTCACACGTCTCCAAATTTTGTTAGCTGGTGATGAAAAATGGAAAAGTTGCTGCCACGGGTCAACACCCAACAATTGGCATCTGTAGGCAGTTGCGTTCGTTTCCTACTAGTTTCGATTTTACTCTTATTACAAGACGAGCTTGGATTTGGTCACAATTTCTATTTCTGTTGTCATATCGCATTCAACAACGAAAATAAATTCATCTTTAAAGCTGATTTGATTCTCAAGAATCCCATCATAAGGGGGGATACACAGTCCTTAGAAAATAAATGTGTGGCAGGGATTTGATGCTTCTTCATGTACTACAGTGAAGTAATTTTGATAAATTGATTTATTTTTAATTAAGCTTAAATCAGACAAACCTTAGAGTTTAATTTATATAGATGTAGCTATATCTGAAAAGTGGTTTCCAATCACATCTGGTACATCTTGAGGTGGATACCCATTTTGCTAGTTTCAAAACGCCTTGGGGGAAAAGCGCCTCCAATTAGGGTACTCATTATTATTAGCAGATTCCCCTTAAGGGAAATCAGCTATCGAGGTCATACTCATGTCGCGATTTTCGAAATTTTTCTTCAAATGTTCATCGATCCTACCTAGTAGATGACGAAATGTATACATACATATATATATATATATATATATATATATATATATATACAGTAGAGCGTCGATTATCCGAACTAATGTTGTCAGACGTGGTTCGGATAATCAAAATTTTTATTTATTTTCTTATAAATAATAAGGAAAAGGAAGATCTAAAGCAACTTCGTAAAAAAAACAAAAACAAGTTTGTTTATTTATTTAAACATAGTATGTATGAGCATAGTGAAGAAACGAGTGTTATGAAATACATACATACATATGTATAAGTTGTCTAATTGAGCTACATGTACAATACAAATACAGTGTACACCTCACAAAGAACGGTTTGAAACTGAAAGTAAGCTATCCACAACCAAGTCCACAACCAGTTATATGAACGGAAAGGGTTTCACAGAATCTAATGCAATGAACAAATTAGGTAGTGTATACAGTTCTAAGTAAACCAATGTTATTCAACGTCTAATTTCATTGAACACACATTGAACCAGATACAAATATGTAACGAATCAGTTTTTGAGAAATAATTAATGATGGTTTCCGCTATAGACGTTCTGAGAAAAATAATTTTATTTTTGTTTAATTGTATTTAATGTAACAATAATTATAACATACCAATAAGTAAATTAAATGATCAGTTTAATTAAAATTACACATTAAAAAAAAAAATCTGGTTCCGATAATCGAACGTTCGGATAATTGACGTTCGGACAATCGACGCTCTACTATATATATATATATATATATATATATATATATATATATATATATATATATATATATTTCTGTTACCGCTCTTGCAGTCACTATTTTTGTCTTATCGTTTCCAAATTTAATATATAATCGTTTTATATAAAAAGAAATATTAAGTTCATTAATGGCTGAAATTGGATCAGGAGAGAGGGAGGGGGAGAATTTCGAAAATTTTTAATATCTTTGTTATTAAACGTTGGATAGAAAAATTGCATAGAAGTAATCTTAATGCTAATATAATGTTCTATAAATGTTGTTATGTACATTTTTTTCTTTATCTTGATTATTAACCAAGATATTTGCAATTTTTAGTTTTTGGTCTTCAGTGAACCCCCACTCCTACTCATCTCATATTAACAATATGCTATTATTTTATGAAGCACTTTATTTGATGCCTTAATAGCAAATATTGTTCTCATTGGAGTTTTAAGTTATGAGATAAATGAAAATACGTAAGAATGAAAATACTTAAAAATACATACTAAAATAATGAAAATACCCCTGCGTGACAGACTTTTTTGAATTGGAAGTGGTCTGATATATAAGCAGACTCAGGCCCTTAAGCACTTGAACGCCCTATGAACAACCTGAATATTTAATCATTTCTCAAACCAACCCTTTACTATGAATTCCTACTGACTGTCAATGAATAAATATCTATTAAATTTTGTATTTTTTAACAAGCCTGCTTAATGTTTGAGTTAGTCAGGTTTTATAATACCGTTAACCGCTTAGTTGTACATCATTCAACCCTCTTTGGAAACTGATAACATATCCTGTCAGGTGGTAGGTTTCCCGGCACTTTAGAAATCAAGTGTCTGATAATGAATGTTAAGTGTCTACTGATTATTTTTACTTGACAATTAGTAACTGTTTTTACCATGGAAGAAAAAGTTAAAGATGTCCCTGCGTTTGGGTGGAAGGCTAGCTTAGATTATGTTTTTCCTCAGAAAAGATCCCAATTTCGATGTTATAATTTACGTCAAATTTACCCTATGATCAGTCTTGTTTTCAGGTAACCAATATTCCCATATGTTATGATATTCTATTTAGAGATGTTCGTATGGTGTAAGTAGTGACATTTAGTTTTGTTATTGAGTAATTTCTTACAATGTCCACTTTATGCTTCTGCTGCAAACTTTATTATTTTTATTTTATTGTAATTTGTCTTTTGGAACTTAAAATATGTAATGTAATTATTTGCTTTTGATTTTGTTGTGTAATTTGTGTGCCATTTTTGATTAATCTCAGATTTTGAGTTCTTGCTTTCTTTTGGAAATTAGTTCTATATATCATTTTCATTTTTAACAGTTAGCTTAACTCTGGTTCAATTGCGCATTCAATGGCTGGGGACTGTCACATATCATTACTCGAAGTGGCATGTGATTAGAATTTTGCTATTACCCTCTTTGTTTTTGGCTGTCATCTGCATCACTGCAGTATGCTGGACATTAAACGATTTTAATTTATAAATTTAATAACTTACGAGCTATGTTGGAAAACTAAGTTCACCAAGTAATATTAAGTCTCAAATAGTGTTAGAAGCACATACGAATCAAAATATAGTAACTGGAAAAGTATTGTACTACAAATTAGTTTTGTGACAAGTGAATTACATTCAAAGAAACATTATTATGTCTATAAAATATATGTTTGAAGGACACTCATGCAGCTCACATAAATTAGCATTTGAGTTTCATGACATTACTTATCTGTATAAGGACTTCTGTGTTACTATTCATTTTAAACTGGAATGATTTAGGAATTTTATATAAATAATTGTGTTTCAGGTATATTTGGGAATACATTTGTAAGAGATTTCATGGTGAAAATGTTATCATGAATTATTTTAATGCTGCTAATTGTGATCAACAAAGTGGTAAGCTACTTTATATATTTTTGAAATTCATTTCTATTATTTTCTCTCTGTCTTTCTCTATTTTTTTTTTTGTTTGGAACAAACTGTAATTATTAATGATTTCTGGTCTCTGTTGTTAGCTTAGAATATGAAATAATATGTGTGTGCTTATATATATATATTACATACACGTAATCCTAGATCCCACAATGAGGTTTGAAACCAATATCAATCAATCAACTGAAGTAGAAGCACAAAATAAAAAGATTTATGAACCTTGCTGTGGTTCATGGAGGAAAATTCTCTATTAAAATTTGGAATGTTAAGAGTGTGCTAATGGTACAATGGGTGTGACATCCAAGAAAATTGCTGAAGTTGTCATAGAACTGGGATTGCCCACAATAGACCTACAAAATTTATCCACAGTGGTTATCAAGCATTCTTATTCTTCTTGAGAATCAAAAATTATTAATTGGAGTGGAGATATATCTGCTGGTGCTTTTGCGATCTCTCTTACAATCCCCATTAAGAACCATCCCTCATGGCTAACAAACTGCGGAAAAGTCATTAGATGTTAAAGGATTTACATTATTAATTCCAAAATATTCTTCAAACATATTGAATAGCTATGTGCTGAAATAAAATACTTGTGAAGAATTGGAGGCTTTCTTCTCTCCATGTGCACAATATTCTTCACTTCCAACAACACTATTGGGAAAAATCTATTAGTTTGCTGTTTGAAATTGATGATAGTAATTTTGTTGATCCTTCATAGTTTAATGGCATGGGTCACAAATAAAAACTCTTTTTTTTACCAGGCAGGCTTTATTCAGAATATTTATTTAATTATCACCTAGAAATATCTACAAAACTGAAATTGATTTGTAATGGTGTATGTAATATGCCTTGGAAATATGGTAATCAATTTCAAAACAATTTTATTAGAATAAAGGATAAAATAATCTAATCATAATCTAAATATTATGTATTTGAAATAAGTTGTGACACGTAATGTACCTACATTAGTGAATCCTCACAACTGCTATGTAGAAGGTTAAAGCAACATATAAAAAATATTATAGTTGTCGAGTGCGGCATATCTCCAATGGTGTCAGTATTATGGCTATTCAAGATATTTCGCCATTTTTTGAATCAGCTTCTTCTGGTGGTCATTTTCTTTTGTGACTCGTGGTAGCTTCTAACCAAACTGGAAGAAGCAGATTGGAAAATTGACACCACTGGCGTTACGCCGCAATCAACAGCTATAATAAGTTCCCAGTGATAAAGTTTAAAACAATTTGTAAAAAATATTGATAAAAAAAAAAATAAAACTACTTTGAGAGATCATTTAATTTCTAAAAAAACCTTTAAATTTTGAAACCATTAAAATAATCGATAATATTAAACAAAAAATATTCATATCATATAAAATAGAAAAAAAAACAAACAGAAATTTAATGCCTTAATCATATATTCTACAAAATTAAATAATCAATTTTAAAGTGTGAAGCGAAATAATCAATTTTGAGAATCATAGTTTCTATGACCTTTCCAGTGCAGAAGGTTTGTTTGAGCGAGTGTAACAGGGGATAATATATTATTTTTGTTAAGACTTACTAATGTTTTAATGCACCATAGAATTATCAGTGGGATTTTATAAATTAATGTTATTATCTGTAGAAAAGGAATGGCCGCAGAAGAGGTTTTATATAGGCCATGAAACATGGAGGGAAATTTTGAATAAAGTCTGCATGGAGAAAAAAATAAGTTTATGTTGGTAACCCTTGCCATTAAACTCAGTGCCGGACTGGCCAGGTTGGCAAATGCCGAGGGCCCACACCCTAAGGGGCCCTACAGGGCCTTTAATGAAATAAAGAAAAAAAAAACCTAAATTTTCAAAAGGCATTAATTTTAATATGAATTAAAACCTCAAGAACTGTTTATTCATATTGGCAAATAAACCTCTGCTACATATTTCTATTAGTAAATGTTATCATTGTATTTTGCACTCTTATGCAATTCCCACTTTTTTTTTTTTTTTTTTTTTTTTTTTTTTTAAATTGGTAATGTTTTGTAAGGAACTAATGTCCTGAATTATTATTACAGGTAAATCTAGATTTATTAAATTTGTAATAGCCTACAATCCTACGATAAATATTTGTATGGATTATATAAGCTCGTTTTATAACCTCAAAGTCATTACGTACTAATTTTCATAATTTCAATTAAACATATTTTTATTAAAAGCATGCCTGTAAAGGTATTATGATATGTATGTGTATATATATATATATATATATATATATATATATATATATATATATATATACTAGCTCAGATACCCGGCTTCGCTCGGGAATTCATTTGAGGCTGAATGTTGATGGTATTTTTTTTGGGAAGGCTTTATTTTGCACAATATTTTGACAATTACCGTCCCTGTGTTTAGGGTTAATACCCGTCGTTTCTGTGGATTTGTTAATAATAAAATTAATTTTTTATGTAAGACTTCACTGTCCTCCATATTGTCATATTTCCTACTTCCTGTGCATTATGCATAGATTTGAATTATTAAGGACTAAATATTAACATACATTTGAATTAATTTTTCCAGGTGAGGTACCTGGTAGTTCATATTGAAATGAATTCTTGAGCAAATTTTTCTAAATAACAAAATAAACAACTTTTGTTATGTGCATATTTGCCGAAACTACAATAGGAAACGAAATATCAATATTTTTAATTTCTGGTCTCCCTTATAACCCCCACTCCTGCCTGTCCCTAGAAATAGTATGGCTTTTTATAAGGAAGGCGTTAGGGCTAATACACATACTGAGTGTTTTATTTAGTTCGGTTGAGTCTTTTGTGCCAAATAAAATTTTTCACTTCCGCTATAATTTTTAGCATATATCTCGTTTATAATTCGGTATACGAAAAAATTGTATATAACAAAAGTTACTCTAAATAGCAAAATAAACAACTTTTGTTATGTTCATATTTGCCGATAAACCAATAGGAAACGAAATGTCGCTATTTTTAATTTCTGGCTTCCCTTAAAACCCCCACTCCTGCCCGTCCCTAGAAATGTTGGTATGGCTTCTTATAATGAAAGCGTTAGTGCCAATACACATGCCGAGTTTTATTTATTTCGGTTGGGTCTTTTGTCCCAAATAATATTGTTGACTCCTGCTATAGTCATAAGCGTATAACTCATTTAAATTTCGGAATACGATGACAAACATCGCGGACAAACATCGTGACAGGAGATTTATATATATTAAGATTTACTAAATAAAAAAATGTTTATATTATATTTGGTATCAAACATATTGCTGGGGGGGGGGCTAATTTTTTGCTGAAGGCCCACAGAGCTATCAGTCCAGCTCTGATTAAACTACAAAGAATATTTGAATATTGGGTCCCGAATAAGAAGAATTTTCTTTATTTTTATATTATTTATAATTACAGAAATATACTTGTCCATTTCCTGATTACTCTGGTTACTATCATCCATGCATATATTTACTATATAAAAAAATAGAAAAATAAATTATCTTAAGATGACTAAAACACAAGTACTTTTCAAAAATAAGTTGAATGAAAACAAACAATTTTATTAATTGATTGCATTTTCTGAAATTTTCTAGGTGTCCCAATTGGTGGAATTGGTGGAGGAACCATAGGAAGAGGTTTTAAAGGAGAATTTTCCCGTTTTCAGATGGTTCCTGGGGTTTATGAATATCCATCTAGTACTGTTGATGCTGCTCAGTTCATTGTAAATATACAAGATGCATCAAATAAAACTCTATACCAAAGAGTACTTACTCCCCTTAGGTATAATTTTAATAATCATAATTATGATATATTTGTTGGCCATTCAGTAGATTATTACAATAGTATATTTGCTAAAACCAAGTTATTTTGCAGTTTAACCGATTGGCAGGTACACCTAACCATATAACACAAGCAGGCTGTTCTACTTACAATGTTTTTCTCCACTTGACAATACCTTTGCTCTATGCCATTCATTTGTTATCTGTTTATTTTTATTTAGAATCCTAAATTATATTCATTTTGTTCTATTTTATTAATAGATTAATAACATTGAACATAGTTCATATTTACTAAAACATATTGTAATCTTTGTATGCAATATATCCCATTTTTGTACACTATCTCTTCATTCAAGGGTCTCAAATTTTACAGCTACCAAAAATTTATTGTCTGACTATGATTACTTAAACATCTCTTCAGTATATTAGTATTCCCACTTCTATGGTAATTATAGTTTTGGAATACATCGATTATGAGTGTTGTTTGTTACTCGCTTTCAAGAAATTCAGGTATCATATGTAGATAGCTCATGAACAAGCTATTGTACACAAACACAGGCAAATACATGTACACTTCCAAACATGTATATGATCTTATAAGTCATATTGACCTGTTGATGCAGAGTATATTAAGAATAATGTACTGCTTCTACTTTTATGTAATTCTAATTGTAAGTTTTATCATTTTTGCTGTTTTAGTAAACCATCTAGTGGAAATCTATCTTCTTGGGAGTGGAATTTTCCTGGATGTGATGCTGAATATACTGCTCTTTATCCTCGTTCTTGGACTGTTTTCAACATCAAGGAACTTAATATAAAATTAATTTGTCGTCAAATTAGTCCTGTAATACCCAATAATTACAAGGTTATTATGACACCCGTTTTTCATATTTAGAGTATATGGACTTACGTATCAAATTATTTGATTTTCATTGAAATAAGTTATTACTAGTTATCTTTCCTTCTTGCTAGTTTATAAGAACACAAGTAAAAACATTTTTTTTTTTTTTTAAGTTTAATTTATAAATACATATTTATGAATTGAATTGAAGTGTGAATCCTAATTCATATTCACTCTAGCTTGGAAAGACAGTCAGACAAATGAATTAATGTGTTTTGAAGTTTATTATCATCAATTTTTCCTCTTCAAATTTTATTATGAAAAGTCATCACCACAAAGACACACACAGAATTTAACATCAACGTCACATCTTGTCCATTAGCTGTAGAGGAACACTTTTGTCACTTGTGGCAATGTCACTCAAAAATGGAGCTGTGCTTCTTCCAGAAGACCTTTCAATTGCAATTACAATTATCTCCATTGTTCATTGAAATTCATTAATTACAGGACTCATCAGTTCCAGGGGCTGTATTTGTGTGGACTGTTTATAATTATAGTAACGAGCAAAAATTTATAAGTATTACATTTACTTTTAAAAGTGGATCTGGAATCAAACATATTAAAACTGGTAATTATGTACTAGTTTTACTATTTATCTTAAAATTTGATTAGCTGAAATACAGTATTAGTGCTTCTATTCTTTGATTAATTTAGTATTCAAACATGTAATATACTGGGCATTTCAAACTTCTTACTCACCTCCCTTGTTTTCAAGAGATTTAAGAATTTCGAAATGAAACTTGGTAGGTTTTAGGTGTGGAGAATAAGGTTTCTTTAGGCGGCAAATCGACTTTCTAACATTTGCCAGTTCATATGTAATGTTAAAATTCTGATAACCCCTGTTAATTCCTATACACCTCAAACTTTTAACTCCTTAGATTTTCTTTGCCTCCTTCCTTGAATGTGAATATATTCCTTAATAATGTGAATTAAAACATAACATGAGTATAAAATAAACATTTTAAAATTCAAATATGAAAAAAGCATTTTCACAACCTCATTTACAAAGAAACATAAGGTTTTGCTAGGCTACGGTAATTATAAAATTATTACATGAGTATTAATGAATCACTGCTAACATATGAAAATAACACTATATTTGTATCACAGTTACAGGTTTGAATGGAATGTGTAATTTTAAATAAGTAATGCGCCTCTACCATTGAAGGTTTTAAGAATATACATGGAGTCAATTTGTAAGACATCAAACATTTTAATATATTAACATGTAATTTATTACTTATGTTCTTTTAATTTTCAGATAAAATTTCAACTGATGTGTTTGATAAAACTTCAACTGTAAGTAAAGTTGGTGGAGTTCTAATCAAGCAAGAACTTCAAAATATGCCCCTTACCTATGGGATTGCTGCTTCAAAGAAAGTAATTAAATTACTTATTCTTTTTAGGAGTTAACAAATACATAAGGATTGATTTAGAATTACAGTAGAGCGTCGTTTATCCGAACTAATTGTGATCGCGCACGTTCGGATAATCGATTTGTTCGGATAACTAGTTTTTTTAAGAAAATAGGATAATTGTATAAAACTCTTTGTATTCATCATTACAATTACATATTACATATTAAAATACATACTTCCGACGCGCATGAACTGTTGTCTAGAACTGACCTGCAAAAAGAGTGGGAGAGGCCGAAGGGTTTTATCCCGGGTTTATTATCCCGCGTTTCCAGCCGCGGAGTAGACTTCCATTTCAGGGAAACAGAAAGAAGCTCTGATTCCCCGAACGGTAGGGCTCAGTCAGTCCCGCGAACACAAAAGGAGGGAACCCAGCCTTTTCCGTTCTGCTAAAAAGTTATTCACGCTCTAAACAGGGCATTGCTTCAAAGAATACATATTCTTGAAATTTTCAACTTCTTCATTCCGTATATAATACAGCATGCAAATTGAAATATGTAGTTAAAAAAAAAAAAAAAATACTTTCCAAAGCGCGTTCGGATAATTGACGTTTCGGATAATTGACGTTCGGATAAACGACGCTCTACTGTATTAAGTATACTAGCAAATCTATTAGTAGGTTTGTTTTGTTATTATGTGTTATAATACTATTGCTAAATTTGTACTTGGAGGCTGCTAATACAAGTACAATATACAGCAGATTTGCTTCAATTGTTTACTCCAAAAATCAATGGTTCTTGGTGTTTATCAAGGTCATATCATGATACTTTCTATCAGCATTTTACTGGTGATACTGGCAACTTAATGAAGGCAATTTAAATGAAAAAGAAGGAACTTGCTGTATTGAGATATTTTTATGGATTTTAGAGAACTCCCTATATTTTACCCAATCTTATTATTTACTTCTTTCTTCCTCAGTGTTTCTTGTCCACTTATTATGAATTAATGTTTCTTATAGATTAATGAGATTATAGCTTTATAAAATGTTATGTAAGTTTTAGGTTTCATCGATAGGATTTTAGCTTTATAAAATTGTATTGTTTATTTCAATAACGTGGACCAAATGATTTTGTCTCTTCCAAATTCTTGGAAAATTGAATATATACGTATAATATTGAGTATTTCAGTTTTTTAATGAACTATTTCTTGCATTTACGATAAATGTTATAAATTCTGGAAGTTATTATTGGAATTGTTAACATGTGGTGAATTTTCCTGACTGTTCTGAAGTTGGCATTCATTTTTTGTTTTTATGAATTCTGAAAAGCTTTAATCTTCAGTGGCTTCAGACTCTTTCAATTCCTTAATCGTTATTTCATCTTGTCGTAACAAATCTGCTAAATAATCAACAAAAAAAAAGTCTAGGGAAATATTTATGTTTTCTAAATACTACATTGAATAAGTAAAAAAACAAACAAAAAACTATATTACAACCAAGAGTGAGCAATATAATGTTGATGAAGTGACTCTACAGAAGATCTGATAGAACAAAATCGATATGACCTACCTGACTGAATATGTCCTAATAAATAGTAAAAATTGGATGACCTCATGACTTCCTTGTACTCCTATTAAACTAAATAAACAAAATGTTTGGTTGCACTTAATTTAAAATGATTTCATTTGAAAGTGATGTCCAATATCCATGTTCCAATGCATTGTACCGAACAATGTCATAGAACATAATTCATTGGTCTGCTCATGATAAACAAAAAACATTTTACATACATTTAATACATATGTCGAAATTTGATTTTTTTTTATTTTGCTCTCCTCTAACCACGTCACCCTCCCCCTAGTTAATTTTGATCAAAAGGGAAGGTCCACATATTGGCATACAACAATCCCTTTACCATATGCAAAAAGCTGACAGAGCACATGGCATATTCATTTCTGATAGATATATTGCAGCATTAACTGATATGCTCTGGAAAAGTTTTCAAGAGCTGTAGGACATTTAAGACCTTAAGAAGTATTTAAAAGACAAAGGAACAAGAGAACTTTTCAATAAACAAGAATGTTCGTTCTTTCGAACTGGAGGAGTCCACATTTCCTTGTTGCAGGATGATTATACATCTGGGAGGGCCATTTATTGACAGTAGTAGAGTGGTAACAGATATAAAAGCTAGAATGGTCACTGAAACCAGATGCTTCTAGTCCAGTGAAAAGCTTTCCATGGTCTCCTGGAAGGAAAAGGTGCAAATATATAAAATGGTTATCACACATATAGTAATATATACAGTGAAAAGTGAACTTTCACCAAAGAAAACACAAGACCACTGCTGCCCTGGAAGAGAAGTGCCCTAAAAAAAAATGTTGGATCTGTAAGAACAAACTTTAGTACAGATGGAGGATGAGGAGCAATGGCAAACTGATGGAGCTGAAGAAGGGCAAATTGTGCTGGATAGTGCACATAAAGAGATTTAAAATGGATCATTACTGACTGCCAAGGAAACTATGTGGTACACCAGATGAAGTGAGCAGGAGGGACAGGGATGGATGGATTACCTGATATTCCTTCCAGATTCGTGGATTATATTTTACCAATTTCGGATTCTTCTGATGAGTTGCTCTTTACACTATGATTACTATTATATACTGTCACCTCAAATTTGAACTTCTGTATTTGACAGTATATTTACTTGCTGTTTAGTGCCTACATGAATGGGCATTCCCCATTTCACTTTTATATGAAATCTCGTATTTCTCAGAAATATACTTCTGGCTGTGCCACTAAAAAAACAATTTTATTATATTTCTCTGAGGTATTTAAAATGTTTACTCATCATTCTCATATAGCTAACAGTTTCCATTGCATACATCATGGAAATTAGTAGATAAATTATTGTGATTTTAGTATTCCTGAGTATGCAATTTATTTCACAGTAATTCAAAGAGTTAAATTCAAGTATTTTTTCAGTATAATTTATAGATCTGCATAGTAGGAATTTAATTACTTAAATCATTATGTTATTTTATCATTCTAGGATACAGTAGAAGTGACTTCAATGTTTTTTGATCCAAACAGTTGTGGAAAGACTCTCTGGGATAAGTTGACAAAAGATGGAGAGCTAAATAATGACAGCAAGACTCCAGAAAGCTCGGGTACATTTTTTTTTTTAATGTAGAATTATATTGATTGATATTTTCTCATTCAGGACAACTTTTTTTTTTTTTTATAATATTTGTCCCTTATTGATACAGGGGACAGTTGAAAATAACATAAAATTTAAATGATGATTTCTAGTATAAACCAGACAAGAACATTTCCTTGGAGCCCCCTTCCTAAAGAAAAAAATTGTCGTGAGAAGAAGACAGTATACATAAAAAAAATTGCTGACATATATTTCAAATCATTTAACTTTTAATTATTGGAAAAAAATCATTAGCTAAATCTAATTAAGTGTTTGAATTAAACTTTTAAAAAACAGTGGAATTTTTTATAGGTTCCTATGTAAAAGTTCTTTTTTTTTTTATTTTTTTTTTTTTTTTTTTGAAAAAACAACACCATCCTTTGAATTAAATTTAAAACATACATTAAAAAGTAGTGTAATACCTGAAAAAAAATGTTGGATATTATATATTGAAGGCGCAAAACAGAACTTAATAAACATATTTGAAGAACTTTTTTGTTGTTAAATTTTCCAACAAATTTTAAAATGATAATGAAAAGGATAAACAAAAATAGATATCATTTTTGAAAATATTGCGCATTATGACACATTTTGGAATACAGTAAAACGTCTGTCACACAGGGGATGCATTAACTAAGCAGATCTCTCACGTGCACCTCATATTTGCATTTATCTCAAAAAGTAAAACTTCAATGAGAACAATATTTGGTTGTTTAGGCCTCAATTGAAGTTTTTCATAATATAACATCTTGTTGTTAATATGATATGAGTAGGAGTGTTGGTTTACTGAAGGCTGAAAACTAAAAAATGCAAATATCTTGGTTAATAATCAAGATAATGAAATAAATGTACATAACATTTATATAATATTACTTTTGCAATAAGATTGATTCTATACAATTTTTTGATCGACAGATAACAATGGAAATATTTCAAATTTTCGAAATTCCTTCCTCTAAACCCCCCCCCCCTCCCACTGGTCCAATTTTAGCTGTTTATTAGCTTTATCTTAATTTTTACATAAAACATTTAAATATCGAGTGTAATATTGATAAAATAAAAATTGCGACCACTAGAGCATTAACAGACAAATATATATATATATATATATATATATATATATATATATATATATATATATATGTATGTATATATGCATACATACATATATAGAGACACACACACACACACAATTTTGAACAGACCTCCGTTTCATCATCTCCTAGGATCAATGGACATTTGAAGAATTTTTTGAAAATCCTATCATGAGTACAACCTCAACAACTGATTTCCAGTGAGGGAAATTGCTGAAATGTAGAAGTCTGGAGTAATGCCCCTGGTGTCTAAGCAATGCTTCTGGAGCAGCCTGTTATGAACTCACATCAACGTAAATAATACATTGGTTTTAAGAATATATCAATTCAAAGAATATTTTCTCTTACATATATCATTTAACAAATTAGTTTTCTAATTATTATGAGCACTCTGAATATATAATATATTATTCTTAATAGATGCATTGTTTAAACTTGTTAATATGATATGAGTAGGAGTGTTGGTTTACTGAAGGCTGAAAACTAAAAAATGCAAATATCTTGGTTAATAATCAAGATAATGAAATAAATGTACATAACAACATTTATATAATATTACTTTTGCAATAAGATTGATTCTATACAATTTTTTGATCGACAGATAACAATGGAAATATTTCAAATTTTCGAAATTC
Source organism: Riptortus pedestris (assembly GCA_019009955.1). Lineage (NCBI taxonomy): Eukaryota > Metazoa > Arthropoda > Insecta > Hemiptera > Alydidae > Riptortus > Riptortus pedestris. Next base: position 101,383,129 of record CM032233.1, read on the forward strand.
CTTCCTCTAAACCCCCCCCCCTCCCACTGGTCCAATTTTAGCTGTTAATGAGCTTGATCTTAATTTTTACATAAAACATTTAAATATCGAGTGTAATATTGATAAAATAAAAATTGCGACCACTAGAGCATTAACAGACAAATATATATATATATATATATATATATATATATATATATATATATGTATGTATATATGCATACATACATATATAGAGACACACACACACACACAATTTTGAACAGACCTCCGTTTCATCATCTCCTAGGATCAATGGACATTTGAAGAATTTTTTGAAAATCCTATCATGAGTACAACCTCAACAACTGATTTCCAGTGAGGGAAATTGCTGAAATGTAGAAGTCTGGAGTAATGCCCCTGGTGTCTAAGCAATGCTTCTGGAGCAGCCTGTTATGAACTCACATCAACGTAAATAATACATTGGTTTTAAGAATATATCAATTCAAAGAATATTTTCTCTTACATATATCATTTAACAAATTAGTTTTCTAATTATTATGAGCACTCTGAATATATAATATATTATTCTTAATAGATGCATTGTTTAAACTTGTTAGGATTATTTTCAGCTGCTAATTGACCTTCCTTATGAAATTGATACAGGATATCTTGTATGTGGGGTGTTTGTTTATTTAAAGAGAAGCATTTGTAGTATTAGGTGTTACATCATTATTAGGGCTTACTTGTAGAGTTTTGCCCTAGATAGCCACGAGATTCAAATTATTAAGCTTTTTGGAGTTTGAATCTTGTCTGGTGTATTTTTCACATATAAAAATAACTACATTTTTGTTTAGTTTAAGTACCAATTATTTTTGTTATTTTTTTGCAGGTAACAAAGAGGTTGGAGCTGCTCTTTGTAGTAGATCTTTAGTTAATTCTGGTGATTCATCAACATTTGTATTTTCCTTGACTTGGGACAATCCACTTATCAAGTTTCCGAAATCTTCTACACCTCAAAAAAGGTAATACACTTATTTTTAATGAAGCGAAGGCATTACTAGAGTATTTATATTTTTAGTTGTTTATAAAGAAAGAGTAATTCAATTTTAAGAAGTCATGTTCAGTTTGAAATTTTCAAATAAAATTTCTTCTAAATGTTTTCACTGTGTAATATGCAGCAAACTGTTTTTATTTGAATTGAGTTTCATGCAAAACTAAAGATCAAGTTTGTTAATAGCTAAAATTGGATCAGCAGGAGAGCGAATTTTGAAAATTTGGAATATCTCCTTTATTATTATACTTAGGATCAAAAAATTGAACATAACCAGTCTTATTGTAAATTAAATTGTCTATAAATGGTGTTATATACATTCTTTCTCAAATATTAACCGAGATATTTGCATTTTTTTAATTTTCAAACTTCAATAAACCCCACTTCTTTGTCATCGCAGGTTATGAATAAGCAAACATATCATGAGCCGTCTTATTTTAAGCTGAAATGCCAAATATTGTGTTAAACAAAGTGTTTCTAGAAGAGAGACATGCAAAAACGTTCTGACAACCCCCTCCCTCCCCATCTTTTGATCTTGGATTACTAGAAGTAAATTGATTGAGATAAAAATTATTCTGGTTCATTATAAATTGCAGCACTAGATATAATAAATAGTTTTAAAAAAATAAATATATTATATTGAGATATATTTCAATAATTGTTTTTCTTTCCGATCAAGAATATTTCTGTCTTTCAGCTCTGAGGGGTTAGCTGACCTGAATGTTTACAATTCAGATACTTTCCTTTTTGGAGGTCATTAAAATGTTAATTGACTGAAATATTTCTCATTGCCATTTGTATTTGTTCACTTAATATTCACGGTGGGGTTTAGTGTTACAAGTATGCAAATGTATCTATTGTAAAACTTCACATGGGAAATCTGCTTAGGTTACGCAGCTCCTACGTGACGGCTCAATTTTTATTTTTAACTATGGTTGATTCTGAATTTACTTCAGTTATTTATGAAACTAGAATTATTGCAGTCATATCACCTCTATCATTTCAATTATAATAATGAATTTTATCATCTCCTTCTAGTTCATTTTTCAACTGCTAATAAAATATTTTAGTCTAGTTCTGTTTAAATGTTATTAATTTTCTTTTCTTTTAGGTTCTACACAAAATATTTTGGAGATTCTGGGAATGCAGCTCCAGATATGTGCTTATATTGTATTGACAATTATTCTAATTGGGAAGAAGACATTTATGAATGGCAACAGACCGTCCTAGAAAATGAGTATGCTTAAAATTGATATAATGCATTACAAAGTAATTTGGTCATATGAAGAGTATTTTTTCTGTACACGAAAAATGGTTAAAAGGAGCTACACATCATAGTAGTTCTGTTTTCAAGTTACTTGAAATGCAACATATCAATTCTTCAAAATTAATTTTAAATTAATTAATATTAGATATGGTAATTGCAAATGTTATATAATATAAACTTAAGTGTGGGATATACTCTTAAAGAGAATATTAAAAAAAATAAAAAATAAAAAATAATAATAGAGTAATCCCAGGTGAATATGGAGTAAGAAATAATGGAAACTAATTTGGGGATATGGATTTTGATAGTTCTTGAGGGAAACAAGAAGATCTAAAATAAATAAATATATGTGTCCCTTTTACATGAAGTGATAAACTTCAGTGTAAACACAGACAGCCTCGCCCGGCTGTCTCCAACCTTCAAATCCTTAGTCAACTTTCTTCATAGCCTCCGCCTAATAAATCTCTCCACTACTCCATCCTTGTCGCCCTTGTTGGTTGCTATGCACTTTATGTTGCATAGCTCTTTGCATCCAATGACACATTCAGTAGTCAATATATTAGGAAAATAAGAACTGACTTCTTGTACTGGGGTGGTTGAAAGAATCTGCAGGTATTATTAATCTGTCGATGACTACTTTCTAAAAATACTGAAAGAGTGGCCACTACCTTGCTTCTCTATCTCTATATTGCATTTTGATTTTCTATTTCCAGGTTGAACATAATTATCCCTTAGAAAAAATATCTGTCCTGTAACTTACCCTTGACAGTTGATTGACTAATTTAGCCAAAATAGCCAAGTGAAGAGCATCATTTGGTTTTATTTTTATTGGTTATATGTTAAAAGGACCATGGATCTTACTAAAAAAAAAAAAAAAAAAAATTAGCTCATTTAGTGTGAATATCTGAAACTCATTGACATTTTCTATATTCCAAGTAATGTACATATCTTATGTTCAAATGACAGTGACACACATGTAGATTCCTTTGGTCTATGAAAATTGTTTTTATTTTTGTTTTTAAGTTGTAGGACTGTTGGAAAGGAAATGAATTTGCCAAGGTCTTTGATATTGTTAGAATGTTTTGTAAACAAGTTAAGAGGATGTAAATTATATAGTTGATGCCTACGGGAGAAAATAAAAAAAAATATATAAGTGAGAATACTTAGTCATTCTGACACTCTATACGTAAGAAGTTTTGTTTTGCCAAAATAAACTCAAAATGAATTATTACAAATTTCTAACCATAAAGTATGTACTCAATATGATAAAATGAGAAAATGAAAACTAATAGTTTTATGATTTTAAATTATTTTTTTATTTGTATTGAAATTACATTTTTTTCTTCTCCAGGAAATTGCCAGACTGGTATAAAAGTGCGCTATTCAATGAACTGTACTATATTTCAGATGGAGGGACAATTTGGTTACTAGTTGATGAAAATCTACCAGATGGAGACCCTAGGTAAATCATTGTTCTCAGTAAATGTATCTTGTTATTACTAATTATGATTTTTACTACCTTGCGGGAAGTAAAGGGAGTATTTTAATTTTGAAAATTTTCGATTTTTCGATTTTAAAGGAATTATCAGTTTTTACCTCCGCTGAACCCATTTTGACTAGTTTCAGGGTGATGTCTGTACATATGTAACTTGCATTGATTGAAATTGACTAAGGAGGAAGAGGGGGGTGGTTTAGAGGGGAAAAAATTAAAAAAAATGTAACTTTTACTGTATGTATTAGAGATACAACAAAGTATCTCTTTTTTGTTTATCATAAAAATATCTATAAATTATGTTCTATGAAATGTTTTGTTCCAATGCCTTAATCCGGAAATAATTTTAAATGCTCACAAACATTTTGTTTATTTAGTTTAACAGGAGTACAAGGAAATCATATGGTGTGCACTTCAGATTTTTGTTTAAAGAAACACAAAATTAATGCACACTTATTTTTTTCTTTTTAATTTCTGTCACATTTTACTCTCTATCTAATGTTTTTTTTTTTTTAAAGCAAATTGGCAGGCTTTAATAATCAAGGTGCACCCGAATTGAATCTTAATCTCATTCAAGAGACAAGAACATTTTATGGCTGAGAGCTCTTTGTAATTAAATAAATCATTGCAGAGTTTCTTTTTCTCCTGAAAATGGCCTATTTAAAAAACCTTTAAACATAGTACATTGGTATATTTATTTTAATTTGTATAATAAAAATAAAATCTAATTTGCAATGTGCAATATTAAAGCACATTAAAGAAATTTAAAAAAAAAAATAGTTTTTCTTATCTTAATAGACCCTTTTTAAAAAAATTGTTTTGTAAATTTCTAGTCATTTTTTAATTCAAAATTCAAGTTGGTCTGCAGGTAAGATTGGCTATCTAGTCTAGATAATAGAACTATAGGGTCTGTATTATATGTGTTGTTCAATATCTTTTATTAATCCTTAAAATAAGAAACCACTTCACAAAAATAAAACTTCTTACAGAAATAAGAGTTCACAAATTAAATTTTCAACCTTTCTTGATCATGTGATTCAAAGTGTACCAATAACTAGCCTTTGTTTTAGTATTTCTCTTGATTCAAAATAAAATTAAACCATTGTTGCCACACCTTAATCGTTCTTATATTAAAAATTATTTAAATGAATGAGATATATCTTTTTTTCTTGTAATTAATAATTTCAGGAAAGAATATGGAAGATTTGGTTACTTGGAGGGTCATGAATATAGAATGGTTAATACTTATGATGTCCACTTTTATGCATCCTTTGCTCTCGTGATGTTGTGGCCTCAGTTACAATTAAGTCTTCAGTATGATTTTCGAGATTCAATAGTTGTGGAAGACAAAACTATTTTCTGGTTTCTTTACAATGGTGAACGTGGTTTCAGGAAAGTCAAAAATACGGTGCCTCATGACCTTGGAGACCCTGGTAATCTACCAGTTTATTACTACACCAATTTAATTATTTTATCTTGAATATGTTTGCTGATAGGGACCAATTAATGTATGAGGGGCTTGTTTGGTGTCTATGGCTTAATGTTTTTAATGATAAAGAGCTTCATATTTTTAAATATGGTATTTGATTATGAAATGTAAACTATAGCAGTCATTTGTCACGAACTCAATTTAGTTGAGCAGCATATTTTAATCTGAAATAAAGTTTTGTTTCTTTTTTTGTTATCTGATCTGTGAAAAAGGCATAATTCTGAATTAATTATGCATATTAAATCTTGGTAGCAGGGTTAAATAATACAACTTCCTCATTTATATTACTTTATTAAAACTTCACCCTAAATATTTCATGATTTTGTGTGCTTCTTTTTCTGGAGCCTAAACTTTTACTATAATAACAAAGAATTTTAAAACATCCCAAAATAAAATAAATTTTTAATCATACAATAATGCAAGCTAATTAAAGTAAATACTAATAAAAATGTTTACTGTTAAGAAAATAAAATTAATATACATAATTGTTTATATACCACTTATAAAGTGCTCATTGACCTAATTTAATGTGCCTTTTATCATTTTAAGTTTACCATGTGTTTTTTCTTTGATTTTTTAATTTGAAGGTAAAGTGTTATGAATGATATAATTGAAAATTTATTTACAGGTTTTTCTCTGTTTTTAGTTTATCAATGACTTCCTTTATCTTGAGTTTTATGGTATTTCTTTACCCTAAACTTTTATACTTTTAAAATTAAAGTTTTTTTTGTTACCTGTTCTACCAGAGCATTTTTCTTTTTGTTATTATCAACACGTTTTGGTTGTTATTTTATTAATAGTTTCAAAGACACCCCTTCGTATTTATTTCTGCTATCATTCCAGGATATTTTGTAGATATTATATTTTGATATATGCATTTAATCATTTGATTCTCTATAATTAATTGATATTTTATTGCCATATTTCTGGGCCATGTTACAGACTTTATTACAAATTAGTTGTAGTTTCTTTGAGTAATTTCTTTTGCTTTCCCATTTATTATTTTTGTGGTTATGAATTTAAAATAGCAGAAAGAAACATTGCAAAAATACAATGAACTCAATGTGTCCCCTTTAGAGCTTATTTTTCTTTTATTTAGATGGTTATTACTCTTCCATTAGAATTAAGGCTTACTAAATGCTATCGTTAACATTTTACTTGTAACCCAAGGTCCAATAAGAATTGAATTGCCAACAATGTGGGGCTGTGTCATATACCAATTTCAAATTAATATAGTAGACCACCACCATGTTTCTTGATTTTAGTTTTGCCATTCCAAAACTCAAAAAAAAATTTAAAATACGGATTTTAAATTGCTTTTTTCAGTCCACATTCACTCATACAATTTTTTGTTTATGGCCTAATAGAATATTTTCCTTGGTATGGGTCATTGTCCAATTAGATACAGATTTTATAAAGAGTTGGAAGAAAGTTATGGACTATTATAATTACAATGTTTTGCTCACCACCTCCTAAAAAACTGAAGTACGTAATCCCCCTGTCTTTGCGAATCTAGTAATATATTAATTGCTTTCAAATGATATGGATGTTTATGTAAATATTTGTTTTATCACAAGTACTGAATGAAATCTGGTCCACTAAACTTTCTACCTTTATGAATAAATCTATTAATTCCTCTTAGAAGAACTTTTCACAAAAATTTTATTTAGCACATCAACACAACATGGTTCTATTTAATGCACTATTTTTTTAAATCAGATTCATCATATGTTTTTGTATAAATCATAATTAATTAATTGTAGTTTTTTAATCATTATTTTGATATTTTTATTATTACGTTGAGATATATTATTTTTATTTTTTTTTTTGCAGAAGAAGATCCATATAACCGTATAAACATATATGACATACATGATGTTTCACAGTGGAAAGATTTAAATTTGAAATTTGTCTTGCAAGTATATAGAGATTTTATAATTACAAGTGATATAACCTACTTAAATGATATGTTTCCTCAAGCATTAATAGTAATGCGACATGCTCTAACTTGGGTAACTGCAAGTGACGGCATGATAAAGAACTCTGGCTTTCCTGATCAGACATATGATGCTTGGACTATGTCAGGCATTAGGTAATTCCTTAAATTTGAGAATGATGCATTTTCTTTTTAACTATTTTGTTGTGTAATATTTATAGTGCTAGACTAAAGTGTTCCAAGGAGTTTGAAAATCTTATCACTTGAAACAACAATCTATTTCAGTAATTGTTTTTCATAGATTCTGTGAAAATAAACTCTGATTCAAGAGAGGAAGAAAACCAAAACATCATCAAAGATAAATAGTATTCAAGGAAACACAAAAACACCTCCCAAAAAATTCAAAATTAAACTAGTTTTTCTTATTTTTTAATGGATATTATTTTCAGGAATAGTTAATGGAATCCTTCTCTTGCCATAACTCTGCCAAGATTCCAAGCTATTAGTAAAAAAAATAAAATTTTGATGTGCTCTTTCTATGCTCATACAGTGTACAACCTTTGAGTGATGATTTTTAGTGTAAAAATAATAATAATAGAAAACAGACATCTAATGTCATAAATACTAAAATTTAATGAGTTCTCTAGTTATGCACAATGTGGATTCTTTCAATGTTAATTATGTTTACAATATTACTAATGTAGCAGCTCAATATAGCCACCTCATAATATAGAATACTAATACTCATTCGAAGATAAGGGATGCCCCCTGGTTTTAGGTATCTTCCCCGGAATCATAATAAACCAATTAGCATTCATACTTTATACACAATGTATTCTAATCTTTCCAAATATGTCCTTCATAAATTTAGAAGACAGTGGCATGTTGTTGAAATATGGAGTCTCATTTGTGAAAACATGAGAAGCTAGGTGGATGACAGTACTCCTTATGTTTTCTTACGTAGCAACTTCACAACATCTGCAAATTTATAGTTCATTAAACAGGGTTTTTTCAGACCCAACACTGTGGGCTTTGTACCTAAGAGGTATTACACTGGAAAGAAAAGATGATACACTGCAGCTCTATAAGGGTTACCCAATATTAAGCACTGATGTGTGAATCTGTGGTTAGGGGTAATCAGGTGCACTCTACTGTCAAAAAAAATTCTAGATCATGAACTAAAGGTTACTGCCTTTTCTATACCCTCTTAGGGAAAATGTTTCTGCACTTTTGGAAGAGATCCCTTTGGCATCTGGTTCCAAATAAATGAATGCCCAGCATATAATATTGGCAGTTTAAGACCTATAACTATTCTGAAGCATGGTTGCAGAAATATGTTATAGATAGGTGGCTCCCTATACTTGACACCACTGACTACAATGCATTGGGGACATTGTAGTCTGCTGTAAACAGCCAGCCAGTGGCCATGAAAGATAAACTTGTGCAGCAGATCCAGCAGGTTTATGAAAAGATGAGGACAAACAAGAGGGAAGAACGGAATTCTATATGAGCAGTCCTATGTGCAGGTTGTGTATACAAAAGATTTTGAGCTGCTACTTTAATTATTGTACTTATAAATATTATAATGTTATCTAAAAATGTATTGGCACCAGGATGAAGAAGTCGGCAGCGGTGTTTATGAAACCAGAATTTAACTTATATTCATTTTTTAAGTTTAGTTTTTAACTTCATTTTGGGGGCTCAGGTTAGCCATGCGAGTTAAAGCGTTGACCTTTATCTCACATGGAAAACCTAGAGTGGCGAGTTCGATTCTCGCCTGGGCAAAGGAAATTATTTAGTGACAAAATTCATTAAATAACGTCCTAAAATCCCACCCTGGCTAGAAAAGGGTTGTAACCTGTAGATAACCCGTCCCGATTAGCCTAAGTTGCAAAAAGTGGACGTTAATAAATAAATAAAAATAATAATAACTTCATTTTAGCCTTTTAGTCTTAACCTTTCCCATACCCCTGAACAGGATATATTCTCACCTCATTCCAGTGTGAACATACACTCTTTATTTTCCAGTTTTGCTATTATACCTCAGTGTTATTATATATATCTATATATATATATATATATATATATATATATATATATATATATAAAACACCTTTTTCTACTATTAAGTGTTCACTGTAATATTTGTGCCACTTAAAATAATAATAAAAATCGTTCAGCCTCATTAATTGTTTTCCAAATTTCTAGTAATATCTTCTTACTTTCCTGTATTTAAAATTTTATAAATTCATCTTTTTTTGGCCTAATTATTATGTAGTAAAATAATAATAGGTTTTGGGTACCAAGTATACAGAAATTCCTTCCCCAAACCCTTGTAAATAGAAAAAACATTTGAGCCCACAAACTCTACTGGCGACAAGCATAATGAGAGATTCCTCTAGTATACACTAGATAAAGCTCAAGACTTTCATTATACTAGTGACATAGCCTCCAAGTTCAGGGAAATAAAGTAGCTGTCAGTCCAGTGCAATCCCCAAATTTTAATAAGCCTCTAAAATTACAATATCCCCAAGATGATTGAGAATCTTACCCTTCTGTTGCATGGGATTTGTCACCTTAACTGCTTGAGGCTTTCTGCTATAGCAGTTAGTGTAAGTGATTCTAATTTTATGATTGTATTGCAACATCCTTCTTCAGACAGGTTTAGACTTTGATCACAAAACACATTTACATATTTATTATTTATTATACATTTAGATGTTTATTTTTTTTTAAAGTGCCTATTGTGGGAGTTTGTGGTTAGCATCACTATCAGTTTTTATAAAAATGGCAAAACTAGTCAACTTACCGTCTGTTGCTGAAGATTTTTCAAAAGTATTGGACAAAGCAAAAGTATCTTTTGAAGAAAACCTTTGGAATGGTAATATACCTCTTCCATACTCATATTGTTTTCTTAATGTATTTATTCTAAATTATAGCTTAATAACATTGTAATCATACTATAAATTGAAGTGCAATATTAATGTAATGCAATCTTTTTTTTAAAACAAAATTATGATTAGCAGTCTTCATAAATATAAAAAATAATTTTGTTCAGCAGGTGGCAAAGATATTTTTGTTCCCCAAAAATATTCCTCTCCAAAGATAATTTTGTTTTGGACTCTAGTGAATTACTAATAATATCACATTTAGTATCACGTGTTGGTGCTTCGTGTGAAAGGTATGCTCATGGAATCACCAACCTCCTTACAATATATCATCATCGTCATGATCTAAAGGCTACACCTTGTAGTTGCAACCATTGTGTTCTTTCTGAAGCTGCTCTTTTCATATTACTATACTCAACGAAAGGCATAAGATGTTTGATGCCTTCAAAATAGGATTTTCTAGGCCTTCCTCTTCCCCTATGCCCAAGAACCTTACCTACAAATATATTTGGAAGGAAGTTGTTATGCCTTATGATATGCCCAAGAAGTTTCACTCCCCCTTTGTCCAAAGCCTTTATAAGACTTGCTGTCACTTACCTCATTTAGAACTTCCATGTTGGATTTTTTCCGAGTCCAACTTGTGGTGATTCTACACCAGATCCGTAATTCTGTTGCTTCCAATCTATTATACTCTCCTTTTTTGGACAGTCTAACTTTCGCTCTCATAAAGCAGTACACTCCATATGAAAGACTTAGCAAACATTTTTTTGGTATCCATGCTTATATGCTAATTACTTAAAGAGCTTCTTTTACTTTGGAAGGCTTGTTTAGCAAGTGCTACTCTTTATTGCCTCTTCAATTAACATGTTGAACAGACAAGGTGACTAAGGGCATTCTTGTGTTATACCTTTCTTCATTCTAGCTTCCCTTTCACATTCATTAATAATGATTTGTGCATTCTGATTTTTGTCAAAATTCCAAATTAACATTCTGTCTTTCCAATTTATTCCTATTTTCAGTCAAAAATCAGTTTCCAGTTGACTGTATGAAAAGCTTTTTCTAGATCTACAATTGCAACTACCAGTTTTGATTAATGTCTCTCCTTTTTCCAGAATAATTTTTAGAGTTTGAATAGCTTCTTTTGTTCTTCTCCCGGATCAAAATCCAAATTTTTCTTAGTCAACGTAGTGTTCAATTTTATCCCTTAGCCTGTTTTTAATTATTCTTAATAATATTTTAAAACCATACGAAAGGTGAGGAATAGTTCTGTAAGTACTGCTGTTCATTGTGCTACTTTTTTAGGTGTAACGGTTGTTCAACTTCTGATAAACTCCATATTCCCATTTTTTGTAACAATTTGTGATTACATCAAACATCTTCTTCATTTCCCTATATAGGTTCATAAGCAATTCAGCTGCTATCTCATCAACCCCAGTTGCCTTTTAGCATATTTCCCTCAAGGGAAATCAGCTATTGAGGTCATACTCATGATGTGATTTTCGAAAAATTTCTTCAAATGTCCATCGATCCTACCCAGGAGATGATGAAAATGGGATCCATTCAAAATTATATATATATATATATATATATATATATATATATATATATATATATATATATATCTGTTAACGCTCTAGCGGTCACAATTTTTGTTTGATCGTTACCTAACTCGATATTTAAACGTTTTATGCAAAAAGACAGATCAAGTTCGTTAACGGCTGAAATCGGACCAGTGGGTGGGGGATTTTCGAAAATTCGAAATATCTCCGTTACCATACGTCGGATCAAACAATTATATATAACCAATCTTATTGCAATTTAAATTTACTATAAATATTGTTCTATGCAGTTTTCTCTATCTTGAATATTAACCGGGATATTTGCATTTGTATTGTGTGTGTGGGGTTGGCAAGAGTCGACTATGTTCGGGACTTTCCGCCGAGAGCTAGTGCGGCCGCTTCCATAGCTGTTCGTCCCTCGTGAATAGGTTTAGAGATTCCTTACTACTAATGTTATTAGTAGACAGATTTCTCTAATGTAAAACTTCACGTGGGAAATCTGCTTAGTTTACGCAGCCCCTGCGTTCCCCTTGATTATTTTTATTTCTTAGACCGTATTTCCTAGATTTTTTGTCGCTGATTTTACCTTCGCCTATTCCAGCATTAAAATCTCCCATAATTAAAACATTGTTTTTCGTTGGTCATATTTATTAATTCTTCTATTTGATCATATACTAGTTAAACTTCTTCATCAGGGGATTCTGATGTAGATGAATATTATAACTAAATTAATGGATTTTTAACTTACCTTAATCATCAGCCGATCATTTACCTGGTAGGCATTTAGGAGTTTGCCTGACATTATTTTATTTAAAATTAAAGCAACATGAGTCATATTTACCTCACCTCTGTTGTAGGTCACACTGAATTCATCTGAACAGAGTTCCCCCTTCTCATGCCACCGAGTCTCGCATAAACCTAAAATATCTATACTATACCTTTTCATCCGTTGTTTTACCTCTTCTAACTTACCAACTTGCTGTTGCGTCCTAACGTTCCAGGTTCCAATGTTGATGTCACTGTAAAGTTTTTGCATGGCGACAACCAGAGAAGTCTCGCCACTGCTCCGCAGGACCTTGGAATTCGAATCCCATGGTTGATAATATATCATATAATATCATTATTATTTGGAACTTTCATGGTAATAAAAGGGAGTAAATTCGTACAGTGGTTTCCCATTGTCTTCTGTCCTAGTAAGTGTTGTAAAATCTAGCCGTTCTGCCACAGATACAGCCACTACTCCAGGTACCCCGAGGATCTGTATCAATCCTACAAATCAGGATCCCTGATCCAAGGACTGCGGTATAGACCGATACAACGTTACTCAAGTCTCACCACTAGGCAAATGCACCAAATTGCCGGGGAGACCCTCTTAGGAGGGTAACACAGGTTACAAATAAGTATTGAATGTTATATTCGCTCTAACATTTTACATTAAAAAAATAGCTTAGTGAAAAATATTGTTAAATAACAAGTTATAAGAAAATATTAATTTTAAATGAAATTATATTCTCAAAAATTAATTGAAAAATTCCTTTTGCTGTTGAACTCATCTTCTAGATCTAAAGAATGTGCCTTTTTAGTTATAACCATTGGGCTCTGTCAGAAGGTAGTATTTTTATTTTACTATGCCGACCAAAATAAACCAATCATAATAAATTGTTTGATGTCTTTGAAAAAAAGTCTGGGTACTTTCTAGGTCTCCCTCTTCTCCAATACTCAGTATATGTTTCTATTGAAATTCTAGTGCCTTAAAATTCCCAAAGTAGTTCACCCTCCTTTTCTTCATGGTTTTCATAAGATTTCTCCTTTCACATACCTTGTTTAGAACTTTCAATGCTAGTGAAAATCTATAGGAAATTTCTATAGTTGCTAATGAATTATATTCTCTTTTATGAAGAAGTTAACTTTTGCTCCCAAAAGCTGGCAACCAAAAGAATGAATTGGCTTACTTTTTTTTAGTATTCATATTTTTTTTTTCCTTATTATTATATCTAGTCATTAGATAAAATACTAAAAGACATGCTTAGCTGGCTATAACCTCCTACCAACTTCATGTTTATCATCTATTTATTAATATGGAACTGACTATTATTATTTTATTTATTCTAATCTTCAGCTATTCTTTAAAGATATATTCATATAATCAGATTTCCTATTTGAGCATGTCATATTTTTGACATAGGGATGAATTTACGTTTACACTCCTGTGCCTCATCATTGGTTTCCTGTCTGGACTGTATCTTCCACCAGAGCTGAATGGAGAATAGAATTGATGGTAATTGTTCCTGGGATAGGTCTGCCCTGTTTTCTCGCCTGATGATTAGTTAAAAGGGTTTCCTTGTACAAAAAATCAACTTCTCTCCTCCCCCCCCCCTCCCGACTTATGATAGATTTGTTATCCTCTGTTCGTAATTTACTTATTGCGTATTTTAGTAATACATAAGTTTGATACTTTGCGCTAGTTTTTAATTATTTTTTGTTCATGTAGTGAGATAGAATATCTGTAAAAAAAATGTAATGGATTATGAAAATAAATTATATCTCTGGAAATTTTATAAATAGATTTGATTTTAAACTTAAAGCGTAACTCTGTTATGTAAAACTAAATTATATTCTAGTCATTTAGACTCCATTTTCAGGTCTGCAGATTGTCTTTTGTTGGTATTATTTGGTTTACCATTGAAAAAGTATAGTTTTGAAATGATGATCTTGGTTTTTTTATTTAACCCTCCGTCGGGTGCGTGATCTCTCAGATACACGGTTTCTAGAAAAATATTTGCCACTCCTCCTAGCAGAGAGTGGTGGTGTAGTGCTTCGAGTTATGTGGTATAGACCCCCCCTCAAGGTCAGTAGTGTCACTGCGTTTGATGGAGTCGTGTGTTTCACCTGTCATTCAGTTTAATCTCCTAGATACAACACGCCCGATCTCGGAAGTTTTTTTGAAATCTGTATTTCATAAATATATACATCAATTAACTTTCTCTTTATTGAATGTAATTATATAAACCAATTTTTCTATTATTTTGCTCATACGTGAGCTTTCAGAAGAACTTATTCAAGAAAATATTGTATGACGCAGTGACAACAGTAGACGTTTACCAACCGAACTAGGGACGAAACTTGACGAGTACAGAGACTCATTGGACCATACATTGAGCTCAAGTACAGAACAGCATAAAAAAAGTCCCTCCGCTACAACGCACTAAAGCAAATGATGTGAACCAAGCAAAACTGAAAAGAAATGTAGGTTTACTCATTATTCTTGTGAGATTTGCAAAAGCAAAATTTGTTTACAACATAGTTCCACGCCTTGTCCTAATTGTAATGCAGCTCTGCAAAAGAGATAATAATTAAACTGGTATTTTTAAAAGGATTGGTACATTAAAATTTAGATGATTTTTTATAAGTCTTATCTAAAACTGATTTTGTGCTACTTAGTTTTGAATGAAGTTATATTTAGATATTTTGTTTATATTGTTCACAAACTGAAATGAATTATGAATAATTAAGACATGTGCATTTAAACTATTTCTTTTGGTATTTGTATGTTTTAATTATATTTTAAAAATGATCGTCCACGGTTTTAATAACAATGAATCTATAACCAACTTGGTTATATTATCTACCATGATTTTTTTTATTATAGTATGTGTCAATTTTGAAAATTGTTTACTTCTTTCAAACAAATACTTCCTCAGATATGATTTCTAATTACACACTGAACATTTTAGTGCAAAATATATATTAAAAAACTGTATTTCCGTAAAAACGGTTGAGGTTGTATCTCCGAGATACACGCGCCCGAAGGCAGAATGTTTTTGACGCGCCCGACTGAGGGTTAAGACAGGCATCCATAACTGCCTTCTCCCTTCTGATGGCCACAGAGGCCCTTTTTTGAATTGTTTAATTTTATAAGTATGTGCAATGTTGGCAACCATGTTTTGGTATTTTTATCATTTATAATTTATGTATTGAGTTTTTATTTTGCCAAATGAAGTTGTACACTCTGTAAAGTAGCCCCTATTACTTACTCATAGCTTTCTGTACTCGTTTAATATCATTTATCTGTTCAAGTATAATTAATTGTTTGTTAATGCTATAATTTTATAGAAGGAATATTACTATATTGCTATTCAAGTTAATCTGTTTTGTTTTTTTGTTATGTTTTGATAGGCCAGTATTTCAAGTTTGATAGTTCTGGAGGATCTCACTCCAATAGCATAATGTCAGATCAGCTTTGTGGTCTGTGGTATTTACATTCCTGCAATGTTTCAGACGAGGTAATCTCATGTTTTACTAGTTCTAGTAAGCTACTCTTATCTAATATAAGGGTTCTATTAAATTCCATTCTCAACTCTCCTATTATGCTTATTATTTGTAATATAGGTTGTCAATTTTCTAATTTTATTTATTTTTATCGGCTTTATGAAACTATGGCTAATCAGGGTGGCTCACTGTTTTAACTTCTCCCCCATAATAATTTATAGAACCTGGTTCCATTTAAAAGCCCTTGTGTTGCTTATTAATTTTGAAACTGAGTAACAATTGCATCCATTTTTAACTTGTGTCAGTATTGGGATAATATATTCAATTCTAAACTATTTAAAACCTCATCAAGGAATGGAAGAATTTCATTAGAATCTTCAGTTAAATGATAATAACTTACATAAGTCCTATCCCATGCTGATAAATGATTTCTAACTTTATTTTCACAACAATGTTTTTTTGTTCTGTATGGCATTTAAAACATTTAAAAAAGCTAATAACTTTTTAAGTCTGTTCTTCCAAATTGATGTACACTGGAGAATGTTTTTTTGATAACTGGTTCCTCTGTATCAATTCAGAGTTTAAATTTTAGTAAACTGTCAGGGCCTTCCCCTAATTGTTTGGGATGGTTCTGTCTTGCTCTCCTTTTATTGATGTGTTCTCTCTTTTGTTTTTCATTGATTTATTTAGAAATATTTTAATATGGGTTATAAGAAATATATTACAACGCCTGCACTTGCACCCAAGCCCCCACTTGAGGTTGGGTAACCTCAACACATGTGCACACGCACGAATAAACACACACACAAACAAGAATGAACGCATTCACTCACTCTCTCTCTCTCTCACACACACACAACACACACACACACACACACACACACACACACACACATACTTATTTTTCAAGTGACCCCATTCAGTTGGGCAAAATTAGAGGTGCATTAATAGTTTAGTTTGTATGCAACAATATCTAATGACTCTGCATTCTACTGTGGGATGGTTCTCTAATATTTTTGTCCTTGGTCCAATGCTCTCTTCAGCATTAAGCAGTTCTTCGTAGAGCCTTTTTTTATATTAGCCTTACCATGAAGAGGGCACAACCTTTTGATTTGGAGGGGGGCACTTTTCCCTATTGTTATTCTATAAGTCTTCAACACCAACAATACTTTGCCTTTATAAACATCATCATATATGCATTGTATTATTTTTTGCAGGTTTTCTCCCCTGAGAAAGTAAAGCAGGCCCTTCAGTTTATCTATAAAATGAATGTGTGCAACTATTATGATGGCGAACAAGGAGCAGTTAATGGTATGCTTCCAAATGGAAAAATTGATAAGTCTGCTGTTCAGAGCGAGGAATCTTGGACTGGTGTTACATATGCTCTTGCTTCATTACTGATATTTGAGGTTTTAATACTATTTTTCTTTTTTAGTGCTATAAGAAACGTATGTGAATGAAGAATTAATACTAGAATTCTTTCATAATGATATATTTAAAGAAATAAACACTTTATTGTCTCAAATAATTGTTTGTGGTTAGTTAAATATAGAAACGTATCACATCATACATAAAAATAAATAAATAAACTCATAATAACACATTATTGTATAGTTATTAAGTAACTAGTAGTTATATTTTAAAATAACTCCATGGATTAGCAAATTACAAATTGTGTTGTTTAATATGAAGAATGTATTAATGAAATAAAAAAAAAAAAAACTGAGGTCTTCATTTTAAACTTCATTTGTTAATTATAGATTTGAAGGTTAACAATAGTGTGTAAAAAATTTAGGATTCCAGTAAATCTTTTCTTTATCTAAATTAGATGTTTTAATCAACTGATACCCTATAATCATTTGACTTGTTGAAGATCCACTGACATAGCATAATCTAGTGAGTATAAAATATCATTTAGATTTCATAGGATAGTTAATTAATTCTGCTTTACTATTTTTTTTTATGTAGGGGCTTGTTGAAGAAGGTCTTTCCACTGCAAAAGGATTGTATGAAACACTTTATGAGAAATCTGGCCTTGGATTTGCTACTCCAGAAGGTTTGGTTGACCTAAACGCTTTTCGGGCATTGAGCTACATGAGACCATTAAGTATATGGTCAATGCAGTTGGCATTTGAAAAATCACTGAAAAATTGTGTTTAAAAGGATTTATAAAACCATGTTCATATTTACAGTTATGTAAATGATATATTAATTGGAAGCTGTATATTTTAAATGATTATATGTTTTACCTTATATATTCTTTTCTATAATTTCTTTATACATTTTTACTGATATTGAATGGTTGAAATGGAGTATTAATACCTGACATTATGAATAGTATATTGCACCAGGCATAAGGAGTATTCAGTATGAAAGGAGCTCGTCATTTTCAATTAGGATAAATAAACTTGAAAACAGCAATACTTATTGTTTCAAATATTTAGAAACTACCTTAGTAGTTTGATCTTTTAGGGGA
The DNA here is from genome assembly GCA_019009955.1 of Riptortus pedestris. Taxonomy (NCBI): domain Eukaryota; kingdom Metazoa; phylum Arthropoda; class Insecta; order Hemiptera; family Alydidae; genus Riptortus; species Riptortus pedestris. The sequence goes on from CM032233.1 coordinate 101,401,517, forward strand.
CCTACAGTCACTCATTTTCTCAGATCTCTCAATAAAATTTATTAATATGTGGAGTTAATGGAAAATTAAGTCATGTACTCTGACGAACATCTTCAAGGTAATTTTTACCATCAAGGTCCATATTACATTTGGAAACATGTCGTGAAATAAAAATTGATAGGAGATTTTGTATTTATATTAGAGATCTCAAACCAAAAAGCAGGGAGAACATTTAAGAGAGGTGCATGAAATGAATGGTGATAATGGAGATGTCGTAATTCTGAATTAAAAATGTTAGATAATCAAAATAAAGACTGCATTTCAGTAAGTGTGCTGAATGTTTTTCTTAACCCCCTCTCTGATTGTGTTCAAACTAAGTGTTGTTTGGTCCTGTAATTCTTAAGCTGATTCGTAGAACTTAAAGGAATGAAAACAATTAATTAACACATGCACACACACACACACACACACACACACAAACCACTATTATATAACTCATATATGCATATACACTGACATATTTACTTACTATTAGGGCATACATTCCTGGAAGGACCTAGGGCCCTGCTACCATGTTGATCATTCCAATGCAGTACTTCTTTAGGATTGAAATAAGATTCCTAAGAAATGGTTATTAAAACTCATTGACTACTTATGTGTTTGTTTTTATATATATTTCTATATATGTACTATTTTATACATTTTATATGTTTTTATTAATCTCAATAAATGCTTTTGAAAATGTTATGCCTATTTATCTTTTTTTTTTTTTTTTTCCTATTCAATATTGAAATTCATATAGAAGGTTTTTAAATTTAAAATTCTTGTTGTTTATCATATGTTGTAACCTCTTGTTGTATTTAAAATTATCTTGAGTGCAAAATATTGTTTTTAATAGTTAATTATTATTACAAAATGAAGTTTTAAATTTTGCAAGATTTCCACAAATTTAAATCTAAAGATTAAATAAATTTTATAGTAGTAATAAAGCTTGTGTTTTTAATAGTTTCTATTGTTTTTAAAACGTCTAGAAAAGTATTGACATTATATTTTACATATCATCAGTTTACAAGCAGAATATGCTAAGACAGAAAGGTTATAACAAATATTTTAATGATATATGTGTATATTGCTTTCTTATTCCACACATTCACAGTGTATATCTAATATTATTCGTATTGATTAAAGATAAATTCATCTTCGTATAATTTGAAACTGTTTAGTCATGGGAGTAATAATGTCAGGGTCCTTTTACACACATATAGCTTCTTACTAGTCAACTGAATTGTTAATGGCTCTCAATAGACTGAGATAGTCATATAGTGGTTTTGGACGACACTATTTCAAAATAATAATCATGCTATATTAATTTACAAAACTCAACACTCCCCTCTAAATCAATATTAGTTACCTTAATGAACATTTTCACAGTAAGCTAAATTCAAGTTAGTTGATTTCATTTAACATTATTAATTATAGAACAAAAGCTGTCTTCAGTTTGATAACAGCTTGAATGAGTTCTAGCACTTACTCTTCGATAGCTCACTCTTAAATTAGTTTAAACAAACTATCCACAAAGATCTTCTACAATCTACTTTTGCTGGAGGACTTTCACCATAACAGTGGACCACTATTCTAAAGTGTGATTCTAATAACATATTTCCTGGGGATGGGGCTTTATCATTCTTTTCAAGAGGCCTACCATCTCCTGAAGTTGTGGAAATATTTAGTTCTGTCAATCTGTTTCATTGGAAATGATGTCATGCCAATGTTGAGGTTTCCCTCTTCAAATGATTCATTTTTGAGTTAAGAAGTGGATTCATTATCCATAGTTTTTGACTAGTCATCTTTGCTCAAGGACCTTTGCGGTATCCACAGTATCAAATTTTTCGGTCCTCAGTGCAACATTTCTGAACTATTTCTTAAGCTACAATGTCATTAATGGTCTTTGAATGGCCTCGTATGTTCAGATTACAGCGCACAAATCTAATACAATCATTGGTTCTTTCTTTGAGCAAGCGACAGTTTGATGGTCAGGCTTGTTGTTGTCTTCCTTGTTTTAACTGGCATTTTATAAACTGGGGCACTTCTCTTCCTTTATCAAGGTGCTCTAATGGCAATATCAAAATGCTGGGAGTAATTTTGGAACATTTTCTTCTTCTAGGAAAACTATGTCTCCACTGATGTTATCTTTTATGTGGCACATATCTATGAATCTGTAACCTTTTGCAGAACATCTCATTTTTTCACATTTCTTTAGGTATTTTGACCATTGTTTCACAACCAAAAACTCTCAGTTTGTGAATAAGATGCTTTGATGGATTAGTGTTACTTAAACATACTGTATGACTAGATTTATGAAGTAAACACCTTACCTTTTCTGTAACCTCCATGGCCATCAGCATCCATTTATGTATATAAAATTGTAACCTCTGTCTGTGTAACAGTTTTTCTGAATATTTTACTTTGCTTTTTTTGTTTCATATGGGATTGAAACCATTTCAATAATTGTCGGCTTTTGCTGTCTGTTAGTTCATTCTCCTTTCACTCTTAAATGACTGAACCAAATTTGATGAAACTTGGCGCATTTCCGGTAACTCATTTTAGAGTTAAGGCTGTTCTAGTATTATTAAAGTCGAACAGAAGTGGTGATTGTAAGGGAGGCCTGAAATGAAAGATCAACATTTTCTATCCATTTTTCGTTAAGCATGCACATAAAAATTAAAAAAAAAAGTTTGTTTTATAAATTAACTTTTGTCATATAAAAAATAAAGACATCAAAAACTATTGATAAGCTGTATCAACATTCTTAGGTAAAAACAGGGGGTTTGTAATGGGGGCTCCAGAAATGAATAAGCAAAATATTTCGTTACCTATTTGTTTTTCGACAAAAAGGGACATTACAAAAATTGCTTGATTTTTTATTACAAAATACGAAAATTATTTGAACATACATTTTTAGAGTTGTGAAGATAATATAAACAGAATTATGGACATAAGTAAATGTAAAAATAATTGAAAACTTAAATTAGCACTATACTGTTGCATAACCTGTTAGAGAGCGCAAGCACACATACCAATGGGAAAGAATGGGGACAAAATTCTGTACTCCATTGTTAAGCGCACGAAATGATGATGTTTTTAGAAAATCATTAATAGCTTCATCGAATTCGGGAACAAATTCTCGGGAAAAACCCGTACACCCGACTACTAAGTATTATGCAAGGCGGAAAAAGTAGATGTTATTTTAGGGGGTTTAGATAAGGAACACCCGATGCTATCAAGAGAAGTTAGAGATTCTCAGCGCCGCCGAAAAAAATATAATTTTGAACTGGCCCAGTATTTATATTGCCAAAGAAGGAAGAAAATCTTCATTAGCTAATAATTTAATAAAATCTACAGTCGGTATTTCCGAAGTAAAGTTACTTGGAATAGATAGTTAGGAAGAGAAAATAACTCTCAATTAGACTATTAGTATGACATTGATATAGAAGTAGCAGAAAAAGGTAAATCATTAGATTCAGCTCTATGAGCGGGTGGTATTTTTATTAGAACAATCAGGGACCGATTGTTATTAAATAATCAGTAAATTGCTAATTAAATGATTAAGTGGTCTATTTAGCATGATTCATTTTACTTGCGAAAACAGAACTCATATTCAAATCTGGGGACTGACAAATAATATCTAATTATCGGTCGATTGACAACCGTGGCGGCTCGTAGCTAAAATTAGTGGAGGTGCTGCTCCGGAAAATGTTTAGCCTTAGCACGCCAGGGTCGGCACTGCGAGAACGACAGTGCTCTCTCTCCCTTGCAGCCTCACCTGGAGCTTCTTGTGTGCGCATGCGCACAACAGCCAAACACTTCGCTGCTGGAACTGTGAAGCGTACAGTTCCATACATAGATTTTTGTATCTTTTTTCGTAAACTGGGGGATAGTTACTGTATTAAGCTTAAGGAGTATTTATTATACAAGTATAAAGAAAGAATTAAAGAAAAAAGCCTCATTATATTAAATGTTATAGATACCAAGTTTAATTGAGGGTGCTGCAGTTCCACAGTGCCTATACCGTACACGAGCCGCCACTGATTGACAATATCCTCAAGTGTAAGGAGAATAATTGTTTGTATATTGTTATTTACGTCCACTTTGTGCTACTATGGCTAATCGGGACGGGTTATCTACAGGTTACCACCCTTTTCTAGCCAGGGTGGACCTAAGGAGTTTATTTAATGAGTCCGTCACTAAATAAATTTCTACTGCCCATGGCGGGAATCGAACCCACCACTCTAGGTCTACCACGCGATATCAAGACCAACACCCTGGCTCGCACGGCCAACCAGAGTCCAGGGGAATAACTCAATGAGCCTGAGGCCTATTTACTTCTATTTGGTGTGTTTAATGATTTCATTTATTAAAGAAGGTTCCAGAACAAGCAACAAATCAATAAAATCAATAAATTGTTTTAATTTTTGGCCTAAGGAGAATAATCGAATGAGCCTTATGCCAAAAATTAAAACAATTTATTGATCTATCAACACATCAGAGTAGTTTTGTTGCTTGTTCTGGAACGTTCTTTAATAAATGAAATCCAAAGACTCCAAATAGAAGTAAAAAGGACTGCTGCATTAGTTTCTTGGATTATCTAAGGCGTTCACCAACGTGGGACATGAACATATCAGAAAACTCTGTCTACTTTTTCCACTCTCACTGATTTCGAAATAATTGATTTGTCATTAGACCAAGGAAACACTCAAGCTGCTCCAATGTCGCCTTGTCAACGTAGCAATTGATTTTATTCTCCAAAACCTTAGCGAAAAAGAAAAGTGCTCTGTCTACGGGTATGAACTAGCACAGGATTTACCAAATTTGACTTGGAGTTGATTTGCCGACAAAATCGGCTGGACATAAGTTGGAACATGCCATCGATCGTCTACAAAGAAAAGGGTTAGACGTTAATATTTCGAAAAGTAAAGCGATAAATAAATGAGGTAAGCTAATGCAGTCTCTCATAACAACTCTGCAAGGACATACATTCCAAAGTAGAGGGCCAGATGAGAAAATAAGCGAATTACATTCCAACAAGAAATAAGCCTTGGCACAAATAATCTTATGAAGTCACGAGTAGAGAAATTGAATATCCGCTAGTTGCCAATTCAAACACGATCAAAAATTAAATGTACTTACCTAATCAGTATGTCTGACCCATATTAACGTACCAAATGTATTGCGCCCCATTGACAAATTTCAAACGTTCTTTCTTAGAAAAGATAGATAAAATCATTGGGAGTGCTGACAATGAAATTCTAAACCTTCTAGCAGATACCTTTCATCGAGAAATGTACAAGGGTTGGCAATATTCAGAGCCCAATGGGAAGCATTTCTGCAACATATAAATGTATGTAACACAATCAGGAATGATGGCAATCCTTATGTTCTGAAAACAAGATCTATATCCCAAGAAATATCTAAATGCCTTGAAGTCTTGAAATCATAGCCCCCCCCCTCCCCCCCCCAAAAAAAAATTGTAAGCTTTCAATCACATAAGCCGTATAAGTGTATATAAAAAACGTTAACCGCAATTGTTTACATGCACGTTAACCAAAAAATCGCAATTTTTCATTTTAGGCCTCTTTTACAAACCCCACTCCTATTTGTCATTTAGAAAATTAGTATAGCCTGAAGTCTAAGCTGGTTACTGGCAATACTAATACCAAGTTTCATCAAATTTGGTCTATTCTTTTTGGCGCGAAAACAAACAAACACAGACCCGAAAGCCGAAAATTGTTGATATCGTTTCAATCCCATGTGAACTGAAATATATTGTGAAATGTTGAGAAAACATGGATGTACAGGCAAATATTAAATTTTATTATATTATATATATATATATATATATATATATATATATATATAAATATCCAACCTATGCAGTTCTGTTAAAGGAGAGAAATTTTAGTAATGTGTTTAATTATCCCATTTAAATTTATTAATTTACTGATTATGTACAGTATGACTGTAGTACTTATGACTTTAAAATCTTTGACGAAGATAATCTACAGCTTAGCTGATTTTCAACGGAAATTCTGTAATAGAAATTCGTGAGTCCTAAATACATTATGAAGACAAAGTATATGCAGAAAACGAATTAAAACACAGATGATGTAAGGTGGCCATGCTACGTTCCCTATTAGCAGATTTCCCTTAAGGGAAATCAGGTATTGAGGTTGTACTCATGACGCGATTTTCGAAAAATTTCTTCAAATGCCCATCGATCCTACCCTGGAAATGCCGTAAATGAGGTTCATTCAAAAATTATATATATATATATATATATATATATATATATATATATATATACTAGCTAAGATACACGACTTCACTCGGGAATTCATTTGAGGCTGAATGGTGATGGTATTTTTTTGGCAAAGCTTTACTTTGCACAATATTTTGACATTTACCCGTCACAGTGTTTAGTGTAAATACCCGTCGTTTCTGTGGATTTGTTAATAATAAAATTATTTTTTTATGTAAGACTTCACTGTCCTCCATATTGTCATATTTCCCGTTTTCTGTGCATTATGCATAGATTTGAATTATTAAGCACAAAATATTAACATACATTTGAATTAATTTTTCCCGGTGAGGTTCCTGGTAGGTTCAAAGAATTGTTGAGCCAACTTCTCTAAATAACAAAATAAACAACTTTTGTTATGTGCATATTTGCCGAAACCCCAATAGGAAACGAAATATCACTGTTTTTAATTTCAGCCCTCCCTTATAACCCCCACTCCTGCCCTTCCCAAAAAATGTTAGTATGGCTTATTATAAGGAAGACGTTAGTGCTAATTCACATACCGAGTTTGATTTAGTTCGGTTGAGTTTTTTGTACCAAATAAAATTGTTGACTCCCGCTATAATTTTTAGCGTATAACTCATTTATACTTCCGTATACGGCAAAAGTGCATATAACAAAAGTTACTTTAAATAATAAAGTAAATAACTTTTGTTATGTGCATAATTGCCGAAAATGCCATAGGAAACGAAATATCGCTATTTTTAATTCAGGCCTCCCTTATAACCCCCACTCCTGTTCGTCTCAGAGAATATTAACATATCTTAAAGTTTAAGTTGGGTTAGTGGTAATATAGATACCAAGTTTCATAAAATTCGGTTCAGCCGTTTATGCGTGAAAAGATAACAAAAAACAAATAAACAAACAAACAAACACACACCAAAGAAACAAAATGCAGTTATGGTGTCTATGACATGTGAAACGAAAAGTTATAGTGAAATTTCGCGAAAAAAATCAATGTACAGACAGAGGTTACAATTTTTTTTTATATATATATATATATATATATATATATATATATATATTTGTTGTTGGGCGTAATTTTTGTTTAATCGTTGCCAAACTCTGTATTTAATCGTTTTTTGTTAAAAGAAAGATCGAATTCCTTAATGGCTGAAATCAAGTTGGCTGGGGGGGGGGGTTAGTGGGGGAATTTTGAATATTCGAAATATCTCACTTACTGTAATTCTATAGAACCAATCATATTGTAAATGTAATACTCGATAAATGTTGTTATGTACGTTTTTGCTCTGTCTTTATTATTAACCAAGATATTTGCAATGTTTAGTTTTCGGTCTTCAGTAAACCCCCACTCCTACTCATGTCATATTAATAATAAGCTGTTATATTATGAAGCACATTATTTAAAGCCTAAATACCAAATCTTGTTCTCATTGAACTTTTGCGTTTTGGCGCACGCAATGCAAATACGTGGCGCACGTGGGTAATTCGCTTAGTTAACGCAGCCCCTGCGTGACGGACTTTTTTTTATCCCAGGATACGCCCGGTGCAAACGAAACTTGAAATTAAGGCTGGACTAAGATATTTAGTAGTATTCTTGCTTAAAGTAAAGTTTTTACTGACATTTATTACAATAAAATATACAGGGTGCACCCAAACCAAACGGCCAAACTTCAGGGATCGATAGAGGATCGAAAAACTAAGAAGAAAAGTCCTCTGGCATATGCCTCGTTTTCGCTTCGTTTTTGAGAAAATCACAAAAAACTGAAAATAGTTGTGCAAAAAGTGTATTTTTTTTAATAATGTATTTAAATTACAAAAAAACTATTGGCTTTTTGAGTAAGCTTAATTTTTTAATTTACGAGGAGTAAATTTAGAAAACATGAATATTCTCACGCTTTCCTTATCAATAAAACGTCTAGGTTGAGTGTTTAAACTTAAAAAGAAAGGATTAAAATGTTTACTATCATTTTAATCCTTTTTGGGGGGAATACAGCCTCGCATTCTCACATTAGTGGTGTTGCTAGTACTGTTCAGTGAAGTCAACAAATATGGCTAGATTTACCAACGCTGAATACGCGGACATAGTCTACGTCTACGGATTCTGCGATGGCAATGCACTTCAGGCAGTTCGGGAATATCGCAGACGGTTTCCTGACCACGAAACCCCACACAGAGGTGTTTTTACCAGCACTTTCAGAAGGCTTCGAGAGACTGGGTCCTTCTCATGTAATCGTCGTGGAAACCGTATGCAGGCTCCGATGGAAGCCGACCTGAGGCGGAGGGAGAGGATACTGAGGCACTTCAATAACAACCCTGGCACAAGCGTCCGGAGAGCTGCTTCAGTTCTAAGCATACCAAAGACAACCATTTGGCGCACATTAAGGGCTGACCGCAGGCATGCTTACCATGTACAAAAGGTACAAAATTTAATACCCGCTGATTATCCCCGCCGATTAAATTTTTGTAATTGGTACAAAGAACAATTGCAAAACGATGTAAACTTAAGTTCGAAAGTAATCTGGACGGACGAAGCGACGTTTACACGTGCGGGCATATTCAATCAAAGAAACTACTACTTTTGGGCACATGAAAATCCCCGCGCTGTTAGAGAATTTCACTACCAGCATGAGTTTTCTGTAAACGTGTGGGTCGGTCTTTGTTATAATCGCATAATAGGTCCCGTATTTTTACCTGCTCGACTTCACGCTGAAAGTTATCATCTATTCCTGGAGAATGACTTACGGGCACTTTTGGAAGATATCCCTTTGGAAACAAGGCTTGAGAGCTGGTTTCAACTCGATGGTTGTCCTGCACATTACGGAAGGGCCGTACGAGACTGGTTGGACATCAACTACCCAGGTCGCTGGATAGGACGAGGTGGGCCGGTGCCTTGGCCTCCCCGGTCTCCGGACCTCACGCCACTAGATTTCTTCGTGTGGGGATACGTGAAAGAAAATGTCTACCGAGAGCCCGTCCGCACAAGGGATGACTTCATCGAGCGCATCAGAATGGTTTGCAACCAGCTCACCGCAGAACAATGTTTAGATGCAGTGCGATCTGTGAGTACGCGATGTGATGCGTGTATTGCAGCGAGAGGCCAGCACTTCGAACAACATTTACGTTGACGCTTTAGAAATTAACGATGTAATTTTAGAGAAGGTAAAACCTTCAAAATTTCCAGGGTTTTTTTTCTCACTAAGGTAGACCCGTATAAAAACTGAAACATTTATGTTTTCCAATTAAGAATATTTAATTATTTTATTAATTTTCTAAATTTTTAATCTTTTTTTATGTTTTAATCTTCAGTTATTGTTCATAATGTTATCTACTTTAAATAGGTAATTTTTTTTATACTATGAATATTTGAATAAAAAAGTATTTATTATTTTTTCTTAATAAAAAATATTTTTTTTTTCAATTACCTTTCTGTTAGTATAAGATTAGAATACAATAATTGTATTGGAATAACATTTATTGCTAAAATTCATTCAAGGAATAATATCCGCTCTTCCATTGGCCTTAACTAGTTTTTGCACAACTATTTTGTGATTTTCTCGAAAACGAAGCGAAAACGAGGCATATGCCAGAAGACTTTTTGTTTTAGTTTTTCGATTCTCTATTGATCCCTAAAGTTTGGCCGTTTGGATTGGGGACACCCTGTATACTATTGTGAGTGGGGTTCACAGAAGTATAACAACTAAAACGTGCAAAACAAAATCGTTAAAATTTGAATAAGAACAAAATCTATAGAACAATTGTAGACTATGAAAACAAATTCAATAAACAGTTGTCGATACAACACTGAATAATAGAGAAATCTACGATTTTACATTTCACTCCTTCCTAAGCCTTGTCCAATTTCGGTCGTCTAATAGTTTTGAGTTTTGTAATGATCAAATACAATTTCAGTCACTTATTTTCATAAATTAAAGTTGCTGTTAACGTACAATTTATTAATTAGAATTAAGAATATTTTTATGCAATTTACAAACATTGGAACTTTACTTGAAACTTATTTTCGATTTTTTTAAAATACCATTTGCCAGTTGAATCCTAAAATGTTTTAGTGTAGAAAGTTCAATTTGATGAGGATTGCTATTTAATCCTATTCTCAAAAGAAAATATACATTGATGATTTATGCCAATAATTTAAAGCGGTATCAAGTTATGAAATTTCTGAGCCCCTTGTATTAGAATCGACTGAAAGGGGGAAACTGTAGGTTGTATAATAATGGCAATTGAAAATAGGGGGATCAGGTTCATTAGTAGCGTTGATGGGGCACGCGCCTTATGATTCTATGATTATTTGATTGCTTCTGTCAGTCATTATTTCCTTGCCGACTTATGCAGTGGGCAAACAGCGGGCGGCTGGCAAGCTCCCCTCCAACATCCCTCCTCCCGCACTCCCGCTTTTCTTAACCCACCCCTTCAATTGTTTCATTCATATCTTCCAATTTAAAATTTATAATATTGTAGCGATTTTAAAGGGCTTCATTATATTAGTGTACAATGGTCTCATGTTACTTCTCTTTCTCGCCATGTATACCGTAATTGAATTTTAACCTGTAACGTTGAAAACTTATGCAAATCTCAGCAGACATGTTTATTTGATTGCCAATTTTCTTATTCATTACAGGTGTCTTCGGTCCAAAAAAGATATGTGGTCCACGCTATGAACACAACTATTTTATAAAATCCTCAACTCCTGCCTCCTATCAGTCAGTGGAAATGCGTTTGATTTTTAAATACCTTTAAGTATTTTCCCCATAATAGTATTGTTTCAGTAAAATGTACAGGAAAACCACTTTAGGAAATAAGTTGGTTAAAAGCTATTACTTTTTCTATGCGGCGCAAAATAACTTAGTTATCAAGATATCATATTTAACGCTTTCCCTAATCCACCCCTTTCCTTCTCGTTAATTTCGACAATTTAAGGGCTCGGGTTTTAGTTTTAAATGAAACATTTAAATACAGAGTTTGGTTATGATCAAAACACATTGCGGGTGCTATTGCCCATATAAATTTAAGCGGATGTTATTTTTGTCATATTCGAGAGTAGATTTGGTGGTTAGGGGGTGTTGCTGCTAGTTCTTCTATTGCTTCAATAGCTGCTAGTCTCACTCCTATTTAAAAATTGAGGGTTGAGCTTGGGGAACGGGTTAGAACCCTGTGTGTGTGTGTGTGTGTGTGTGTGTGTGTGTGTGTGTGTGTGTGTGTGTGTGTGTGTGTGTGTGTGTGAGTACTTACTTACTACTTAGGTTACTCTTCTCGCCTATTATCATCTCCTCAGATTCAGTGAAATATGATTAGCTATTTGCACCAACGGCACTAATTCATCTGCAATTTTTCTATTTATAGTATATTTATACTCTACTTTGTTTCTGTTCTTTTAGGAAATTTCCCTTAACAGAGAACTGTTATTGTAATCATGATTCGATTTTTAAATGATTTCTTCAAATGCCCATTGACCATTATATGGAGATTGATGGAAAAGAGACCCGTTCAAAATTACACACACACACACACCTATTATACATTTTGGTCGGAATTATAAACGTTTGAGATCTTTAGCCACCCGAGGGGGGGGGGACTCGCGATCAGTGTTTTAGTGTTTTATGTAGATAAACTCGACGTACAATCCCCGTTAACCAAGAACCTGGATTGAGTTTCTTCAGTAGGAAGAAATTTTTCAGAAGTAGCGTTTTGAGTTCAACCTCAATAGCTGATTCCCTTTACGGAAAATCTGTTAAATGTGGGAAGGAAGCTTAAAATGTGAGCATTGATGATACACTGTTTGTAAGGTGAGGAGGTGGGAGCCTCGAGCTAGGGGGTGGGCTGGGCTACCTCGCCCTAATTAGTCGCCCCTCTCTAACGAGCTACGTGCTCTAGTGTCTAGTCCAAACTTATCATTATTTACTCCATTACCGTCTCTCTCCCTCTCCCCTCTCCCTTTATCACTCTGTCTCTCACACTCTCTCCCTCGTCTTACCTTATCCTTCGTTATTCTCCTTACACTAGCCCCCTCATCTCCCCCCCCCCCCTCTCTCTCTCTCTCTCTCTCTCTCTCTCTCTCTCTCTCTCTCTCTCTCTCTCTCTCTCTCTCTCTCTCTCTCTCTCTCTCTCTCTCTCTCTCTCTCGCTCTCTCGCTCTCTCGCTCTCTCGCTCTCTCGCTCTCTCTCTCTCTCTCTCTCTCTCTCGCTCTCTCTCTCTCTCTCTCTCTCTCTCTCTCTCTCTCTCTCTCTCTCTCTCTCTCTCTCTCTCTCTCTCTCTCTCTCTCTCTCTCTCTCTCTCTCTCTCTCTCTCTCTCTCTCTCTCTCTCTCTCTCTCTCTCTCTCTCTCTCTCTCTCTCTCTCTCTCTCTCTCTCTCTCTCTCTCTCTCTCTCTCTCTCTCTCTCTCTCTCTCCCTCTCCCTCTCTCCCTCTCTCTCTCTCTCCCTCTCCCTCTCTCCCTCTCCCTCTCTCTCTCTCTCTCTCTCTCTCTCTCTCTCTCTCTCTCTCTCTCTCTCTCTCTCCCTCTCCCTCTCCCTCTCTCCCTCCATTCAGATCGAATGGAATTGTAGAGCGTGTTGTTTTGGACACACAGAAGACAGTTAGTTACAGCTAATTGATACACTGAGCAGTGCCTGCCTAAAGTCATAGGATCCCTGAAAAACCTGCGACCAAAGTCAAGAATGGACACCTGGTACCTCCACCATGACAACGCTCCAGCTCACCGTGCCAGAGCTTGCACCGAGTATTTGGCTAGTACTCAACTGAAACGTCTTGAGCACCTTCCTTACAGTCCAGTCCTTGCTCTCTGTGGTTTTGCACTGTCCCCGCATGTGAAAATGAAGCTGAAAGGAAAACGTTTTTCTATTGACGAGGTCCTTCTGAGGGTTTGGGGCAACGAATGTGTCTCACTCCCGGATGAAACTTGGCAGAGCTGGTTTAACGACTGGTTCTGACGAATGGAGAAGTGTCTTGAATGTGGCGATAATTATTTCGAGAAAATTAAATAAATAAAGCTGCATTGCAAAACCTTTGTAGTGACCTACGTATATATGTATATATATTCTTTTGGTTGGCATTATAGACCTTTGAGATCTTTAGCCGGCCTCGAGGGGGATTCGTGGTCAGAGTTTTTATGTAGTAATAACTGCGATACAATTTGAACTCGACATACAACCCCCGTTAACTAATGAGGACCTGGGATGAGTTCTATCCAGTATACTGAAGGGCCCCCATCAGTGCCGGACTGCAGGTCGGCATTTGCCGAGGGCCCACGGCACTCAGATGGCTGACAGGCCTCAAATGAAAAAAAGAAAAAAATCTAAATTCAAAAAGACATTAATTTTATTATTTATTAACACCTCAAATAATATTTATTAACAGTTTTAAATTCATCGCTGATACATATTTCCATTAGCAAATGTTACGACTCTATTTTGCACATTATGCTATTTTAGAGTTTTTTTTTATTTTATAAATTGATAATATTTTATAAGAAACTAATGGCCTGATTTATTATTGGGTGGGGATCGAACCTTACTGACGATAGTGGTCATCATGTGCTATATATGAATGAATGAATTTAGCCTTTATTATAAAGAGTAATGTGAAAATAATAGTTTACGAAATTAATGTTGTTCCAAAAATTAAATACATGAAGGATTAGCAGAGAGAGAGTCGCGTATTTGGGAAGTGCGAGGTAGATCAAAGAAGCCGACAGAGGGTCGAGCTCCTACCAGACCCTTCCAGTCCAGACGTCGAAGGGCCCAGCCAATTCCCCTTTGATGTATGCCGACGACTTATATAAAGAACCGGCCAGCCGCGAGCAAGTCAGTTTTCTTCTCAAGGGCTCATATGTGCGTTCGGTGCTACAGTGCGACTTAGTGGAGTGCGGTAAAGTGTTTTTATAAGATGAACAGTGTTGTGCCGTCACTGTAAGTAACAGTTTAGTGCCGTGTTTAAGACAGTGTAGTGCCGTCTTTTAGTGTACTTCAGTGGCCGTGTGTGAATTATTGGATTGTGTAATCTGAAGAACAGTGACGCTATCAGTGCATATTGTGAGTAGTAATTAAGAATAATTATCCAAGTAAATTGAGCTTTGTTAAATAAATTGGGCAGTGATAGAGACTGTGAAACTTGTGTGTTTAATTTTTCAATCCAAAAGAACTCTTATTAACAACGTTTATTACTGGTTTTGTAATAAAGCGTAACAATATATAGATGATTATAAGGTACAAATACACTAATAAAAGATATTCCTTACATACTTTGAATGTAGAAATCAACTGGTGGTTCACCCTTTATAGGCCTTCCCCGAAAGGTCTAACCTCCCGGAGTGACCAACTCGATTGGGAAGTGGAGTTCGCCATTAGTGAGTACAATTTTTTAGCAGATTTCCCTTAAAGGAAATCAGCTATTGAGGTCGTACTCATGACGCGATTTACGAAAAATTTCTTCAAATGTCCATAGATCCTACCCAGGAGATGACGAAAATGAGGTCCGTTCAACATTATATATATATATATATATATATATATATATATATATATATATATATTTGTCTGTTAACGCTCTAGCGGTCGCAATTTTTGTTTGATTGTTACCAAACACGGTATTTAAACGTTTTATGCAAAAAGACAGATCAAGTTCGTCTAATCTAAATATCTCGGTTAATATTCATGATACAGAAAATATGTATAGAACAACATTTATAGTATATTGCAATTTCAATAAGATTGGTTCTATACAATATTTCGGTCCGACTTATAGTAACGCAGATATTTAGAATGTTCAAAATTTCCACCTCTAAACTCACCCCTCCTACTGGTCCGATTTCAGTCATTAACGAATTTGATCTTCCTTTTTACATACAACGATTAAATATAGAGTTTGGTAATGATAAAACGAAAATTACGACCGCTATAGCGTTAACAGACAAATATATATATATATATATATATATATATATATATATATATATATATATATATATAAAATTTTCAACGGACCTCATTTTCGTCATCTCCTGGGTAGAATCGATGGACGTTTTAGGAAATTTGTCAATACTCGAGTCGTGAGTACGATCTGAATAGCTTATTTCCCTTAAGGGAAACCTGCTCATAGGTGACGTATATTAGTAATTAGATCTCTAATTATTGTCCTGTAAATATCCATTTTTACCCGTACTTAATAGTAGTAATAGCGTTACTACTAAAGTATATGTTTTAATTAGAGCAATTTCTGTTTTAGTAGATATACCTTAAAGAAAATCAGCTATTGCTCTTACTATTACTCATGACGTGGTTTTCAAATACTTCTCTCAAATGTCCTTCGATCCAACCTAGATGACGACAGGTAAGGTTAGAAGAAGCTTCCACCTGAGCCGAGTAGTTACGGAAACGGCCGACCTAATCCGAACTATACCCGACCACAGACTTCATAAAAATGCAAATATCTCGGTTAATATTCAAGATAGAGAATAAATGTATATAACAATATGTATAGTAAATTTAATTTGCAATAAGATTGGTTCTATACAATTTTTCGATCCGATGCATAATAACGGAGATATTTCGAATTTTCGAAAATCCCCCTTCTAAACCCCCTCTCCCTCTAGTCCGATTTCAGCCATTAACGAACTTGATCTGTCTTTTTACATAAAACGGTTAAATATCGAGTTTCGTAATGATCAAACAAAAATTACGTCAAATGTCCATCGATCCTACCCAGAAGATGACGAAAATAAGGTCCGTTCAAAATTATATATATATATATATATATTTGTCTGTTAACGCTCTAGCGGTCACAATTTTTGTTTGATCGTTACCAAACTCGATATTTAAACGTTTTATGTAAAAAGACAGATCAAGTTCGTTTGTGGATGAACTCTGATATTATGTTACGGAGCACTTTATTTGAAGCCTAAATAACAAATATTGTTCTCATTGGGCTTTTACGTTTTGAGATAAATGAAAATACGTAACGTACGTAGGAAATCTGCTTAGTTAACGTAGTCCCTGCGTGACGGATTATTTTGAAAAGGGATAGCCCCTGAAGAGGTGATATGTAAGACCCGAAACATGTAGGGTAGTATCAATAAAGTTAGCACGGTAAAGTGTTTTTATTAGTGACCCTTGCTATGAATCTATGAAGAAAGTTAACACTTTGATGTGAACAACTCACATTTTGAGGACTAATTCAATTCTGTTCAAATAAGGCTGAAATGTAACTGACCTCTTTATTCAGAGAAGGAGCAGGATTACCTCGAAAATATAAATGTAAGTCGGTTGAATATCATTCTGTCCTATATTATAAATTTGAAGACAGTTATAATACTAGCTGTGCCAGATAGTGGAGTTGGAAGCAATCCAAACCCTAATTCCCAACTTCATAAATCATATATATTCGGTTAGGATTTACCTTTTCTAAGTTTCATATTTTGTTGAACTTAAAGCTTCAAAAACGTAAGCTCTAACCGTATTATTTGTGAGAAACTATATATATATATATATATATATATATATATATATATATATATATATATATATATATATATATACTAGCTCAGATACCCGGCTTCGCCCGGGAATTCATTTTAGGCTGAATGGTGATGGTATTTTAGCAGATTTCCCTTAAGGGAAATCAGCTATTGAGGTTGTACTCATGACGGAATTTTCGAAATTTTTCTTCAAATGTCCTAGTTTGACGAAAATGAGTCTCGTTCAAAACTGTATATATATATATATATATACACAAAATTATATATATATATACAATATATATATATATATATATATATATATATATATATATATAAAATATATATATATATATGTCTGTTACCGCTCTAGCGGTCGCAATTTTTGTTTAATCGTTACCAAACTCGATATTTAGTCGTTTTATGTAAAAAGAAAGATCAAGTTCGTTAGCGGCTGAAATCGGACCAGTGGGAGGGGGACGGTTTAGAGGGGGAGATTTTCGAAAATTCGAAATATCTCCGTTACTATACGTTGGATCGAAAAATTGTATAGAACCAATCTTATTAGAAATTAAATGTACTATAAGTATGGTTACAGACATTTATTCTCTATCTTAAATATTAACGGAGATATTTGCAGTTTTCAGCCTTCAGCAAACCACCACTTCTACTCATGTTACATAAACAATACTCTGCTATATAATAAATCACATTATTCGCATCTTAAATACCAAAAATTGTTTTCATGAAACCTTTATTATACGAGATAAATGCAGATATGCTATGGTGAGCCCCCCCCCCCACCCTTTCTTAAGTTCTTGGACTACTAAAACTTGATTATCCTCGCCTTAACCTTCAACTACTACCATGTTTTAAAGTTACATAAGTACTACCCTGGGTCTCTTATGACCCACACAATAAAAATTTAAATTATTTTAATGGAATACATAACAAACGTGACACATTTTAAAATACAAATACAATAAAAATAACTTGTTTTTACACTTTCCAAAAAAAACATATTTGAATTAGAAAAAAAAAAGTGAAAACAAATCCAAGTCTTCAAATAGTATAAAAATCAATATGTAAAAATGAATTTTAAGAATATTTCTTCTTATCATATTTCAGCGTGTTCTGCTCATTCTGAAACCGAAAGTAATTCAATATCTTAAATAATAAAGAAACTGAGAGGGGCTCTCTGTTACACTAACAAATAAATTAAAATTTTGTCTTCACAGTTCCGGCGGAGACATTTAGATTCAGAGTGATTCTTGCAACCTGTGTTATTACAGTTATAGCATATTGTTGAATGTTTCTCGTCAGTTTCTGGAACGAATTGACTGATTGTCACTGTAATTACTCATATGATCCTCATTATCATCAGACACAGGATTCTGATTTCCATCATCTTCGATCATATATGCAAACCAATCCTTATAATGTCTGCCATCCACAATAAAACCCTCATTATTATTATAATTATTATTTATTAACGTCCACTTTTTGTGACTAAGGGTAATTGGGACGGGTTATCTAAAGGTTACCACCCTTTTCTAGCCAGGGTAGGAGTTAGGATGTTATTTAATGAATTCGGTCACTAAATAATTTCCTTTGCCCAGGCGAGAATCGAACTCGCCACACTAGGTTTACTATGTGCTTTAACTCACATAGCTAACCTGAACCCCCAAAACCCTCTTTAGTCAGATCACTATGAATACATTAAACAACGTTTTAATATCGTAATTACTATGACTGGTCAATAATGACCCCAAAACGTTAATTAGACAGAGACAGGTAATCACAGAGACAAGACGAAGAGGTTAACTGTAACAGTTGTTAATAACGGGGAATATATGGTACCTGGTGGCGCTGCCTAGCAACAAACCAGAAAAACCTTAATTTTAGCAGATTTCCCTTAAGGAAAATCAGCTGCTGAGGTCGTACTCATGACGCGATTTTCGAAAAATTTCTTCAAATGTCCATCGATCCTACCCAGGAGATGACGAAAATGAGGTCCGTTCAAAATTATATATATATTAACAGACAAATTTATATATATATATATATATATATATATATATATATATATATATATATAAATTTGTCTGTTAACGCTCTAGCGGTCGCAATTTTTGTTTGATCGTTACCAAACTCGATATTTAAACGTTTTATGCAAAAAGGCAGATCAAATTCGTTAATTTTTCATTTTATGCTCGTTTCGTTTTTGACCCATGGTAGCAGTTAAAGGTTAACTCGTATGGCCACCGGCACCCCAAAATATATTAAAAGTACCTTACAAATAATAATTTGTACAAATTGTACAAATACAAGTGCCTTGCTTGTTTCATGGTTTGCAATAGATATGGGCCCTGAGGTTTTAATGGAAAATGCTAAGCTCTAATTCGCTTCCATGATATTCCTATATACGCTGCCACATTATAAGGAGAGTAGGGAAACGTTAAAAGCCCGTTTCAATAGGCGACTGCAGTCTTTTGAAGCATTGTAACACCTCTCGTTTGGAGACAATGAGCGCATTACTTCTTTTTTCCAGGTTAATCAACTTTGCTTTTCTCGAAGAGCGGCGGAGTATAAAAAGCGGAGCGGAAGGGGGAGGGCGGTAGGATCTGGGAAAATGCGTTGGAGGAGTGAGCTGTTAGTGGTGCTTGGAGGCGGATGTAATGTCTCTGATTGTTAGCCTCCCACCCCCGAGACCTGCCCAGGTGGTCGACGTGGGAACTCCGCGGGGCACCATTCTGCCCGGGGGTTCCTCTTCTCTTGGCTCGCTCGCCCGAAAGACGTCACTCTTCCTCCACCCTCTGTCTTTTCCCTTCCTTAACAGTATTCCCTCAAGGCACCCAAACATTGTTCTTAACTCCTATTTAGGCGGATGTCCCTTCGAATATTTATTTTAGCAGATTTCCCCAAAGGGAAATCAGCTATTGAGGTCGTACTCATGACGCGATTTTTGAAAAATTTCTTCAAATGCCCATCGATCCTACCCAGGAGATGACGAAAATGAGGTCCGTTCAAAATTATATATATATATATATATATATATATATATATATATATATATATATATGTCTATGTCTGTTAACGCTCTAGCGGTCGCAATTTTTGTTTGATCGTTACCAAACTCAATATTTAAACGTTTTATGCAAAAAGACAGATAAAGTTCGTTAATGGCTGAAATCGGACCAGTGGGAGGGGGGGGGGGTTAGAGGGGGGATTTTCGAAAATTTGAAATATCTCCGTTACCATACGTCGGATCAGAAAATTGTATAAAACCAATCTTATTGTAAATTAAATTTACTATAAATATAGTTCTATACATTTATTCTCTATCTTGAAAACTAACCAAGATATTTGCATTTTTATTAATTGTGGGCCGATAACGGATGACTGAATTTCCCGCCAAAAGCTAGTTCGGCCATTTGCCGTAACTGTTCGGCTCTCGTATGGGGATTTCTCAATTGTATAACTTCACGTGGGAAATCTGCTTAGTTTACTCAGCCCCTGCGTGACGAACTTTTTTTAGAATGAGCCATAATAGATAAAAAAAGTCCGTCACGCAGGGTTGCTTTAACTAAGCAGATTTTGAGGTATTTGCATATATCTCAAAACGTAAAAGTTCATTCAGAACAATATTTGGTATTTAGGCTTCAAATAATGAGCTTCGTAATATAACAGCTTAGTGTTAATATGACATAAGCAGGAGTAGGGGTTCACTGAAGGCCGAAAACTAAATAAATGCAAATATATCAGCTAATAATCAAGATAGTGAAAACTCGTACATAACAACATTTATAGAACAATAAATTTGCAATAAGATTGGTTCTACACAATTTTTCGATACTGCGCATAATAACGGAGATAATTTGAATTTTCGATAAACCCCTACTCCTACTGGTCGGATTTCAGCCATTAACCAACTTGATCTTTAGTTTTACATAAAACGTTAAATATCGAGTTTGGTACCGATGAACCAAAAATTGTGACCGCTAGAGCGTTAACGGAATAATATATTTTCATTGTGAGGACTTCGGCTATCTGATCCAGCGGTTGGAATGTTTGTTGGTTTACAACTTTTCGATGGAAATGCGTCAATCTTCGTCAGGCAATAAATTTAACAATTTAAATCAAAATTAAATTTATTAAGTGACGAAGAAGGACGCATTTCCATTGAAAATTTGCAAACCAACAAAATTTCCAACCGCTGGAAAAGATAGCCAAGTCCTCACAATGAAAATACTTCCCAGCAATTCAGCCTCAAAAATAGAAGAATAATATATATATATATATATATATATATATATATATATATATATATATATATATATATATAGTTTCTTTCAAATAATACGGTTAGAGCTTACGTTTTTGAAGCTATAAGTTCAACAAAATATGAAACTTAGAGAAGGTAAATCCTAACCGAATATATATGATTTATGAAGTTGGGAATTAGGGTTTGGATTGCTTCCAACTCCACTATCTGGCACAGCTAGTATTATAACTGTCTTCAAATTTATAATATAGGACAGAATGATATTCAACCGACTTACATTTATATTTTCGAGGTAATCTTGCTTCTTCTCTTAATAAAGAGGTCAGTTACCTCCTCAAAATGTGAGTTGTTCACTACAAAGTGTTAATACTTTATTCATAGTTTCATGGCAAGGGTCACTAATAAAAAGTCCGTCAAGCAGGGGCTGCGTAAACTAAGCAGATTTCCCACGTAAAGTTTTACAATAAAGAAATTTCACGAGAGCCAAACAAGTCAAGGAAACGGCCGAACTAGCTTTTGGCGGGAAAGTCACTCTCGTCCGTTAGGCTCCGAGATTATATTAAAAACAATTCAATCTCAAAAAAACAACAAGAACACAAAACATGGACTTACCTTTAATGATAGCAGCGCTCTGAACACTTATTACACCAACACTAAATAGTACCACAGAATATCTATTATTTGTAAGACTTAATACTGCTGTGAATATTAAGTAAACAAATAAAGGGCAAGTCAAATGGTAAGAACCTTCCTGATAGCAAACAGTCTGAATTGTAAACAATCAGGTTAGCCAGCTTTTACCGGAAATAAAAGCAATTACGGAAATATATTTGAATATAAGTTATAAATTTTATTCATAACTATTTATTATATCTACTACTGTAATTAATAATAAACCAGAATTATTTTTATCACAACCATTCCAAAATTTAGGACTCCGGTAAGACAATAGATATGGGGGGGGGACAAAATACGATTCAGACGGTTATGAGATTTTCATATGATTAAGGAACAAACAGGTTAGCCAGCAAAGATTTACAATAGATAAATATACATACAGGTAACACTTCCGTGAATATTAGTGAATAATTACAAACGGCAATGAGAAATCTTTTAGCGTATTTACAATATAAGTTAATAGTCACTACAACGTAATACGGCTGGATTGTAAACAAACAGGTTAGCCAACCTTGTAGCGCAGTATCGATAGATAGACCGGAAAAACAAACAATTAAAGAAATATATCTGAATATAAAATATTAATTTTATTGAAAACTATTTACTATAGTTAGTGGTGTAATTTGAAGTGAATCAAAATAATCTCAATCACTCAGATTTTTGTAGTCCAAGAAAAAAAAGGGGGGGGGGTTCAACAGAACGTATTTGATTGTACCTCGTAAAATAAAGCTTTGTTGAA
The DNA here is from genome assembly GCA_019009955.1 of Riptortus pedestris. NCBI lineage: Eukaryota > Metazoa > Arthropoda > Insecta > Hemiptera > Alydidae > Riptortus > Riptortus pedestris. The sequence continues at coordinate 101,423,981 of CM032233.1, forward strand.
AAAAATATTTTGTATTTAACCTAATAATGAGGTAGTTCATGAGATATCAGCTTATTATAAATATGCCCCTAGTAGGAGTGGGGGTTTACTGAAAGCGGAACTCATTACAAAAAATACAAATATCTCGGTTGATACTCATTATACGGAAAATATGTATAGAACAATATTTATAGTAAATGTAATTTGCAATAAGATTGATTCTATACAACTTTTCGATCCGACGTATAGTAACGGAGATATTTCGACTTTTTGAGAATCCTCCCCTCTAAACCCCCCCCCCCCCCTCTCACTGGTCCGATCCAGCCGTTAAACGAACTTGATCTTTCTTTTTACATAAAACGACTAAATTTCGAGTTTCGTAACGATCAAACAAAAATTGCGACCACTAGAGCGGTAACAGACAAACATACATATATATATATATATATATATATATATATATATATATATAATATATATATATATATATATATATACAGTTTTTGAACGGACCTCATTTTCGTCATCTACTAAGTAGGATCGATGGACATTTGAAGAAAAATGTTGAAAATTCCGTCATGAGTACATCCTCAATAGCTGATTTCCCTTAAGGGAAATCTGCTAAAACACTTTACCGCGCTAACTTTATTGATACTACCCTACATGTTTCGGGTCTTACATACCACCTCTTCAGGGGCTATCCCTTTTCAAAAAGGTCCGTCACGCAGGGACTATGCTAACTAAGCAGATTTCCTACGTACGTTACGTATTTTCATTAATCTCAAAACGTTGAGAACAATATTTGGTATTTAGGCTTCAAATAAAGTGCTCCATAACATAATAGCACATTGTTGATACAAATGAGTAGGAGTGAGGGTTTACTAGAGGCAAAAGGTAAAAAATGCATATATCTCGGTTAATAAATAAGATACTCAAAAATTATACGTAACATTTGCAATAAGATTAGTTCTAAACAATTTTTGATCCAACGCATAATAACGGAGATATTAAGAATTTTTAGTTTTATTTTCTATTTTTTTTAGTAGCAGTTTTATTTTCTTTATGACAACAATTTTTATTGCATCTCCAAGAACCACACCTTCAATTATTTGAAATTTATCAAACCTTTTTTTTGAAAGAAATAATACTAAACGAAAACTAAAAAAGAATAGTTGGTGGGAAAGGATGAAAACACTATAGCAGAGAAATACTAAATAGATCTGTAGATAGATAAATCTGCTATAGAGTTTTCATCCTTCCCCACCTTGTTTTGTTTTATAGTCACCTGTCACTTCTCATATAAAATTGTCTTTGAATTTTACGGCCTTTGTACATATGAAAGAGAATATTATGATTTTTTTTCACACAATTGTTCACAAATTAGTTCACTTCTTTTGTTTTGTTCATTATTCAGCTCTGAAGAAGGGGAACAGTGGTACCCGAAACTGTAAGCACTTCCAATAAAATTCTATATATGAAGAATTAAGAAACCATTCTTTAGCCGACACCTAACAATCCTCTACTGCTTCGAATCTCGCTAACACGAACCTCGATAACACGAAATCCTCGATATCACGAATTTATTTTTAATCCCCTTGGAAAAACCTGTCTAACACGAAGAAATTTCCAAACGTAACACGAACTAATCCGGTTATTTTGGATTCCTTAACCAACGATGAAGACGCTCCTTCTGACGAAGATCACGAGGATGAAGAACCAGCAGACGTCACATCTAAAGAAGCCAAAGCTGCAGTACGTACTCTACGTATGTTTTTAGAAAAAACCAGTGATGTACCAGACAGTGTGTTTTCTTCAATTGTTTCAATCGAGAATATGATTGACAAACGTGTTGCTAACAGTCTTAAACAGAAGAAGATAACGGACTATTTCAACTACTAGTGGGATTGCAGTAAAATGGTCGGTACTGTTACTCTGTTTTACACGATATTTATTATGTTTACTGTAAGTATTTTTTATTATACTGTACCAAGTTAAATGTTTAATTTTGAAGCTGTAAGGGATACAGCAAAGTTTTTTTTATTTTAATCAACATTATGACTGATAGTGTTTTTCAGTTTAAGCAAAGGAAGATTAAGGACTTATTAATCAGTGGAATTAATATTATATTTTCTTTGTTTTACCGTTTTTTTTTTAATTATGTATATATACATATTTTAATTCATTTAAATATTCATAAAATATTAAGATTATGTAGATTTGTAGAAGATGTAGGGAATAAATCACAGTACATTTTTTTACCTCTGTAACACGAATTTTCATTTAGTTCACCTCTATAACTCGAACTATGCCTAAGACAAACTATACATAACACGAACAAAAATAGCAGTCCCGTGGAATTTCGTGATAGCGAGAGTCGACTTGAAATTTGGTAAGTATTTTAAGCTGTTAAATATATTCCGCTAAAACACGAACTAGTTAATTCACTACTATAATTTACCGTATTTTATTGATGTTAATTCTGGAAATCGTAATGACTGCAGACAGAGGACAGAGGATAAATTTGAAGAGTAGGGAGAGGGGGCGTGAATGGAGTTACACCTCTTTAGTCACTCTCTCTCTCTATCTTCCTCCGAGGCACGGGAAGGCTGATAAAAAATTAATAGTAGGCTATTGATCGAGCAGACAGAGGTTCCCTTTGTCAGCATCCAGTTCTCTTCAACTTGCATACATTAATACAGGCCATTTCCCCTCCCCCCACTCCTCGCCCTTCAACTTGGTGCCCCCCTCCATCCTTCCTACTCAACTTAGTAATGAAATCATTTAAATTTCAAACTCTATAACAAGTTCGTTAAGTGGTTATAGCAAAGAGAGGGTCGGAGTCAGCAAGGCATTTAAGGCATATTGGAACTAAGAGGTATTGATGCAGGTTAATTGTCTGAATTGTAATACTTCTGTTGGCGAAGGAATCCATTAATGTCTTTGAGCAATTATTCGATTCTGTGGGGCCTCTTTAAAATTTTTTCTATTTGTTAATTTGAAGCTTACTGCTTGGGGGCTATTAGAGGTACGTATAAGTTCCTAAATTTGTGTAAAGCACTAGAGCTAAGAGATACAGCGTCATTCAGGGCTTCGCAATCTAAGCATTTTTACCAGCCCCAGAAATGAGATAAAGATGAAATCATCATATTCTATTCTCTGTTTCTCATTTAGTAAGAACTCAATTTAAACAATAACTGAAACCTAAGGTGAAGTCCTTTGTGGACTAAGAGCTTAATGTGAAAATCGCTTGTGCAGGAGTAATTTTAACTGAGAGCTCAAAATGAAATAATACAAATGTCTGTTAATTTTAGATTTAGAGAATATTGTAGTAAATGAACAAGAATGGTTATAAAACATTTTTTTATCCCAATTCCAATTAGCGAGTTTATTAGTTCAAATAACGAGTTATAGTTCTATTCTATTTTAGTTTTGAAGGATAAATGTACATATATATATACATATATACATATATATATATATACATATATACATTTGTACACGTGTGTGTGTGTGTGTGTGTGTGTGTAAGTTGTACTACAACTTTTTGACGGGCTTGAAGATGGTGCCATTGCATCGAAAGCGCTTGCCAGCTGTACTCGACCATCAGCCAGTGACGACGGTCTCCACCGACAGGTATGACAACAAATAAATTGTTATTACATGAACGAATAGAAAAATCAGTGTTTTGAAAATTGACTGAAAGGTTTCTCATCACCGTTTGTATTTATTCACTTAATATTCAGGGTGGTGTTAAGCGTTATCAGTATGTAGATTTATCTATTGTAAAACTTTTCGTGGGAAATCTGCTTTGTTTACGCAGCCCCTGCTTACTGACATTTTCAACATTATCGTCATAATAGATCGAATTTTTTTCGAGTAATCAGTTCTTTAATAATTGGAGGCACACTTTTTACTTATCAAAAAATATTATCATACTTTTCTAGTTATAAATTACTTATGGAATTATTATTATAACATTGTAAAAAGGTTTTTGAACCAGGAATATACATGTTCAATGAAAAATGAAAACAATATTACTTGGATGGTATAATTATTTACGAATAATAGAAGTCCAAAGTACGTTCTAATTCATAGGGACAGAGTTCCTCTTCAGTATTTATTTAACCGGTGCAATGGAAGTATCAAAAGCCATATACTATTCCGATTGTTGGTAAATATCCTTCACATAATATGTATTTAACATAATCAAAAAATTTCATGAACTGGTCTATCCTCCTTCAAGCCGCAAAACTGAATCCGGTTAACAAACGTGGAAACCTGAAGAACTTTGAATAAGTGCTCCAAAAATATCTGAAGATCACGTGGTAAATGTTTCACCACAGACAGTAAAAAAATTGTGTGATTTTAATTATTACTGCCGATTTCCAAGAAAGATGCGGTTTATAAGTGATATAAACCCTAATTGTAGGTTGGTTTTTGCAAAAGAGCATTTGATGACATCAGTTTCTTTCTGAGGCTCAGGCATATTTTCTGGTGAATCAAAATTCAATATATTTGGATTTGATGACCGGTAAAAAAGTGTGGTGAAAAAAGAAAGGCCGTAATGAAAAATTTGAAGCCCACTATCAAACGTGGTGTAGGTAATATAGTCTGGGGGTTCATGACTGCAAAAGGAATTGGGGATTATTGATACAATAAATGTACGAAATTGTATTAATGGAAAATTTAATACCGAGTGCGAAATCAGGGTTGGAATGGGGAGCTTTTGTCTTCCAACTAGTCAATGGCCCTAAACATACAGTTTTAAGAACTCAATAATGGTTTCTATATGTAATAATATACCCCAGGCACCTGAAAACCCCCTCCTCAATTTTCCGTTCTAAGTCCCTTAGAGCACTTATGGGATGAAATCTATCGCCGAGTTAGAAAATGTGGTATAAGAAACAGGGATGAATTAAGACAAGAAAGGAGTGAACTCTCGTTTACTATAAATTAAAAAAATTAAAATGTAAAGGATTTTTAAGGTTTTGTGTAACTTACAAGCATACTTAATATAAGCAAAACTGAAACTTGGCAACCAAATGTATGCTGTTCGATGCACTTATTGAAAGTGTACTCTTGTATGTATCAAAAATATGGGTTTCTGGTTATTCGGCTGTGATTGAGAAAGCTCAATTAAACTTTTTTAAATGGCTTATGTGTCTTCCTAAAACCACTCCTAATTCTTACGTTAGAATAGAATTTAACCGTACACACACCCGACTGAAAATTTTCAAGAGGATGTTGACTTGGTGGAGGCTCTACAAGAGAAGTCGGCAGATGATCTATCAAGACTGTGTTACATGCGCCTAAAGGAATTATCTGCAAATAATCCAATGCCATTTAATTGGATGAATGAACTGGAAGGGTATCTTGGGCGCATAGGAGGAAACTTGGTGGAATTGGAAAGGGCAGAAAATATTAATGGAAAAATAAAGACTTATTTAGAGGCTCTCGAGAACCATTTCGTTAGATATTGAATGAGTTTTAAACAGCACATATAGCCAGTAATTTAGAAGAATTAGCTCTCTTGGCAGAGGCGAGGAGTACCTGTATCAAAATGTGCCATTTTTTAGACCAAAGTTAAATCTCAAATCCAGTTATTAGGTACAAAAAAAAAAAACAAAGATTGATAGTTGGCAGGACAATTTAAACATTCAATCCAAAAAAGACTTGCCCCCTTTGCGAAAATAGCCAAGATATCGTTAAGCATTTCATCCTTAAATGCCCTGTTGTAGCAGAGAGAAGAAACCACCTCCTGAAAAGTCTCAACATTCCACAGCAATCCATGGATAATCTGTTTGACCTTATGGACAAGAATAAAATAAACTGCATATATGTTTTCATACTTAAAAGTCTTTACGTCAGAGGGAAAAGAATGCAAACAATATAATTATTAAAATAAAATTAATGTTTTGTTTTTTCTATAGTAATTATTGTATATAGTTTTTATTTTTTGTTATTTTTAAATGAATTCTCTGTTTATGTTTATATAAAGAAAAGATAAAAGAAAAATGTAATCATAAAATGTGGCTGAACCCTTGCTATGAAATTGTTAAATTTTAAAAGCAATAAAAATATGCATTCATTCATTCATAACTAACAAGCGCTTACAACCAAATGCAAATTCAAATCTTAACGTGACCACTATAACTCATTCTTCCCTAATTAGGATTTTTCCTTGGGGAACACATATAAATACCTCAAATTTACAGACATACTAGGTGAAACAAAAACTATAAATAAACTCTCTAAGATGAGCCAGGCCTAGAGAATCGCTGTTTTATTATTTGATGAGTGATAGAGAGAAGCCACTCGACGGTGTGACAGGCACTGCTGATGGACGTTTCGAGGGTGGAATGATGACAACCACTGCTCTTACACAAAAGCTCTTCAAATTCACAATCACTGGAACATAGGGATTAGCTCCTAAATCTATTTCTTAAACGCTTGAATTTGCCAAGAATACCAAATGAATGATTATTATTTGTTTACATTAACAAACGCCTTCACGACATTGTGGAGCAGTATTAACACACAAGTTTTATATGAGGTGGTGAAAGACGATGAAAATTTGTATTGCATTTACTCTTAATAATAATAGTTGACTTTGAATTCAGCCAAGGTCTTCCTTTTTATTACCTGCCGCAGAAGGTCTGAGAATAAAGAAGACCCAGCCATTGATGGCCAAAACTAATGATAATTTACTCTAACTAAAACTAACGATATATTTTTATTTTGGTTTTAGATTTATATAATGGTTAATCGTAATAACTCTGAAAAATTAAATTCAATTCCTAAAATTAGACTGTGAGGGAATTTGTCTTAATAAATAGTTGTTTTTAGTTTTAGTATCCGTTTTTAGGAGAGTAATTAGTTTTTATGAGAGTTAATTAAAAGTAACCTTGGCTTGTGATTTTAGTTTAGTTTTAGTTATTAGTTTACACGTTACATTAGTTGAAAACATATTCTTTGCGTCTTTCACCATTCAATTTATATACAATAAATACATCTTTAAATTAAATGTTTATTTATGACCAATAATGAAAAAAATAATAAACAATGAGGTCATAACAAATAAAAAATTATTTGGCCTCTTAAAATATATATGAACTAATGAATACAATAAAAAAAGTCCGTCACGCAGGGGCTGCGTAAACTAAGCAGATTTCCCACGTGACGTTTTCCAGTAGATAAATCTGCCCAATAACACCTGTAGTAGTAAGGTATCTCTAAACCTATTCAAGAGGGACGAATAGTTATGGAAACGGCCGCCAGAGCTCTCGGCGGAAATTCCCGAACATAGCCGACTCCTGCCGACGACACACAGAATACAAATGCAAATATCTCGGTTAATATTCAAGATATAGAATAAATGTATCGAACAATATTTATAGTAAATTTAATTTGCAATAAGACTAATTCTATACAATTTTTCGATCCAACGCATAATAACGGAGATATTGTGAAATTTCAAAAGTCCCCCCTCTAAACCCCCCCTCCCACTGGTCCGATTTCAGCCATTAACGAACTTGATCTTCCTTTTTACATAAAACGATTAAATTCCGAGTTTGGTAACGATCAAACAAAAATTGCGACCGCTAGAGCGTTAACAGACATATATATATATATATATATATATATATATATATATATATATATATATATAATTTTGAACGGACCTCATTTTCGTCATCTGGGTAGGATCGATGGACATTTGAGGAAAGTTTTCGAAACTCGCGTCATGAGTACGACCACAATAGCTGATTTCCCTTAAGGGAAATCTGCTAAAAAGTATATATTTTAATAAAACAAGAAAAAGAAAACAAAATGGACAAATAAATTCATTAATAGTAGTCAAATAGTTTTAAATTGAATTTTAAGAATGTTTTTTTTTCTTCGAAATTATATCCCGATTTTGGCAAATTTACGGAGGTAGATTAGAGCTATTTAGTTTAGCTAAACTATACTAAAGTTTTAGTCCAGTTTTTAATGAGTTTCAATGATTCAGTTTTGGTTTTAGATTTAGTTCAACTAAAATACTTCCCTTAGTTTATTTGTAGTTTTAGTTTTATATTCCAAGTTTAGTTTTAGCAGATTTCCCTTAAGGGAAATCAGCTATTGAGGTCGTACTCATGATGCGAGTTTCGAAAAATTTCTTCAAATGTCCATCGATCCTACCTAGGAGATGACGAAAATGAGGTCCGTTCAAAATTATATATATATCTATATATATATATTTTATATATATATATATATATATATATATATATATATATATATATATATATATATATTTGTCTGTTAACGCTCTAGCGGTCGCAATTTTTATTTGATCGTTACCAAACTCGGAATTTAATCGTTTTATGTAAAAAGGAAGATCAAGTTCGTTAATGGCTGAAATCGGACCAGTGGGAGGGGGGTTTAGAGGGGGATTTTTGAAAACTCAAAATATCTCCGTTATTATGCATCGAATCGAAAAATTGTATTGAATCAATCTTATTGAAAATTAGATTTACGATAAATATTGTTCTATACATTTATTCTGTATCTTGAATATTAACCGAGATATTTGCATTTGTATTCTGCGTGTGGTCGCCAGTAGGCTATGTTCGGACTTTCCGCCGAGAGCTCTGGCGGCCGTTTCCATAACTAATCTTCCCGTTTAGAGGTTAGGTTAACTGTTTTTTGGGGCTAGAAACTACTGGGTTATTACGCCCTAAATAATGTTTTAGGTTTAGAGGTTTCTTACTACTACAGTTGTTATTAGGCAGATTTCTCTATTGTAAAACTTCACGTGGGAAATCTGCTTAGTTTACGCAGCCTGCGTGACGGACTTTTAGTTTATGTCGCTAGCAATTTTAGAACCAGTTTTTAGTTAAGCTTCGATTCAGAATATGAGAAATATAGCGTTGAGTAATGAAAGTGAAGAAGAACTTAAAATCTGAGGCAAGTAGTATAGATGAAGATGTCGTTCAGTTGGAAAATGTTTCAAATGATTGAATCAGATGGAGACCTTGCCAGTGACTTTGGCGGTTCTATATTACCAGATGATGGATCTCGCAATTAGGTATTTTAAAAGTCTTTAGATATTTCTGAGGCAAGTCTTATGTGATGATGATATAAAGTCCGTCACGCAGGGGCTGCGTAAACTAAGCAGATTTCCCACGTGGAGTTATACAATAGAGAAGTCTCCATACGGGAGGCGAACAGTTACGGAAACTGCCAAACAAGCTTTCGGCGGGAAACTCTCTTATCCATTATCGGCCCTCATTTCATAAAAATGCAAATATCTCGGTTAATATTCAAGATAGAGAATAAATGTATAATGCAATGTTTATAGTAAATTTAATTTATAATAAGATTGGTTCTATACAATTTTTTGTTCTGACGTATGATAACGGAGATATTTCGAATTTTCGAAAACCCCCTCCCACTAGTCCGATTTCAGCCATTAATGAACTTCATCTGTCTTTTTGCATAAAACGTTTATATATATATATATATATATATATATATATATATATATATATATATATATATATATTTTTATTAATAACTTGACTATTTTCGTCATCTCCTGGGCATAGGATTGGTGGATAAGTGGATGAAAATAGTTTATACTAAAAATATCTTATCACGAATAATATGTGAGAAGAACAGTTTGGCACTAAATTACTTCCAGTTCAACGATGAGATATTCAGAACAACCGACGGTCTAGGAATTAGAAACCCTGACATCATCCACACTAACAGAAATGTTCTTGCAAAACTATGAAGACATAAAAATCCCATTACTCATGAAGAAACGCCAAATATCTTACTACTCTAGAAACGCGGACAATTCACTTTGCATCACTGATTCGGAATGTGTAGAAGATATTTAAATCGAGTACACCGAAACCTAATGTACACAATGGAAACTGAACTCAATATCACTTTCAACTTTCTAAACCTCGCATGAGAAAAAGAACACCCAGACAAACCAACACCCAAAAATGAATTAGTACAATAAAAACCAATAGCTGGAAATTGGGTACATTTTCTATAACAGCTGATCCAAATTATCCGAAAGTAAAGGGAGATATATCGGAATGTTTTGTTATAATTTACTTTTGTTTTTAGTTTCTTACCTGGCAAATGTTCGCAGTTAAAGTCGTTTGATTACTACAATAAATATTATATCTGATTAAAAGTTAAGTAACGAAGTCCATAGCACAGGTGCTGTATAAACTAAGCGTACTTTTCAGATCGATTTTATTTTATACATCTTGAGTATGGGACATCATTTTCAAACAAAATATATTTGAACATTAAAAAAATCACATTACTTAATTAGGCAACCATTGTTCTAATAACCAGGCAGAAATTATTGCCGTCTTACAGGCTCTAAAGTATGTAAATGAAATGGTGTTGCCACCAAACACTTACATTCTACTACACACCGACAGTCAAATTGCTTTTACAAAAACTAGACAACATGAAAAACCACGACGAACATATAGAACAAATTCGTCATAATATAACACTATTAAAAAACAGACTGGCTTTCATTCACTTCAAATTGGTCAAGGCACATACTGGGATAATGGGAAATGAAATAGTCGATATCCACGCCAAAAGTGCTTCTAAAAGTAACGAAGAGGTAATTTACAATAAAATTACTCCAACTGTCTTCAAATCTTTACTGAGAGAAAAAAGTATTAATTTGTGGCAACAGAGATGGAATCAAACAGACAAAGGATCACATCTAAAAGTATATATCCCTATTTTAAAAACCAATATCCCACTATCCCGACATACATTTTATCTAACACAAATACTAACTGGACACGGAAATACAAACTCTTACTTGTACAGATTCAAACTTACTGACTCAAATACTTGTAAATGCGACACTTACACTGAACAGATATTCACTCACCTGATTTATGAATGTAGACTGAATCAAGACATACAAAGACAGCTAAAGACTCATATTCTGGCATGGCCTATCAGTCCTGATATTTTATTGTCAAAACATCTAAATTTGTTAAAAGCACTAGCTTATGATATTCTTAAGCTGAGAGAGGAAAATATAATATAATATCAATATTATGTATTTTTTATTTGTTATTTAATTGTATTCCTAATTGTTCTTATTTAATTTTTTTTAAAGTTTAATTTTCATGTTCTTATTTAAATTTTAATATATGTATATATATTATTATTATGTAAAATTGTTAATTGTTTTGACAAAATGCACATATAATGCAAATACGTATGCATGGGTTGTGCAGAAAATAAAATCCCTCCACATAGGGTTACTATGTAGAGCAAATACATAAAAAAAAAAAAAAAAAATCACATTACTTATTCGTCTGTATTTTAATTTTTGGATTGTGCTGCAAACAACATTCAAGAGCGTTTTTCTGTGAATGAGAATTTATTACAAGGCTGATCTATTTTGGACTCCTAAAACTTAAAACAAGTGAGGTAAAGTAAACGACATCAATTAGGATATTTCTGAAACTTCATTAACCGCTATAGCTAATGAAACGAAAGTTGATTGGTCTGAAATTATTACGGAACTAAAACTGTTTGCTATCAATTATGATGTATTCAAGCTATTCTTGGAAAAAGATTGTCCTGGCACTTTTTATTTTGATGAACAATGGTTAACTGTTGTCGACGACAAAGATCTTTGTAAATCTGTCCTCTAAAGCAGGTCTTTTTAATAATTTGTATTCTGTTTATAAACACCTTACAATTCCATGTATTCAGGTTTCTTGAGGAAGACTTTTTTCGAAGCTCAATATCTTAAAAACTCAGTTGAGGAATGCTTTGGACCAAGAGCTTAAATTAATTTTGATGAACTTCTGGAGGGATTTGTTTAAGAATATAAAGAAAGATGCAGTAAAAGACGAAATTGCTTGCTCAAGTGAAGAATTTAAAAGAAAATTAATGTTATGGTCCCCTTTATTTTGATCATTGTTTGAATCTGATTAGGGCTATTGGGGACACATTAAACATATTTATTTCTATTAATAAATGTTATGATTGTATTTTGCGCTTTATGTTATTCTTATAGTTCTTTTTAAAAAAAATTAGTAATGTTTTATAAGGAACTAATGTCCTGATTTAATATTACAGGTAAATCTAAATTTTTAATTTTAGTAATAGTCTACAATGCTACAATCAATATTTGTATGAATTATATATCCGCATTTTACAACCTCAATCTCAACTGGTACTTATTTTCGTAATTTCAATTAAAAATATGCTAATAAAGGTATCATATGTGTGTGTGTGTATACATACACCCTTCTCCTTAAAATCTCCAATTTATTTAATACAAAGTTGAGACATGGTGTGCAATAATTGGGAAAACTGAAAAATTCTTTCAGTCCATATTCAACCTCCAAACCATCTCCAGTACTTCTCCAGCGACCATAACTTAGGAATTTCCAATGGAATGCCATACTTTGTATGGAAGATTCTTGTAGAAAATCAATTTCTAAAACGAGTTTATAACGGTGAATTTTAGCAGATTTCCCTTAAGGGAAATCAGCTATTAAGGTCGTACTCATGGCGCAAGTTTCCAAAGATTTCTTCAAATGCCCATGGATCCTACCCAGGAGATGACGAAAATGAGGTCCGTTCAAAATTATATATATATATTTGTCTGTTAACGCTCTAGCGGTCGCAATTTTTGTTTGATTGTTACCAAACTCGGAATTTAATCGTTTAATGTAAATATAAAAAGGAACATCAAGTTCGTTAATGGCTGAAATCGGACCAGTGGGAGGGGGGTTTAGGGGGGGGGATTTTTGAAAATTCAAAATATCTCCGTTATTATGCGTCGGATCGAAAAATTGCATAGAATCGATCTTATTGCAAATTAAATTTACTATAAAAATTGTTCTATTTATTTATTCTGTATCTTGAATGTTAACCGAGATATTTGCATTTGTATTCTGTGCGTGGTCGGCAGGACTTGGCTATGTTCCGGACTTTCCGCCGAGAGCTCTGGCGGCCATTTCCGTAACTATTCGTCCCTCGTGAATAGGTTTAGAGATACCTTACTATTACAGTTGTTATTGGCCAGATTTCTCTACTGTAAAACTTCACGTGGGAAATCTGCTTAGTTTACGCAGCCCCTGCGTGACGGCCATTTTTTCGATTTGACGCATCGTTTAGCCGTAAAATGCACAAATCTTTATTTCAGAAACGGCAAATTTTATTGAAAAATGCTGTTTCATAAAAGTTGTAATAAAGAAAATTATTGTTGAAACAAGCCTGCGGGAAAAGGAAATAGTTCTGAAATTGGTTGACTACAACGTTTATGTCGCAGCATTTATCAATAAAATGTGCCGTTTCTGAAATAAAGACTTGTGCATTTTACGGCTAAACGATGTGTCAAATCGAAACATTCACCGATACAAACTCGTTTTAGAATTTTCTACGAGAATCCGCCATAAAAAGTATGGCATTTCATTGAAAATTCCAAAGTTATGGTCGTTGGAAAAGTACTGGAGATGGTTAGGAGGTGGAATATGAACTGAATGAATTTGTCAGGGGTGATAATTCTGCCACATTATGGCACACCAAGCCTTAACTTTGTATTAAAATAGTTGGAGATTTTAAGGGGGTGGCACGGGAAGTTGCGACACCCTGTATATATATATTACTAAAAAAAATTGTATTCCATTTGGTATTGAACATTCGGCTACGGGGGAAGCTAATGCTAATTTTGCCGAGGGTCCACAGAGTTGGCAGTCCGTCGCTGACTGTTCAGTGGTTTTCGTGGGAAATCGCTATGGACGAATCCATTAGTCCTAGTCTGCATATAAGTTGATACCATAAGCCGAGACAGATTCTTCCGTACCGAAAGTTACTCCAGGATGTAAATGAGCCAATTTAAAAAACAGTTATCAGACCAGCATTTTTGTAAGGTAGTCAGTTAAGTGTGGGCTTCCACTACCAAACACAGTAAAGCCCTTTTGGTTTGGAAGCGAAGACCCCTAGGAAAGGTATTTCGATTTGGAGTAAATAATCACAAATGGAGAATGAAAACCAAAGACGATCAATGGGTTGGAACGTGATATAGTCTGTGCAATAAGGAAGAGTATACTATACTAAACTCCTGCGAGATGGCTGTTGTGCTTAGTAGTTATATATTATTGTCATACCTCCCGGTGGAGACCGTCGTCACTGGCTGATGGTTGAGTACCGCTGGCAAGCGCTTTCGATGCGATGGCATCATCTTCAAGCCTGTCGATAGTTTTACTGAGTTGGTTGTCCGTCAGTCAGTGGGTTTTATGCTCTGTTCACCGTATTAGATCTGAGTGGTAAGTAAACAGATCTCGATTTAAAACGTAAACAACCCCCACACGAAAACAATTTACCTGAACATCAACACCCCTCGTTTGACAGATCTTAGTGGTAAGTAAACAGATCTGGACTAAACGTAATCAACTAATACGGTGAACAGAGCATAAAACCAACTCAGTACAACTATCGACAGGCTTGAAGATGATGCCATCGCATCGAAAGCGCTTGCCAGCTGTACTCAACCATCAGCCAGTGACGACGGTCTCCACCGAGAGGTATGACAATAGTATCATTTATATTGGCGGTTCTAACCCTTTATTTGAGTTATATATTTCTTCTTGGAAGGCATATTCGAAAATAAAATAGATCAATGATAGATAAATTTCCGTAGATCACTTAAATTCTAATAGTTGAGGGTGTGAACATAACCCTTGACGGGTTAGAACGTCCAACATCCTTTGCTTCTTCCGTGCTATTAGCTGAAGGATAAATGAATGTAGCGTAGCTTTTATTTTCTATGGAGTGTATCTCCGCTTCTTGTGAGGGGAATATTTCGAGAGGTAGTTTCCGGAAGGGGCCCATCTCCTTGACAATATTCGGTGTTACCGGGGAGGAGGTGGCGATTCACCGCCCTCCCTCAGGAACGTGTTTTTTCTTAATTAGCGGAAGCTAAACAGAGTCGGTAATTAAATATAGATGGGGGCTGGGGACGTGACCGTACAAAGGGCTGGGGACCTTTGTGCTCCAGCCGGTCGATAGTCAACACTCCCCCCTTCCTCTCCTCTCTCGCTCCCTCCCCAGCTCTCTCTCTCAGTCGCGAGCTACTCTCTTCCCTAGCTCCTATCTAGCCCATCTCTACACCAAATCCTTTTCTCTCCCTCACAACTCCTGTTCTTCCCGGCAAACAGCTCTATTCTATTATTCTATTCACATTTGATGATGCTTTGAGGGCGAAAAAAGACAAAAATTCCAAGATCGCCAGAAAGATGCGAGACTCCAGAAGGTCAATTTGATCTCCTATTACACCGAATACAACTAATCAAAAGAAGGATCATCTTAGACAAAAGTTAAACTTTTTCCAAGGCCTTTTATTTAATTTATTTGAACTCAATAAGTAACCGACTGGTAAGTTTTGTAACATAAAAAAAGTCCGTCACGCAGGGGCTGCGTAAACTAAGCAGATTTCCCATGTGAAGTTTTACGTTAAGTTTTAGAGAAATCTGCATACTGGTAACACAATACTACCGTGATTAAATACAAACGGTAATGAGAAATCTTTCAGTTAATTAAAATAAATTCCCAACTGAAACGGCTTCTGAATTGTAAGAATAATTTATATTTTAATAACTCAAATTTTAGTAGTCTAAGAACTCAAGAAGGGGAGGGGCGGATGAACAGACGTATTTGCATAAATCTCACAAAGTAACGAAGATAAGGTAGAAACGACAGGTAAGGTTAGAAGAAGCTTCCACCTGAGCCGAGGAATGACGAAAATGGCCGAACTATACCCGACCACAGACTTCATAAAAGTGCAAATATCTCGGTTAATATTCCAGATAGAGAATAAATGTATATAACAATATTTATAGTACACTTAATTTGCAATAAGATTGGTTATATACACTTTTTCGATCCGATGCATAATAATGGAGATATTTGGAATTTTCGAAAATCCCCCCTCTAAACCCCCCCTCCCTCTGGTCCGATTTCAGCCATTAACGAACTTGATCTGTCTTTTTACATAAAACGGTTACTATCATAGAGGAGAACGGGGATGGACGAGGATAGAACTGCCTGGAAAATCTACGAGGCCAGTGTAGAAGGAATGAAACCAAGAAGAAGAGCACTCATCTCCTGGGAAGAGAATGTTGGCCTTTTTTTAATGCACTAGTGTTTTTTGGAATCAACTCAATTTCTTTGAGGATTTCCATACATGAATATATATATTCCAACTTGTACTTATCTTACAACATAATTGTATGTGTTTTCCTTGTCATGGATGGCTGATAGAGGCTCATATACATATTCAGGGCTAAACAAACATCAGTTCTCAACTTAATGGGACAGTCGAGACTGTTATTTATAGATACTTGTTCAAATGACTTTTGTCTAACGAAGGTTCTCCAAATTGACTTTTGTCAAATGAACTTAGCTTCATAGCCGTTTCCGAAGAGTGTTGGAAATACACTAGACTACACGAGACATTTAGTTCACATGAAGTTTTGGAGTTTCATCCTAATATCACACGAACTGTTTGTCACACAGTCTTAAACTTTTCCTTTTAACTCAACTTTGTCCTAGGTTAGGGCATGGAGCGAAGGCTCACATGTTGCACACCCCTAACTGAAGAGACCCGAAAGGTCGAAATACAGTTGCCCAAACGTAACATCTAGGAAAATGGGATTGAAACAGAACTTGACACGGTTATACATCGATTGACTTTTTCAGTTGGTGGGACTTTGATAACTCATTTACGTACTACGGTAACTCACCAGCAACACGAAGAAGCATTGGAGCAATTGGAAGGCGAACTGCCTTGTTTCAAAGGTACTTTTTCTAGCGACTTATGTCTAACGACGTTTGTCAAACTGACTTTGTCTAAAGACGTTTGTCATCTCTGTCTTTGTCTAAAGACGTTTGTCAAAAGAACTTGTGTCAAATGACTAAATTGTGCTAACTTAGGACAATGCTGAGTTAAACGGAAAAGTTTAAGACTGAGTGACAAACAGGTCGTGTGATATGAGAATGAATTTCCAAAACATCATATGAACTAAACATCTTATAGTCTAATGCAGGGGTGAGCAACCTTTTTAATCAATGGGCCAATTTAAATTTTAAAATGTTGGCGGGCCGCACATAAAGTAACACATTAATAATTTACAAAACTTTATTTATAATAAACATTAGAATAAAAAAATATAAAACTAAAAAAAGTAAAGATTTCATATATGAATTTTAATGCAAAATTAAAAAAAAAAAACAAGAAAAGATCAGCAAAACGAATTTAATTGGAATCGTAATTGAAATTCGTTGATTGAAATGTGTATATATTGTGCGTATTTTTTGAGAAGTAGTAACGTTTTCTTTTTTTAAATGTGGAAAATGAGACACATTATTCTGAAAAAGACGCTGTTTCTACACTTTTAATTTGCGCCCAAAGCCCTGAATTTTATTATACAAATTGTGAATAAACTGTCCTTTGCCTTGAAGTTATATTATGATCACTGAGATGTTGAATCATGTCGAAAAGAAACCCAAAATTGCTCATGGATTCTTTATTAAATGTGGAAAGGCATATCCCGTCATATCCAAGAACAATTGTATTTCGCTTTTTAAGTTATATACTCTTTTTAGCATTCACCTCTACTAAGCCAACGTACTTCTTTATTTAAAACCACGTCGCCTTATTCAGTTTCTAAATCTTTCAGGAATTCTATAAACTCAACATGGCGGGCCGCATAAACATGTTTAACGGGCCGCAAGAGGCCCGCGGGCCGCAAGAGGCCCGCGGGCCGCGTGTTGCTCATCCCTGGTCTAGTGTACTGTCATTTATTGAAAATAAAGGAATCTGCATGCTACCTCATCAAGTAACCTTTATTAACTGAACTGTAATAATAATAAAACATTTGTTCAATATAACCTTAACCAAATCCTCCTTTCTTGCTCGAAGTGGAAGATTACTTAAATGCCGTCGGTGGTCTTACTTTTCTCCCGTTTCTTGTTGCCTTCATCAGGATTATGACTCGCCCCATCTTCAACATTCCCCTCAGCTTCGTCTTCTTTCACCGAGTATTCTTGTACTTCTTCCTGTCCATAAGGTGTTCCTGAAGCGAGGCATGGATTAGAATGAGAGAGTTAGTCCAGAAGAAGACAACTGGTCCAGACTCTACAAAAGTCCGTCACGTAAACTAAGCAGATTTCCCTCGTGAAGTTTAGTAATAGATAAATCTACATACTGGTAACACAACACCACGTTAATACATAAAACGACTAAATCTCGAGTTTGGTAACGATTAAACAATAATTGCGACCGCTAGAGCGGTAACAGACAAATAAATAGATAGATATCTATATATCTATATCTATATCTATCTATCTATCTATATATATATATATATATATATATATATATATATATATATATATAGCCCCCGGAGTGGGGTTTAATGAAAGCTGACGACTAAAAAATGACAATATCTCGGTTAATAATAGAAAAGTCCCATTTCTCCATTCAGAAGGTCCGTCACGCTGGGACTGCGTAAACTAAGCAGATTTCCCTCGTGAAGTTTAACAATATATAAATCTACATACTGGTAACACAACACAACCGTGAATAAACACTGCATTAAGTGAATAAATACAAACGGTAATAAGACATCTTTCAGTAAATTTTAATAATTTCCGGACGGGAAGAGTAAACAAACAGGTCTACCATCTTCCCATAAGAAAGTAAAACAATTACTGAAATATATCAGAATATAACATTAATTTTATTGAAAACTATTTACTATATCTAGCATTGTAATTTATAATGAATCAGAATATTATTTAGCTCAATCAATCAAATTTTAGTAGTCCAAGAACTTAAGACGGGGGGGGGGGGTCACCAGAACATATATGCATGTATCACATATAATAAAGGTCTCTTGAAAGCAATATCTGGTATTTAAGCTTTGAATAATGTGGTTTATTACATAACCGAGTATTGTTTATGTAACATGTATAGAGGTATATATATATATATAAAATTGTAACCTCTGTCTGTACATTGATTTTTTTCACAAAATTTCACGATAACTTTTCGTTTCACATGTCATAGACACCATAACTGCATTTTGTTTCTTTGGTGTCTGTTTGTTTGTTTATTTGTTTGTTTGTTTGTTTGTTACCTTTTCACGCATAAACAGCTGAACCGAATTTTATGAAACTTGGTATGTATATTACTACTAACCCAACTCAGACTTTAGGCTATATTAATATCCTCTGAGACGACCAGGAGTGGGGGTTATAATGGAAGCCAGAAATTAAAAATAGCGATATTTCGTTTCCTATTGGGTTTTCAGCAATTATGCACATAACAAAAGTTGTTTATTTTGTTATTTAGAGTAACTTTTGTTATATACACTTTCGTCGTATACCGAGTTATAAACGAGATATACGCTAAAACCTATAGAGCAAGTGAACTATTTTATATGGCACAAAAGAATCAACCAAACTAAATAAAACTCGGTATGTGTATTAGCACTAACGCTTTCATTATAATAAGCCATGCCAACATTTCTAGGGACGGGCAGGAGTGGGGGTTATAAAGGAAGCCAGAAATTAAAAATGGAGATATTTCGTTTCTTATTGGTTTTTCGTCAAACATAAACATAACAAAAGTTGTTTATTTTGTTATTTAAAGTAACTTTTGTTATATACACTTTTTTCATATACCGATTTATAAACGAGATATACGCTTAAACCTACAGCGGAAGTGAACAATTTTATTTGGGACAAAAGACTCAACCGAACTAAACCAAACTCGGTATTTGAATTAGTACTAACGCCTTCCTTATAATAAGCCATACTAACATTTCTAGGGACGGGTAGGAGTGGGGGTTATATGGAAGGCCTGAAATTAAAAATAGCGATATTTCGTTTCCTATTGCTTTTTCAACAAATATGCACATAACAAAAGTTATTCGTTTTGTTATTTAGAGTAACGTTTGTTATATGCACTTTTGCCGTATACGGTAGTATAAATGAGTTATACGCTAAAACCTATAGCGGGAGTCCACAATTTTATTTGGCACAAAAGACTCAACCGAACTAAACCAAACTCGGTATTTGAATTAGCACTAACGCCTTCCTTATAATAAGCCATACTATTTCTAGGGACGGGCAGGAGTGGGAGTTGTAAGGGAGGTCTGAAACTAAAATAGTGATTTCCTATTGGGGTTTCGGCAAATATGCAAATAACAAAAGTTGTTTAATTTGTTATTTAGAGAAATTTTCTCCACACTTCTTTTCAATATGAACTACCAGGTACCTCAAATGAAAAAATTTATTCAAATGTATGTCAATATTTTCTCATTAATAATTCAAATCTATGCATAATGCACAGGAAACGGGAAATATGACAATATGCAGAGCAGTGAAGTCTTGCATAAAAAAATAATTTTATTATTAACAAATCCACATAAACGACGGGTGTTAACCCTAAACACTGGGACGGGTAAATGTCATAATATTGTGCAAAGTAAAGCCTTGCCAAAAATATACCACCAACATTCAGCCCCAAATGAATTCCCGAGCGAAGCCGGGTATCTGAGCTAGTATATATATATATACGTTTTTCGAAAATATCGACATGGGTACAGCCTCAATAGCTTTTTCACCTCGATGTAAATCTGCAAACTTTATAGGTTTACAATGGGATATCGCATCATGAGTATAACCTCAATAGCTGATTTCCCTTAAGGAATCTAGTTGTCGTTGCTATCTAGTTGCTTCATGAGTTTTGTTTCACAATGACCGAAGCAGTCACCGTTTTCAATAGTATAGTATCCAGGAAATTTTATATGACGATGAGCTACTGTAGTACCTCTCTCTAATAAGTTCCACTCTTTCAGTCTGAAACCAAACATTTTAGACTTTTCTTTCGACAGGGACAACTCGCAAACCATGTCGGCTTGGCGAATCAAATGTGGCTTTTTAATTCAACTGTTTACTGACAGAATGCCGAAAACGACAACACCAGGACACCAGGACTTCCCCTACGACTTACAAGAACTATTGATGGAAGGCAGCCCACACATTAACAATATATTCTCATACTTACACAAAATTGAAATATATGATAACATTTAACATGCATTAATCATCCACCAACTGTATATATATATATTTTGTACTTGTTATTATTAGTATTATTGCTAAGTTATGTGCTACTATTACTTGTTGCTAAGGTATATGTTACTATTACTTGTTGTTTAGGTATTTATTATTGTCCCTTGTTGTTAATGTATTTGTTATTATTACTTTTTGCTAAGGTATTTATTATTGTTACTTGCTGTTAAGGTATGTTTTTTGTTATTGTTACCTGTTATTACTTTTGAAAGGGCAAATCACCTTCGATGTGGTGTCCATTAATAAATAAATTGGAAATTGGAATTCAACTGTTGGGATCGTAAGTATATTCCATAGCTCCAACGTCACTGTCATTATCTCCTGTATCTTTTTCTTCGTTCTTCATTGCAACGGATGAAGGAGCAATTGGTACTGGGTAATCCGTACCATGCACCACGCACTTTTCGATATTAAATTAAGTCAGCATACACTACAAGGTAAAACTCGCACTAATTTCACCCAGTAGCAAAGTTTTCGTTGAGTTGTGTAATAGGACTCGATTTGCCAGAAGTAGGCTTGGGTTAGCCTGGAGGGGGGAGTGCAAGTGTTAAAAAAAGAATTAAGAGCTGTGAGGGTGGGTTTGTGGAGACGGGGAGAGAATGTCCAGTGCAGTAAACATCAAACACTCACCCCTCCTAATCCCCGCGGGTGCACCCTCTAAAAGAATCCCATTATTGGATACCTGCAGCTAAATATCCTTAATAGGGTATTGTTTTTCCCTTTGTCAATTCCACTCGTCGCTTATTGAATCCTTGACATTGAGCCGTGGATCAGGGGAACTCCTGAATGAGGGACGGCTGCTTCCCTGATATGATTACATTTCCTCTCACCTAACGAAGTGCTCTCTTCTCTGAGCAATATACAAACCGGGAGAGTATCGGTGAAATCGTTCTACATCTCCCCTTCAGCCTAACATGAAAACATACTAACTCAGCAGTTGATGCTCTTATTTGAAAGTCATTTCGGGGAACTTCGTAACACAAGTGATCTACATGCAGTCTTGGAAAGTAATTCCAGCAGAAAAATGCATTTTCTTTCAAAAGGCTGTTACTTTCTTTTCAAGTTCCCTTTATTTGCCCATTTTAATAATCATTATATCATATATCGCATTATATTAATATATTTAGGTATGGTGATGGTGTAGTACATAAAAGATCAATAAGACCTAATGTCACTCTCAGGAAGGGTGTCAGAATTGATAGAAATACAATTCTCCTTAATTCACTTTATTAAGACCCTACATATTTCGCGTTATTCACATCAACGCCTCATCAGGAGAATAATCTTTCAAAGCCAGCCCATGGCCTAGAGAGACAATCCTTTCTTTAGACCGGACTATACTCATAGGACGACACAACCTTGTACCAAATGCTGCCGAAAATCGATAAGTGGTTACGATCGATATTGCTAAACTATACCCTTACAATCGATGTTAGTGTTCTATCAAATTTCCCGATGAAGTAGCGTCAATGTTTGCAACTAAGTTACCTATATATCAAAATGATAAAAACTTTGCGACTTTTTATTCGAGAAGAAGATTATTGATCCCTCGTGAAGTTTAGTAATAGATAAATCTACATACTGGAAACACAACACCAACGTGAATATTAAGTGAATAAATACAAACGGAAATAAGAAATGTTTCAGTTAATTTCAATAACCTGCCGACGGGAAGCGTTGGAAATGTAAACAAACAGTTCTGCATCCTCACAATGGAAATAAAATCAATTACTGAAATATATCTGAATATAACATATTAGTTTTATTGAAAATATTTACTATATCTAGTACTGTTATTAATAACGAGTCACAATAATTGTTATCTTAATGAATGGAAGTTTAGTAGTCCAAGACCTTAAGACGGGGGAGGGGAGGGGGGACATATTTGTATGTATCTCGTATAATAAAGGTCTTTTAAATACAATATTTGGTATTTAAGCTTCGAATAATGTGGTTTATTACATAATAGAGCATGGTTTATGTAACATGAGTAGAAATGGGGTTTGCTAAAAGCTGAAAAATGAAAAACGCAAATATCTCGGTTAACATTGAAGATAGAGTATCAATGTACATAACAATGTTTATAGTAAACGTAATTTGCAATATGATTGGATCCGACGAATAGTCACGGATTTATTTCGAATTTTCGAAAATCCTGGCTTCTATACCCCCCTCCCTCTGGTCCGATTTCAGCCGTTAATGAACTTGATCTTTCTTTTTACATAAAACGGTTAAATATTGAGTTTCGTAACGATTAAACAATAATTGCGACCGCTAGAGCGATAACATACATATATATATATATATATATATATATATATATATATATATATATATATAAATATAACATTTTGAATGGACCTCATTTTCGACATCTCCTAGGTAAGATCGATGGACATTTGAAGACAAATTTCGAAATTCGCGTCATGAGTACGACCTCAATAGCTGATTTCCCTTAAGGGAAATCTGCTAAAAATGCAGTGACTGAGGTTGTAAGTTGGTTAGAGACAGGGGGAGGTGGACATTAAAATAAGGATGGGTTTGAGGCTTCCTATGAGCCTATAGGGGGTGAGGAGTGGATATAGGGGTTTAGGTTTATCAATTTATATTGACTATAATTGTGTAAGTACAAGAACAATTTTCTTCTCGCTGATTTTTTTTTTTATTGGCTCCTGACTCGGTGAGTCATTGACAGTTATTTTACTTTGTGGGTTATAGGACTGGGATTTAGGTAACTTTTCCAGTTTTATTTATTCATTCATTTTCTTTTATTGCAAGCCTGCACGAACTCCTTTAGGGCTTGACCCGTTCCTTTTGGTTCTGGGTCATAACTGCACGTACTTCTCATCATCTTAAGTTCGACTGTGTCGTACCGGACACACCTCAGAAGAACGTGAATGGCTGTTTCTTCTGCTTGCCCACTGGAACACAATCGGCTCCTTTCCTTTTTATATTTATATATATATATATAAAATTGTAACCTCTGTCTGTACATTGATTTTTTTCGCGAAATTTCACGATAACTTTTCGTTTCACATGCCATAGACACCATAACTGCATTTTGTTTCTTTCGTGTCTGTTTGTTTGTTTGTTTATTTGTTTGTTTGTTTGTTACCTTTTCACGCATAAACGGCTGAACCGAATTTTATGAAACTTGGTATGTATATTACTACTAGCCCAACTTAGACTTTAGGCTATGTTAATATTCTCTGAGACGAACAGGAGTGGGGGTTATGAGGGAGGGCTGAAATTAAAAATAGCGATATTTCGTTTCCTATTGGTTTTTCAGCAATTATGCACATAACAAAAGTTGTTTATTTTGTTATTTAGAGTAACTTTTGTTATATACACTTTTTTCGTATACCGAATTATAAACGAGATATACGCTAAAACCTGTAGCGGAAGTGAAAAATTTTATTTGGGACAAAAGACCCAACTGATATAAATAAAACTCGGTATATGTATTAGCACTAACGCTTTCATTATAACAAGCCATACCAACATTTCTAGGGACGGGCAGGAGTGGGGGTTATAAGAGATGCCAGAAATTAAAAATAGCGATATTTCGTTTCCTATTAGGGTTTCGGCAAATATGTACATAACAAAAGTTGTTTACTTTGTTATTTAGAGAAACTTTTGTTATATACAATATCGTCGTATACCGAAATATAAAGACGTTATACGCTAAAAATTATTGCGGGAGCCAACAATTTTATTTGGCACAAAAGACTCCGAACCGAACTAAATAAAACACTCGGTATGTGCATTAGCACTAACACCTTCCTGTAAGCCATACTAACATTTCTAGGAACGGGCAGGAGTGGCGGTTATAAGGGAGGCCTGAATTTACAAATTTTATTATTAACAAATCCACAGAAACGACGGGTATTAACTCTAAACACTGGGACGGTTAAATGTTAAAATATTGTGTAAAGTAAAGCCTTGGCAAAAAAACACCATCACCATTCAGCCTCAAATCAATTCCCGGGCGAAGGCGGGTATCTGAGCTAGTATTTATATAAGTATGCTGCGAAATTTCCGCGATACGATAGGATGTAAGTGGTCTAATAAACTGGCTCGAACCAGTCCTTGGCTAACCTTGTTTTGAAAAAGCCCGTCACGCAGGGGCTGCGTTAACTAAGCAGATTTCCCACATGCGTTACGTATTTTCATTTATCTCAAAACGTAAAACTCCAATAAGAACAATATTTGGTATTTAGGCTTCAAATAAAGTGCTTCATAACCTAATAGTATGTTGTTAATAGGAGGTAAGTAGGAGTGGGGGTTTACTAACGACCAAAAACTAAAAAATGCAAATATCTCAAATATAAATCAAATATAAGAATATTCGAAATTCTCCCTCTCTAAACCCCCTCCCCTTGTCCGATTTCAGCCGTTAACGAACTTGATCATTCTTTTTATATAAAACGATTATATATCAAGTTTGGCAACGAAAAGACAAAAATTGCGACCACTAGATTGGTAACAGACAAATATACATGACATTTTTAACCGACCTCATATTCGTCTGTCATCTCCTAGGTAGGGTCGATGGACGGACATTTGAAGAAATATTTCGAAAATCACGTCATGAGTACGACCTATATATCTGATTTCCCTTAAGAAAATTCTGCTAAAAGAGCTTAGTATATGAGGCTTTTTCTGTGGTGCTCCATCGCCTCTCCCATTCATTGCCCACCCTTGGCTACTGCATTCACGAGTCCGATGAAATTACTCTCCTTTCTGGCAATATCAAGTGCTTCCACCATCTCCATCGGTGTTTCTTCTCACTGATAGGGGTTGGGGGAGGGGAAGAAATGGATTCTCATCCTTCGACATTTATTTTACGGAGCGATCACCCCCTTACAGACTATGCCTAAGAATTTAAAGTTAAAGTCATCTCTGTTAACTTTTTTAGGATAAATTGTAATTTCAATGGTTTCTCTTATAATCATATATTTATAGCTCTGCCAAGAAAATTTCGATTATTAAGAGAAATCTAGTGAAAAAAGTCCGCCACGCAGCGGCTGCGTAAACTAAGCAGATTTCCCTCGTGAAGTTTAATAATAGATAAATCTACATACTGATAACACAACACCACCTTGAATATTAAGTAAATAAATACAAACGGTAATATGAAATCTTTCCCCTCGAGGCGGGAATCGTATGAAATGTAAACGAAAGGGGCCGGTAACCCGACTCTCACCGGAAAGAAAACCAATTCCTCTGAAATATATCAGAAAATAATATATAATTTGATTGAAAACTATTTACTATATCTAGTACTGTAATTTACAATGAATCAGAATAATTTTTATTTCAATCAACCAAATTTAAGTGGTCCAAAAACTTAAGAGGGGCGACACACTAGTCCATATTTGCATGTATGTCGTATAATAAAGGTTTCTTAAAAACAATATTTGTTAAATCAAATAAAGGGTTAGAACCGCCAATATAAATGATACTATTGTCATACCTCTCGTTGGAGACCGTCGTCACTGGCTGATGGTTGAGTACCGCTGGCAAGCGCTTTCGATGCGATGGCATCATCTTCAAGCCTGTTAGTTGTACTTTACCTGAACATCAACATCCCTCGTTTGACAGATCTTAGTGGTAAGTAAACAGATCTGGACTAAACGTAAACAACTAATACGGTGAACAGAGCATAAAACCCACTGACTGACGGACAACCAACTCCAAGGCTTGAAGATGATGGCATCGCATCGAAAGCGCTTGCCAGCGGTACTCAACCATCAGCCAGTGACGACGGTCTCCACCGAGAGGTATGACAATAGTACAATATTTGTTATTTAAGGTTCGAATAATGTGGTTTATTACATAACCGAGTATTGTTAGTTTAACATGAGTAGAAGTGGGGGTTTGCTGAAGGCTGAAAACTATAAAATCTAAATATCTCGGTTAATATTCATGATACAGAAAATATGTACAGAACAATATTTATAGATCATTAAATTTTCAATAAGATTGGTTCTATACAATATTTCTATCCGACTTATAGTAACGGAGATATTTCGAATTTTCAAAATTCCCCCCTCCCCCCGGTCCGATTTCAGTCATTAACGAACTTGATCTTCCTTTTTACATAAAACGGTTAAATATAGAGTTTTGTAACAATCAAACAAAAATTGCGACCACTAGAGCGTTAACAGACAAATATATATAGTTTTGAACGGACCTCATTTTCGTCATCTCCTGGGTTGGATCGATGGACATTTGAAGAAATTTTTCGAAAATCGCGTCATGAGTACGACCTGACGAAAAATGAAGTGACTGAGGTTGTAAGTTGGTTAGAGACAGGGGGAGGTGGACATTAAAATAAGGATGAGTTTGAGGCTTCCTATGAGCCTATAGGGGGTGAGGAGTGGATAGTTTTCCGCTCATTGAAGATGGGGCCTAGGGGTGGAGGAGGGGGTGGGGGTGGTCAGTAGTCGGCTGTAAGTTATAGCCAGGCCGGTGTGTCCGGGGGAAATTAAATCAAAGCTTAATTAGCTGGGGCCTCTGGGTGGCTGGCGTGCTGGTGACAGCCCCCTCCCACCCTCTCTCTCCTCCCCTAGCTCCCTTTAAACTCAACCTCACTCTCCCGCCCCTCTTTACCACCTATTATTTAACTATTTCTCGACTTTAATAGTCCCGCTAGATCCCTCTATCTCATTTTAAGGGCTAATTTAAATCCGCTGTATAAAATAATATTCAAATAAAAATAACTAACGCATAGTCCTTAAAGAATTATTTTACTTATTTGCAGAAATTAATCATTTTGGAGCGATATTTGATTGATATTTTATTTGTTAAATAGTACGCCTTGTAGATTTAAGAGCTCAGTGGATTCGAGCGATTGTACTTAAATTTGGTTGACCCTTGATAAAGCAGTCAATAATACTCTAAATATAAAAGTCTGTCACACAGGGTCTACGTAGCACTAAGCAGATTTCTCACGAGAAACAATAGATAAATCTACATACTGGTAACAGTTAACCACCACCGTGAATATTAAGTAATACATACAAACGGTAATGAGTAATGATTCAGTCAATTTACATTTTAATAATCTCCACAACAGAAAGCGTCTGAATTGTAAACAAACGGGCCAGCCAACCTCTCAGACCTGAATAGATAGATAGAAATATTCTAGACCTGAAAGAAAAACTATTACTGAAATATATCCGAATATAATATACAAATTTTATTGAAAACTATTTACTAGCTATTATTAGCTAGCGCTGTAATTTATAATGAATCTGAATCATTTTCATCGCAATCATTGAAATTTTAGTAAAGTAACAAAAGAACGGGGGTGGGGTGGCCAACAGAACGTATTTGCTCAGACGTATAGTAATGGAGATATTTCGAATTTAATCGTGTTATGTGAATATACAGATGAAGTTCGTTAACGGCAATCGGACTAGGGGGAGGGGGGGGGTGTTTTGAAGGGGGATTTTCGAAATTTTCGTATTTTGAGTATTATTGACTTTTTTATCAAGGATCAACCGAATTTAAGTACAATGGCCATACTCGAATCCACTTAGCACTTAACACTTCAAGGCGTACTATTTAACAAATAAAATATTTCGAATTTTCGAAATTCCCCCTTCTAAACACCCTTCCCCTCCCCCTCCCACTAGTTCGATTGGCCGTTAACGAACTTGATCTGTCTTTTCACAGAAAACGATTAAATATCGAGTTTGGTAACGGTCAAACAAAACTTGCAACCTCTAGAGCGTTAACAGGCTAATATATATATATATATATATATATATATATATATATATATATATATATATTATCCGACGCTATTAAGCGGTGGATCGAAATTGCATGGAACCCTTATTGAAATGTAATGTTCTATAAATGTCGATATGTACTTTTTTTCAGTTTCATAATTATTAAATGAGATATTAGTATTTTACATATTTCGACGTTCTGTAAACTCCATCTTCTACTCATGTCATTTTAACAATAATCAGTTATATTATGAAGCACTTTATTAGAAGCCTAAATACCAAATATTCTTCTCATTGAACATTCACGTCTTGAGATAAGTGCAAATACGTGACGCGCGTGGGAAATCTTAGTTAACGCAGCCCCTGCATGACTGACTTTTTCCCCCATAATTTTGGAGTAATATCTTTGTTTGTCTTTTGGTGAGCTAGTTCAATAGACTAAAAGGGTGTAAAATAATAGGTTTTGTTTTCTTGAATTTCGTGACTTTACACTATTTAAGGGATATCTATGTATTTTATATTTACAAGATCAATATTCCTTGTTTTTTATTGGAATTAGTAACACACATTACGCATAACGACATTGATTGGTACACTGCATAACTTTATATTCTGAAGAAATGATCTATTTAACTTCAATTAACCAGTCTATGGCCTGACTTCAAGTAAAACGAAAATCCTGAAATTATTTTAATAATCATTTGAGGTTTTCCATTTTTGTTGACTTCCACCATAGATGGCATAATGTAATAATAGGGTCCGGCAAAAAACCTCGCCGGTTTGAGCAAGCCACCGCGTGAGTTGTAGTGGGGGTAGAGATGTGGAGGGGGTATTGTTCCGTAGCGGAGTACGTGCCATTTTCAGTGTTCAGATTATGAAACTCGCAGGGCTGCATGTGATGACATTTTGCAAAACATTCCCCCAGATGCTGTCTTAATTTCTTCTGATGAAGCCCACTTCCACTTGTGTGGAACTCTTAACAAACAGAATTTCCGCTGCTGAGCTGCAGAAAATCCTAGGGAACTCCACCAACAACCACTACACAGCCCGAAAGTCACAGTTTGGTGCGCCGTTGCGGAATTTGGTGTGTGGGGACCGTACTTTTTTGAAGAAGATGGACAAACAGTAACGGTCAATGCCGATCGCTATTGTCACATGATAGAAACATTTCTCCGACCCAAGATCAACCAGTTTGTTTTAGACCATGATGAAGAAGAAGTTTGGTTCCAACAGAATGGAGCCACAGCTCACACTGCTCGGCGGTCCATGGAAATGTAAAGAGAGTTGTTCCCTGGACGTCTTGTTTCTTTAAGAGGAGACATTTCCTGGCCCCGAAGGTCACCCGACTTAGCACCTTGTGATTTCTTTCTGTGGGGCTACCTAAAGGCTAAAGTGTACAAACATCGTCCCAGAACTCTGCAAGAACTAAAATATGTCATTAGGCAGGAAGTGGCAGCCATTCCAAGGGAAGGTACACGAAGAACTATGGACAACTTCAGGGAAAGACTTCGTGAATGTCTTAACAATGGGTGACATCATTTATCGGACATAATTTTCAAAACCAAGTAAAGTATACTAAGTGATGTAAAATGGCATTATATAAGCTATACACAAATATAAGTAATTGTTCTGTATGTTTCTTATTCTTTTTGCAAATGCCTATTGAAATCAGGGAGGTTTTTTTGCCGGACCCCGTATATACTAATAGCCATAATGGAAGGCTACGAGTTTCCGCAGCGAAATATAACAGATCTCTCCCACTAATAATAAAGTTACTCAAAAAATAGAAAGAAAGGACAATAATGAACATTAAATAGGAATGGGATCTTAAAACTAAGTATTCACTGGAATGTAATTTAGGTAGCCAGAGGGATAGATGTCACGCTTCGAGGGGCGCTTTGGCTGAAGGTCTGGAGATGTGGGAGGCAATGGTTATTCATCTGGAATTAAGGTTGATGTCGATTCAAACTTTCTTCAGGAGCGTCTTCATGCAAAGGGGCAACGGGAACATTGAAAACCACTGAAAGTTTCCAAGGTTTTTCGATGAGTGATTTCCTCTTAAAGGCTTTCGTTCCTTCTTCTGGCAGCGGAACTCGGGTAGAGCCCCTCTGATTATTATGTCGTTTGAAGTCGCGACCCGAGCCCAATATCTCATTGTAGTGTCATGAGCCAAGATATTCTTCAACTATACCAAACAGCCAAATCTCGAGTAGGCCTGGATGAAGATTTCATCATAGGAGATCGAAAGATGGCGTATAGTTGTATTCATATTTTCCTACCAAGCTAACGTTCGGCTGGTGGCAATCCAGAAGATGTCGGAGTAGCACGATTTCGGAAAACAAGCCTAATGTCTTTTTTCTCAAATGAATCCATATTCATTATTCATGGCCTACAGTTTCCCTTTGAATGTTTGAATATTCCTTTCAGCTAAGCCATTGGTAGCTGGTGGTCCAGGGTCAATGCGTTTCTGTGAAATTTCATGAGAAGTACAATAGTCGGATAATTCAAGACTTGTGAAAATGGTGGAATTATCAGAAACAACGAAACTTGGGTAGCCTTGGAAAGACAAAATCTCATCAAGAAAGTTTATGACGGGACGTGAAGCAGGAGCGTCCCCGAGAATCCAAATCTCCAGTCATTTGGATCTGTTATCTTCACGAATTAGAAAGCGGTCCCTTTCAAAAGATCCAGCAATATCCATGTGTATTCGATCTCAGTTGGTAGAAGGTATATCCCATGAATGAACATTGGCCTTGCGCACATTTTTGCGTTACTGTGCACAATCCATACAGCTTCTCGCAAATACTTCCATATCACGGTCGTTGCTTACCCAGTAGACATGGTGCCGAGCAAGCTGCTTCATTTTGGTGATGCCAGCATGAGTAGCATGCGGCCCTTCAGAATAGCAGGCCGAAGATAACAATTGTGGGATAACAATTCTAGTATTCCTGAATAGTGTGTCATTAGAGATTGTGAATGGCGAATCTTCAGAACTTCCCTGTAGGTTGCTCATCAGTTTCTGAAAGTCAGAGTCATTTGAGGTTACTCGTTCAAGTTTGACTGTGATTACTTCACTCAAAATTTGCAAAATTGATTTGGCGTATACCTGATTCACTTCTTCATTGATATGGGTTGACTCTCCGTTCTGAGGAACAGGCGCCCGAAGCAAGCTGTCATCATTCCCAATTTCTTTCCCTTTCTTGAATGCGAAGGAATAGTGAAACCCCGACAAGAATAATGCTTACCTCAGTAGGCGGGCAGATGTCATTTCGGACAGAATTCGATTATGACCGAAAATTCTTCACAGGGGCTGATTGACTGTGAAAGCTTGTGACCGTATAGGTAATTATGGAAGCAGCCAAAACAACATCAAATAATTTTGCTCAGCTGAGGACAATAATCTGGAGCCATAGACCACTGGTTTCTCTTGGCCATCAATTATGTGGCTCAATACAGTATCAATGCCAAGCGCTCGCATCCGTGGTCAACGCAATTGGATGATGAGGATCACACGGGACCAAAACCCAATCACTGCACATTTCTTCTTTTAGCTTAAGGAATACAGATTCACCGCGACGGTGTGGTCAGCTTGAAAGGCTGGCCTTTCTGCGTAAGTGTTGGAGCTCAGAGGACATGGTAGAGTAGTCAGGGAGGGCAGGACCTAAGAACCGCTTGACATCTTAAACATTTGCTGGACGAGACATGCCACAACTTGAAAGTTTTCACGATTTTATTATATTCAACGGCTTTCTGCAAGAAAATTATCCGAGTCTGGAAAAATGTTCAATTTTTCCTATTATCATGATAAACATATACCGATAAGTGTTACAGACAGAGTCGTAGGTTATGTTGGCATTCCACCAGGGCGCCATCGCGGCAAATGATATCTTCAAAGTAGTCGTGGTATTTGGGAAGCCCATACAAGATATGGAAAAGTACGTTGTTAAACTTGGAGGGGGCAGTTTTCACACCAAAGCTCAGTCGGTTCATTTTGTACATGCACTTTTGAGTGGTGGTTGTTTGGATGATATTGCTATTGTCATCCACAGGTAACTGTGTATACACCTTGTATACGTCAAGCTTACAGAAGTACTTGGAGTTCCATAGGGCACTCAAAACGTCCTCAATTATCTTAATCGGAACATTTGCTGATACCAATTAGAATTAAGAGCCATCTAAAAGCTGAGAGACAACCACGTTCCGCTTAGGGGGAAGCAATTTCGTATAATGTACGATAACAGTTTTGTATTCTAGATGACTCAAGTTTACGTCAGAGTTCAGGAATGAATGTTGGTTATTAAAGTGACTAGACCCAATTGAGGCATTAAGCAGGAGAGCCTATTTAGTGTTATCAGTCACATTTTCAATGGAAATGTAGTTTTCGAACCGGAGCTGATGGCCGAGGAAAATGGGCCCTTGGCACTGTTGTAGTTTTTCAAATAGTTCAACTGAGGGAATAAACGACTTCAAGAAGGTGGCGAACTAAGTTTCATCCAAGGTGGAAAGTTAGACATACTCGTAATTGTAGATAACTTACCTACTTACTACGGTAGAACAGCGGCACATCAAAACACGCGCTCAACACATCAAAATATTACTAATAAACAAATTTATCCTCATTGCCAATTTATTATGACTCTTGAAATAAGTAGCACACGTTAAGCATAACAACATAATGTATTGATGAGCGAAAACACACATGTATTGAGGTTGTAATAATAACACCGACACCATAATGGAAGGATATACGTTTCTGCAGCAAACTATAGCAGGGAGATATTCCAAACGAGCAAGTCTTTTCCATTTTATAAAGAGGCTAAGAGGTGTCAGTCCACACACACACACAGTCATGGGCTTTACCTAAGTCCCGGACAGACATCGATAATCCAGGATCCAGTTTGGACGCTCCTCCCTTGAACTCAAAAGCATTTTGATTACTAAAGCACAATCGATGAGGACGGGTCCTGCTAAACTGTTAACTGTAGCTTCTATCATATCGATATAACGAGGACATAATATGGGCCCAGGAGCAGGTCGGATGTGATTCACTGGCTTAACTGGAGTGGCGTCATACAATCTGTAGGAACATCAGCAAGACCTGGAATCATACTGTTCAATACTGGAATTTAAGCGATCAGCCTTTAGCATGCTTCTATAATTGTGACAAGATTTATCGATTCGCCTAAAATTTAACGTTCTGAGTATTTATACAAATTTTCAGTCCCACTAGCGGCTATTTTGTACGGCATTGCTGTTGTTTTAGATTACATTGAAGGAGACTACATACTTATTATAGGAGACTTTATTGGCCATTCCACTGCGAGGGCTCCATTATGCCCGATTAATAAGAGTAGAACAGAATTCGCTGTAATAAATGACTCCTCGTCACCTCCGACATTTAGCGGGGCAAGAGAAACGTCCCATTCATTTGTCTCTATCTTCCCTCATTTAGCTGAACAAAATAATGAATGGTCCCTTCTACAGGATTGAACGGGAAGCGACTGTAATGGGCTCCGTACCATTAGCAGAGCTGAATACCTTAGGGGTAAAAATTTAAGACAGAGATGGAATTTGTACAACAAGAGCGCTTACATTCTACTACTGTTGAGTGGCTTCCTGTGTTTTGTGGTGCAGCACAAGTTCTTGGATGATGTGGCTATTGGGTTCTCATCTGCTATTTAACAGGCTTGTGTACATCTCTCTGAAACGGCCAAATAACAGTGACAGACGTGGTGGACGCGTCTGCTAAGTGGCAAGAAGAGGCTTCTTTAAAAGGCTAGATAAAAAATTCAAAATGAAAACGAACAGTCTTTTTTTTTTTTTTTTTTTTTAAATATTTATTCGTTTATTTGCAACAACATATAAAAATATTACAAGCAAATAGTGTGAATCATATAACAATTGGCTTTATTATTCACTTGAGGTGGGAAATTGTCCATTGACAATACCCACATTGGAGGGAACATTTGCTTGTACTACATGGGGTTATTCTGAGCACTACACAAGGATATCTCTTGGCCACTTACGCTTCAGTCGTCGTCTTGGATTTTCTGGAATATGGGTAGATGAAAGTGATTTGACTAGAGGATTAGGATGTGCGGGAAGGAGAGAGTGGAATTTCTGATATCGGGATTTTGCGAGGGCATGGACAAAAGGAATGTTGAGGTCGTTATGGAGAGTTAAGTTGGATACGTAAAATGGGGAATCTGTAATTTTGCGGAGTATTCTGGATTGGAGGGTTTGGATTTTGTAGGAATTTGAAGGTTTAGTGGAACTCCAAAGTTCAAGTCCGTATGTCCATATTGGTCTAAGTACTGTTGTATAAATCAGTCGTTTGTTGTGTAGTGATAGTTTAGATCTGTTGTCAAGTAGTCTTAGTAGAAGTCTGTACCGTCGATTCACTTCTTGTCTTTTTAATGTGATGTGAGGTTTCCAAGTTAGTCGTTTGTCTAATGTGAGTCCTAGGTACCTAATTTGTGATTTTTGGGGAATTAGTGCGCTATTGAGTGTAACTGGAGGGCAAATGGAACGTCGGAGGGTAAATGTTACATGGCTTGATTTGCTGCTGTTGACCTTGATCCTCCATTTAGTCAGCCAGGATTCTAGCAGATCTAGGTGCTCTTGCAAAGATGCGGATGCTATATTTGGGTCTGAGTTGGAAGTCAAGATTGCAGTGTCATCTGCATACGTAAGAAGGGAAGTTTCGGGATGTGATGGGATGTCAGCACTATAGGCAAGGAATAGGAAAGGACTTAGGATACCCCCCTGTGGTACACCTGCCAGCTGGGGGAATAAGGATGAGACTGAGGAACCAAATGAAACTTGGAAATGTCTGTCGGAAAGATATGATTTGAGGATGAGGTAGTATGTGAAAGGGAGTGTAGTTTTTAGCTTGGACAATAAACCTTGGTGCCACACCTTATCAAAAGCTTGTGCTATGTCAAGGAAGACTCCACTGCAGTACTTCTTGTTTTCGAATGAGGAGGCGATAAAATCGACTATTCTGTGGCATTGCTGGACTGTGGAATGGGAATGACGGAAACCAAATTGATGGGGAGGAAATATGGGGTCGAGGAGGGGATACAGGCGTTTAAGGATGAGTTTTTCAAGGATCTTTCCCATTATGGGAAGAAGAGAGATGGGACGATAAGAAGAAGGGAGATGTTTCGGTTTTTTAGGTTTAGGGATCATATGGATGACGGAGAATTTCCAGAGTAGAGGGAAATAGGTTGTTCTGAGGACAGCATTATAGATGTAAGTGAGAAAAAGGACAGCTTTTTTCGGGAGGTTGTTGAGGATGCGGGAGGTAATTAGGTCATAACCTGGTGCCTTGTTGGGAGGGAGTTTTTTAATGATATTAATAACATCTGAGGGATTGAATGCAGGAGGAGGAATCGATAAGGGAAGAGGTATGTCCAGTTGATTGGCGACAAGGGAAGAATGGTGGGGGTCTTGGATATCATCGTGAGGAGTAAACACCTTGGCCAAGTGCCGACCAAACGTTGTAGCTACATCGTAATCAGACTTGGCCCAGGTGCCGTCCTCACGACGTATGGGAAGACGGGAGGATTTATAGGAGAGAAGGCGTTTCCATCCAGAAGGCTGTCCATAAGGAGTTGTCTGAAGTGTTAAGGTTCTTGGTGTATGAATTAAAACAATCATTGTAGTAGTGTGTTAATTCTGTTTTGAGTTTTCTGGTTAGTTGGTTCAGCTTTGTCTTGTCAGAAGGATACCTGGTGTTTTGCCATATTCGTCGTGCTCGTCTTTTTTCTTGGAGTAGAGTTCGTAAATGGGGTGGAAGGTATGTCTCTTTTCGTATTGCGTTTGTCCGTGGTTTTGTTTGAGTCGAGTAGTGAAGGGATTTTTGAATTGTTACTGTTATATGTTGTACTGCATCGCCTATCTCTTTTTCCGTTTTTAAAGAAATGTTTAAGTCAAGATTCTTGTCAATGTACATTTGAAAGGATTCCCAATCAACTGGTCCAGGTGTGAGGGACGGTTTGTCGGGAAATCGGAATAACTGGGAATTTGAGTTGAACAGAAGAAGGACAGGACTATGATCGGATGAAAGGTCATCAAGTGTGAACGCTGTTGAAGGGATCCGGGAGAGGCCTGAGGTAATGAAATAGTCTAATATATCAGGGAGTTTAGAGCGGGAAGTGGGCCAGTAGGTGGAGGAAGAGGGAGTAAGGACGTTAGAAGGAAAAGTAGAGAGGGCCTGGAGGAGAGCATGTCCACGTGTGTTTGATGTTCTGCAGCCCCATTGACAATGTTTGGCATTGTAGTCCCCTCCAGCGATGAATCGAGGACCCAAGTATCTGAAATATTCTTGAAACAAGTGTGCCGATACGGATTTGTTAGGAGGACAGTATACTGCCGACACAGTGATAGGAAGTTGGGATGCAGATTGAAGGCTTATGGTAGTGCTTTGGAAAGGGTTAGAAGGGAACTGATTAGGAAGCAGATAGTGAGTAAGATTGGTCCTGATAAGCACCGCAGTACCTCCATGAGCTGTTCCATCCGGATGATCAGTCCTGTAAGTTTTGAATCCGTCAATGTAAAATGTGTGTCGGCTCGTAAGGTGTGTTTCCGTCAGAAGTGCAATGTCTATGTTTTTGTCTTGGAGAAGTGTTGTCAGTTCGTCTTTATGATTGCACAGTCCATTGGAGTTCCAGAGGAGAAAGGAAAGAGGTTGATATTTTGGAAAAATCATAATTGAGGCGGGGAAAGTGGGATGTCGCTAAGTTTATGAAGGAGGACAGTTAAGGGGAGGATCAGACTTTTTAGGTCATTTAGTAAGGAGTGGAGAGAGGAAATTATAATTGAGAGGTCAGAGGAAGTCGAGCAGGAGTCAGGTGGAAAATGTGCGGAGGGATTGGTAACAGAAGCATAAGTGGCTCTAAGTCCAGCATGGGAAGGCGTTGCTGACTGATGAGTTTTTGGTTGGAATTGGTCTTGTTGAGGTTGGCGATGGTTCGAGTCCTTTTCAGGCTGATGTTGTGACTGCTGCGAAGTCTGGTGTTGTGGTTGTTGTGGAACCTGGCGTTGTGGCTGCTGTGAAGCCTGGCGTTTTGGCTGATGCGAAGTATGACGTAGTAGCTGCTGTGAAGTCTGCTGTAGTGGCTGCTGCGAAGCCTGGTGTTTTGGTTGCTGGGATGGCTGGTGTTTTGGTTGCTGGGATGGCTGGTGTTGCGACTGCTGTGAAGGTTGATTCTGAGATGAGCTGGACTGAGTAATAATGTGAGATGATTCTGTGACGGGATTGTTGTCCGGGTATTGCTGTGGTGGGTCTAGACTCTTGTTCCGAACGATGGATTGTCGGCGCTGCTGTAATTCTTTGTAGACCGTGCATCCACGGTAATTGGCAGGGTGATCAGCGCCACAGTGAATACATTTAGCTGGCTCGTCGCGGGTTTTTTTTGTACAATTGGTGGTCAGGTGTGAACCAGCACATTTGACGCAAACTGGACTGAGCTCACAGAAGTTCTTGGAGTGATTGTAGCCTTCACAACGGTGGCACTGTATCAATTCTTTTCTTTTGTGTGGCTCTTCTATAACTACGCTTGTATATAGTAGTTTTGTGAGGGAGAATATGTCGCTATTATTGAGGGCAGGTTTCAAGTCAATGAAATATAGAGGTAGTGGGGTTCTTGTTCTAGGGTGTCTAACGTTGCAGACTGACTTGACTTCAAATCCAAGTTCCTCTAATGCCATCTTGATGTCTTCGTCCGGCGTTGATGGATGAAGATGACGTATTACCACTCGGAAGGCCTTTTCGTTTTTTAGTTGGTAAGTGTAAAATTGAAGGTTTGTTGTTTTGAGGTATGTGATGATTTGACGATAAGCTTCAGGTGTGGCAGGCTTAATTGTCGTGTTTTTTATGTGAGCTCGACAAGTAAACTGGGTCTCGCCCACTATGGAACTCACGCGCTTACAAAATTCGATATAGTTTGGGATGTTTTTAATATGTATTGGGGGTGGATTTTTTGCGGGTTCTTTAGGTTCTTCCATTTCCTGGTCTGAATGTGCATCACTAGGGGCAATGACGTCAAATTTATTTTTTGAAATGATGTTTGTTGCTTGGCTTACGTGCTTTTTTGGAAATGGCTGCCTAAATGTAGCACAAGATGAGGTACTGGGAGCTATGGACTGATACGACGGGCTTCTTTCCAGAGCGGTTTTTTTCTTTTCCGGGGAGTCGTTGGCAGTGAAATTTTTTTGAGAACTATTCCCCGCGGAGCGGGGTCGTTTATCAGTTCCATTTTTCTTCTTAGGCATATTTTTTTTTTTGTTTTTTTTAGGAAAAAAAAATTAATAATAAAAAAAAATATAGAGATTGAGGCGCGGATGCGAACCCTGGTACTTTGAATACTAGGCGACTGCTCTAATGCCTCCGCTATGGAGGATATTGATAAGAGCTGCTCTATGCGGGGTTGTCTATCTCCTGATAGAAAGGAGCAGAGAAAGAGTGGGCCTAGGAGCAGGACAATACACGATAGCCCCCCACCTCTCCCCAAGGCAGAGGCAAGGGCTTAGATATCTGAGAAAAACACGTTAAAAACTCACAGTTTTCTGGATTGTGGCTCCATAGAATTTCTTCAAAATGCACATACACATTGTTTATTGTTATGTTCAACACTGTGACAAATTTGAAGGCTTAGAACGGCCTTAAACTAAGTCAACAAATGGATTTACACAGAGCTGAAATGATAGAACTGTCTCCTACAATGGCTGGTACGCGACTCCCGAAAACGAACAGTCAAAGAGATGTCAATTAAGAGCCCAATTCTTGATTGATTCCAACAAGCAGAAAAACGACATTTTGGGTACTTTTGCGGAGGATGCTTCCAAGGATGGTCGAAGTAAAAATTTCCCAATAATGCCACTTATCAGCTCTTTGAGGTGAAAAGGAGAGTTAAGAGAAACTATAGGGGAGTCATTGAAAACTCATCATTGAGTGCTCCTTTCCATCCCACCAGCATTCTGAACTGAGGAAATTAACAAAACTTCTATCCTCTGTACACGAGCATTAGCATGAGTTCAAGGTGGATATAGCCATATACTCTACTAAATAAAATAAGTAAATAAATAAAATTAGACCTTTTTTACAATTAATTTTCAGTCTGTAGGCCTCCCCTACACGAGGGGTAATGGTCTAACTTCCCGCGGAGACTAGTCCTATTGAGGGAACATCTCACGCTGACCCCCATATACGCTACTAAGGTTGACAAATCACCTGGGCCTGACAATATCCAATTAGTTGTAATCAGCGCTTGTAAGTCAGTCATATTGCACAAAGCAGTTATGTTATTCAACATGTGACTAAGCGAAGGCTATTTTCCAAAAAAATTAGAAGATAGCCGAAAACGTAGCTATCCAGCTGTGGTGTAGTGATTTGTATTTAGTTATAGAACAGTGCTGTAATGAGACCGGGGGGGGGATGGCAAATCAGACTGCTGACAAAAGGACTACTGATGCACTACTTAAATGAGGGCATTGTAATGCGAGCCTTCGGAGTGTTAACAGTATTGTGATATGCGAGAGCTACTCTGTCTGTTGCCTTCGCCCCCAGCGGTGTGTGTGTGTGCTATTGTAACTAGCGTTAAGTCTTAGTTTATGTTGTAATTGTTAGTATAGGTATATGTATATATAACGTAGATATAGGATAGTAGATAAGTTAGCCTTTATGTATTTATTTTATGAATATATGTTTGTACCAACCAGCCGCGTGTATGCCATATCGAGTAGCCAACATGACACCAGCAATGAACAAGACACTTGAAAAATGAATTTTAAAATTAATTATGAAAGAAACTCACTATCAGTTTGGAGGTTCTCTGAATTACTCTTAAAATAAAACCGTTGCCATGAGCGAAGACAAAATGTTATGGGCGTGTTCCTGGAAATAAGTGAGGCCTTAAGTAAAGGTTGGTGGCCATCAATCTAAAGCTCTCAAAGAAAGTTTGGTGTCCTGGTATTTTATACTGACTTATTCAGAGCTATCTGCATGATAGTTGGGTCTTCGTCGCTCTGCCAGGTGGAAAAGTAGCTCACAAAGCGACCAAGGGTTGCCTTCAGGGTTCAATTCATGGCCCGACTGTGGCTCCTAAACTTCAACTCATTGATATCCATGATATAGCTTAGTGGATTTATTCCAATAGCTTTTATTGACTACTGCGTAATGACCGTAAAAGGAAAGAGCGGAGCTGTTCTCAAGGACAATGTTTTGTAAGGCACTAAATATTACGACTGGTACAAACTAAACAAGGTTTCCCCTGAAGGGCAGCAAGGACAAACAGCTAATATTAAGAGCGTTATAAAACCCCTAGTTTCCTTTAGCAAGGACAAAGTCGTGATTCTATCATCAGAAATTGTGAGATATCTCGGTGTCCCTATGGTTGAATGGCAAAGTTGGTAATTATTTTTTCTCAACGTGTTTGTAATAAATGGAGAAAACGCGGCAATGTTTAGAGCACTTCTGACAATAGTAAGGAACATGTGAGGTTTGAAGTCTGGAAATAGATTATTTTTATATAAAGCTCTATTTCTCCCTAATATGACTTAAGCAACGCCGGCTTGGTATTACGAGCTGTCCATACTAAGGAGGGAGAAGGAAGTTGCCAATCTATGGCAAGGGCAGAGAAAAACTTCTTATGCTTACAGAGTCCTGTCAGCTTGGAGCTGGATGTAAGGGAGGCAAACTTTCACCTTCCTAGAGTGATTCCAGACAGTGGGGGTTGGGTTTATCAAAAGATAAGTCAACTAATAATGAAATGAAGAACTAACACTTACGAATTCTTTCCAAACATCAACCAGAAGTTAGAGATGAACTGGATGGAAACAAATCACGAGTTCGTCCAGCTAATGACATGACATGGTGACCTCAACTAAACGCCCCACTATTTTAAGTGCATAATAACCTAAATACCTATGTGAACATATCAAAACTGCCAATCAAATTATATATGAATGCACCTGACATGCACGTCAAAGACTGGAGTTTTCAAGAGAATACTTATTACTAGAAACCTGCTGGCGGAAATTAAAGTTCTATGAATGGGCCAATGATTCTTCCCTGGGCACCGTTTTTTTAATGAAACTGTGCAGGCGGAAAAATGTATTCCTATTACAAATAATTGCCAACTAATTAGTTAAAAGTGAATTCATTCTAAGAACGTTTTTTTATTGTTATTGATTCAAGACTATTTTTGCGTTATTTCGTTTTTTTTTTTTTTTTTAAATTTCAGAATCCATTCCTTTCCCCGTAGACTTGTTTGAAAGATAATAATTATGTTGGCTACAACTTTTATGTCGTAGCATTTTTAAATAAAATGTGCCGTTCCTGAAATAAAGGTGTGTGCATTTTACGGCTAAAGGATGCATCAAATCGAAAAACTTACCGATATAAACTAGTTCTAAAATTTGATTTTCTACAAGAATCCGTCATAAAAAGTATGGCATTCCATTGGAAATTCCAAAGTTGTAGTCGTTGGAGAAATACTGGAGAATGTTATAGGGTTGAATATGGACTGAAAAGATTATTTAGGGGTCACAATAATGGCACGAAAGTCTCAGCTTTTTATTAATACAATTACAGATTTTAAGGGGAGGGGTGACATGTGGACTTGGGATACCCTGTACATACGAAAGAGTTATGCATTTAGAAAATATATCATTATGGTTAGTGATCACTTTACTTTTGCTGCCTGTTCTAGAATGTTCTGACTTTTAGCAGATTTCCCTTACGGGAAATCAGCTATTGAAGTCGTACTCATGACGCAATTTTCGAAATTTTTCTTCAAATGTCCATCGATCCTACCCAGGAGATGACGAAAATGAGGTTCGTTCAACATTATATATATATATATATATATATATATATATATATATATATATATATATATATATGTGTGTGTGTGTGTGTGTGTGTTTTAACGCTCTAGCGGTCGCAATTTTTGTTTGATCGTTACGAAACTCGATATTTAACCGTTTTAGGTAAAAAGACAGATCAAGTTCGTTAATGGCTGAAATCAGACTAGGGAGAGGGGGGGTTTAATGGTGGGGGATTTTCGAAAATTCATAATATCTCCGTTATTATGCATCGGAT
This sequence comes from Riptortus pedestris, assembly GCA_019009955.1. NCBI lineage: Eukaryota > Metazoa > Arthropoda > Insecta > Hemiptera > Alydidae > Riptortus > Riptortus pedestris. Next base: position 101,467,013 of record CM032233.1, read on the forward strand.
CGAAAAAGTGTATAGAACCAATCTTATTGAAAATTAAATTTACTATAAATGTTGTTATATACATTTATTCTCTATCTTGAATATTAACCGAGATATTTGCATTTTTATGAAGTTTGAGGTCGGGTATAGTTCGGATTAGGTCGGCCATTTCCGTCATTGCTCGGCTCAGGTGGAAGCTTCTTTTGACCTTACCTGTCGTTTCTAACCTTACCTTAACATCGTTACTTTGTGAGATTTATGAAAATACGTTCTGTTCATCCGCCCCCCCCCCCCTTCTTTAGTTCTTGGACTACTAAAATTTGAGATATTAAAATATAAATTATTCTTACAATTCAGAAGCCGTTTCAGTTGGGAATCTATTTTAATTAACTGAAAGATTTCTCATTACCGTTTGTATTTAATCACGGTGGTATTGTGTTAACAGTACGCAGATTTCCCTACTGTAAAACTTCACATGGGAAATCTGCTTAGTTTACGCAGCCCCTGGGTGACGGACTTTTTAATATTAGTAAGAGTCAAGGAAAAAGAGTTGGGTCGTGCGCGTGATTGGTGAATCATCTAGCTTGCTGTCGCGCGCTGTTGTTATCAACAAAATCTAAAGTCTCCTTCGATCGCTATGACACGAATGCCAGCACGACACCCCTTCTCTTTCGCCACCGGTCTCTAGCCTGAGATCAGGTCACCTTCAGCTTTCAAGCTGACCTTCTCAGTCACGAACATCAGTGTTCGATGCTTTCATGAGACCAATTCACAGGCATCATCCTTACGAATCTCGCATCTTGAGACTCACAGGGAGTCATCTCCAAACATCGACTTCCGTCCTTGCGAAAATAAAGCGGTTCTTATTATTATTGAAATTTTTAACAATATTCATAGATTAAAAAAAAAAACAACCCGGCCATGTGGGCATAACTCAAAGCAATATAGTAGACAAAGCAGCGAAACAATCAACTCAACTTGAACAAATAGATTTTTTAGACGTACCTCACCATGCTTTCTCTGAAATAAGAAAACTAGTAATTAATGACTGGAATAATTTATGGTATAATCTGACAGTAAACATAGAGAAATCAAATCAAATTGTCTCAACTGGACTTCAAGTAATAGACACTTTAGTAGAGAAGAAATTGTACTTACACGCCTACACCCAGACCACTCTAGACTAACATTCATATCTAACTAGCTAAGGTACCCGGCTTTGCACGGGAAATCATTTGAGGCTGAATGATGATGGTATTTTTTTGGGGCTTTACTTTGTACAATTTTTACATATTCCCGTCTCAATGCTTACGATTTGCACCCGAGCCCGGCGTGCTGAGAATATTTTAATAATAAAAGTATTTGTAAGGTAGTTAATTCTACAAAATACACAATATTTTTGTATTACCCGTTTCCTGTACATGAACCATTTTTTATATTATAACATAATCATAGATTAGCATTTTATTATATCCAAAAATACTGAGTTTCCTTGATTTGATTTATCTTTCCTTGTTGACCCCCTTCTATGGTTTTTCGTGTATACGTCAATCATACTTCGTTATTCGGCAAAAGTGCACATAACAAAAGTTACTTCACTAACAACACAAACAACTTTTGTTATATGCACGTTTGCCGAAAAAATGAATAGGTTACGAAATATCGAGATATTATATTTCAGACCTCCCTTATAACCCCCACTGTTGTTCATACCTCAATATTTTAATATGGCTTATGATCAGGGAGGTGTTAATACCAAATGACATACGGAGTTTAGTTTAATTCGGTTGAGTCTTTTGTGCCATATAAAATTGTTGACTCCCACTATTGTTTTTAGCATATAACTCATTTATACTTCGTTATACGACAAAAGGGTGTATTACAAAAGTTAGTTTAAATAACAAAATAAACAAGGTTTGTTATGCGCATATTTGCCGAAAAAACCAATAGGAGACGAAATATCGCTATTTTTAATTTCAGGCCTCCCTTATAACCCTCACTCCAGTTCGTCTCAGAGAATATTAATATAGCCAGAAACCTAACCTGTTTTAGTAGTAATATACATACCAAGTTTCATAAAATTCGGTGCAGCCGTTTATGCGTGAAAAGGTAACAAACAAATAAACAAACTTACACGAAAGAACAAAATGTAGTTATAGTGTCTATGACATGTGAAACGAAAAAGTATCGTGAAATTTCGGTAAAAAAATCAATGTACATACAAAGGTTACAATTTTATATATATATATATATATATATATATATATATATATATATATACATATAAAATAATAATCTATATACAAATGAGCAGGGAAGATGACCCTATATGTCGGTACTGCAACAGAAGGCTGACTGTAAAACACGTATTAACTGACTGCACACATGTAATAACGTACACTAGGACCAGAAATTTATGCCAACCACTAGCTGACAGTAGCCAATTTATAGATGATATTTTAAGTATTTAATGATATAATTGATTATTTAATGAAATACAAAAGATATTATTTACCATTATGAAAGTAAAGTATAGCAAGCACTGTACGTGGAATATATGTTTTTCCTCCTTCCAGTTTAAGTCTTTATAGTTTTTCTTTTAGTTTTTTACTTTTATTGTTTCTCCTCACGTTGTAAATATACTAACAATTTATATTTATTTTTGTCCATTCTATTTATTTTGTACTTTTGTAAAATTAAGTTTTGTAAAAATTTTAATACTTATTTAATTTTGTAAAATTATAACCTAACATGTTAGAAGATGAATCGCCATTGTAGCGGCATCTCAAATAAATAATAATAATAATAAGAAAAAGGCAGTTCAACGAAGCTACACGCGACAGATAAAGACACGTTAAAATTTATATATATATATATATATATATATATATATATATATATATATATATATATATATCGCCCTAGCGTGCATGTGTGCGATTTCCCATGGTTGGGGAACTCAAATACAGTCTGTTGGGCATGGATGACCGTCATGTTTTTTTGCCCAAATTCCAACAAACAAACAAACAACAAGCACACGTTTATGCGGGACGTTAATCCTTCATTTCCATCTCATACCTGATGTACAATTTACTAACACATTAACCATTATAGTAATAAAACAGATTAGTTTACAACAGTTAAAGAAGCTATTCGTATTATAACCCTTTTCCCACCTTAAAACTAGAGTCCAGTCCCTCACGGAGGAATATAATAATACCCTTCTCCAACGGGCTGATTTCCATACTGACCATAGTTTTACGAGTAATTTAATATATATAGTAGAAGCTAGTTAGGTTAGGCATTTATTCGCATCTCACTGACAGTGGCCGTGAGGCCCCAATATGTAGTCTGCCAGTTGCACATTGCAATATTTTATTTACAGCAACTTCTAACAGCCAGTTAGAAGGGCCCACAAAAATCATAGTAGATTGCAAAAATTTTATGATTTGAGTTTTGATCTTTAAATTTGTCTTAACTTAATAGATTAATCGTTTTTTGTTTCTTAAGTTTTTAAAAACAACTAGGTTAACATCGCCCAGTAATATATAACTCTCGTTTTGGATAAGTACCTGCATTTTGTGAGTAAATTGTGTTTGTGTAAATTGTAAATATTGTTATATCCTCATTCACACCGCTATTTAAAATTTAACGATATAAATGAGGATACAAAAAATTTGTTTATACAGATTAGTAATTTTCATAAAATTAAATAATTTAACTTGCTCTTTGGGGTCATCCCCAAGGGCCTCTGCTATATTATTGAAAATATTGCATTCGTTTCGAATATTTGTATACGTATGGCATTCCATTAATATATGGTAGATAGTTATATTTGTGTTACACTTACCACATATCGGGGGTTGATCTTTTGTCATAAGATAACAATGAGCAAATCTTGTGTGGCCTGTTCGGAGTCTTCCTTGTACGATTTCATATTTTCTGTTCTTTTATCCAATATTTCAATGGGCGGATGGTTTTTGGGGTTTGTTCCGCATTTGTTGCCAGTTTTTATCAATATCTTCTTTGAGTGGTTGATAGAGCTCTGTAGATGTAATTGTGTTTGGGGCTATGGAGTCAGGTTGGTGGGTTTCTCTGGTTGCTACATCTGCTTTTTCATTTCTATCTATTCCTACGTGGCTTGGAATCCACATACATGTGGATTCATGGATCGAAAATTGTAAGACGCTAGATGGTGAATAGATGGAATATATTTTCTGTCTGGTGCAGGCTAGGGGGTTGACCAAACTATTTATATATGTGATTCTATGTCTATATGGATACGTTGTGATACCAGGCCTCCCAATCATGGCTGAATACGCCTGAGGCTCGTGCGCGAACCAGACCAAGTCAATCTATCTTCTTCGGCCAGCCCAGCGAGAGATACAGAAGCTCCAGATTAGCCAATTGTAGCCACTTTGTCTTTTGACCACTCGGTCCCTGTAACCACTGCCTGTCGCGAGGAAGAGGAAGAAGCGGCTCAACAGTGAGGGCGAGCCTTCAACTGTAGTCAAGATGCTGGATACCGCCCCGATAAACATTCGTAAGTATATATTTAATATTGTGTGTACAATAAACCAAGTTGCTCATAGCTATTCTTCTAGCAACAGTCCACTAATAAAGGGTTACGGCATAGTAATCCCTCTACATTTCGGTCAAGAGGAAACAGGTACATAACTAGGCTACTAGGGGATTGACATAGAACTAGAGATACTAATGTGAGGTTCTATAAGTATCTCTAGTTGCAGGGCCCTAGTAGCCTGGGTCCTAATGTTACTTGGAGCAAGAGTACCACATTCACTCCAATCCCAAGCCTAGATAAATGAGGAGGGTAAAACTAGGGGAGTGCGGATCGTCACCTCTATAATAGCTATACAACCCTAATCTGCCGGAGTGTCAGACTCTTCAAGAATGATGACCATTAAAAATGCAGTCTCCTGAATGATTCATTTCAATAACGGTGATCCGAAACAACATCAGGCCTGAGTAAGATGTAATGTATACAGGGAAAGGAGATGGGATCGGGATGAAGCATTGCGTAACGTGCAGAGCATATTGAATACAGAAGCGAGAGGTCCATTGGACACGGTGCTGGACAAGTATAGTATATGATAGATCCAATGGAGTGAGATGGATATTGGTCTCTGGATATTTTTTTATATATAGTGGTTCTAGAATTTGCAACCAGAGGGAAACTGGATTTATGATAAAGAAAACAATCTTGGACAAGCACTACTTGAGTATGGCTGTATTTACTTCTGAATCTGCCGATTCAGACAGAAAAGAAGATTTAATCAAAGGGAAGATTTAATTAAGGGAGTTAATCAGTTAGCATGCTTCTTTTGAAGGTGTAGAAGAAGAATAGGACAAATCATTCCATGCCTGTCTTGTAAAAAACTTAACATGAAATTCCGAAGTTCTATCAGGGTTATTACAATATTGAATATTTTTGTACAAGAAATAGTTGTCTTATACATCTACCGTTGGGCAGTATCCAACTGTAGAGTTT